>OZ037938.1:17446879-17872742 GCA_964035585.1 Polytrichum formosum | reverse complement strand
TCACAAGCAATGTCACGCCTCCGAAGGCCACTTTCATTCAATAAAGCACATATTTGTGCCTCAACCTTCGTGGTTCATATGGTTTCACAACCCATGTCACGCATCCGAAGGCCACTTTCATTCAACAAATCACAAATTTGTGCTTCAACCTTCGTGGTTCATATGGTTTCACAACCCATGTCACGCCTCCGAAGGCCACTTTCATTCAATAAAGCACATATTTGTGCTTCAACCTTCGTGGTTCATATGGTTTCACAACCCATGTCACGCATCCGAAGGCCACTTTCATTCAACAAATCACAAATTTGTGCTTCAACCTTCGTGGTTCATATGGTTTCACAACCCATGTCACGCCTCCGAAGGCCACTTTCATTCAATAAATCACATATTTGTGCTTCAACCTTCGTGGTTCATATGGTTTCACAAGCAATGTCACGCCTCCGAAGGCCACTTTCATTCAATAAAGCACATATTTGTGCCTCAACCTTCGTGGTTCATATGGTTTCACAACCCATGTCACGCATCCGAAGGCCACTTTCATTCAACAAATCACAAATTTGTGCTTCAACCTTCGTGGTTCATATGGTTTCACAACCCATGTCACGCCTCCGAAGGCCACTTTCATTCAATAAAGCACATATTTGTGCTTCAACCTTCGTGGTTCATATGGTTTCACAAGCAATGTCACGCCTCCGAAGGCCACTTTCATTCAATAAAGCACATATTTGTGCTTCAACCTTCGTGGTTCATATGGTTTCACAACCCATGTCACGCATCCGAAGGCCACTTTCATTCAACAAATCACAAATTTGTGCTTCAACCTTCGTGGTTCATATGGTTTCACAACCCATGTCACGCCTCCGAAGGCCACTTTCATTCAATAAATCACATATTTGTGCTTCAACCTTCGTGGTTCATATGGTTTCACAAGCAATGTCACGCCTCCGAAGGCCACTTTCATTCAATAAAGCACATATTTGTGCCTCAACCTTCGTGGTTCATATGGTTTCACAACCCATGTCACGCATCCGAAGGCCACTTTCATTCAACAAATCACAAATTTGTGCTTCAACCTTCGTGGTTCATATGGTTTCACAACCCATGTCACGCCTCCGAAGGCCACTTTCATTCAATAAAGCACATATTTGTGCTTCAACCTTCGTGGTTCATATGGTTTCACAAGCAATGTCACGCCTCCGAAGGCCACTTTCATTCAATAAAGCACATATTTGTGCCTCAACCTTCGTGGTTCATATGGTTTCACAACCCATGTCACGCATCCGAAGGCCACTTTCATTCAACAAATCACAAATTTGTGCTTCAACCTTCGTGGTTCATATGGTTTCACAACCCATGTCACGCCTCCGAAGGCCACTTTCATTCAATAAAGCACATATTTGTGCTTCAACCTTCGTGGTTCATATGGTTTCACAAGCAATGTCACGCCTCCGAAGGCCACTTTCATTCAATAAAGCACATATTTGTGCCTCAACCTTCGTGGTTCATATGGTTTCACAACCCATGTCACGCATCCGAAGGCCACTTTCATTCAACAAATCACAAATTTGTGCTTCAACCTTCGTGGTTCATATGGTTTCACAACCCATGTCACGCCTCCGAAGGCCACTTTCATTCAATAAAGCACATATTTGTGCTTCAACCTTCGTGGTTCATATGGTTTCACAAGCAATGTCACGCCTCCGAAGGCCACTTTCATTCAATAAAGCACATATTTGTGCCTCAACCTTCGTGGTTCATATGGTTTCACAACCCATGTCACGCATCCGAAGGCCACTTTCATTCAACAAATCACAAATTTGTGCTTCAACCTTCGTGGTTCATATGGTTTCACAACCCATGTCACGCCTCCGAAGGCCACTTTCATTCAATAAAGCACATATTTGTGCTTCAACCTTCGTGGTTCATATGGTTTCACAAGCAATGTCACGCCTCCGAAGGCCACTTTCATTCAATAAAGCACATATTTGTGCCTCAACCTTCGTGGTTCATATGGTTTCACAACCCATGTCACGCATCCGAAGGCCACTTTCATTCAACAAATCACAAATTTGTGCTTCAACCTTCGTGGTTCATATGGTTTCACAACCCATGTCACGCCTCCGAAGGCCACTTTCATTCAATAAAGCACATATTTGTGCTTCAACCTTCGTGGTTCATATGGTTTCACAAGCAATGTCACGCCTCCGAAGGCCACTTTCATTCAATAAAGCACATATTTGTGCCTCAACCTTCGTGGTTCATATGGTTTCACAACCCATGTCACGCATCCGAAGGCCACTTTCATTCAACAAATCACAAATTTGTGCTTCAACCTTCGTGGTTCATATGGTTTCACAACCCATGTCACGCCTCCGAAGGCCACTTTCATTCAATAAAGCACATATTTGTGCTTCAACCTTCGTGGTTCATATGGTTTCACAAGCAATGTCACGCCTCCGAAGGCCACTTTCATTCAATAAAGCACATATTTGTGCCTCAACCTTCGTGGTTCATATGGTTTCACAACCCATGTCACGCATCCGAAGGCCACTTTCATTCAACAAATCACAAATTTGTGCTTCAACCTTCGTGGTTCATATGGTTTCACAACCCATGTCACGCCTCCGAAGGCCACTTTCATTCAATAAAGCACATATTTGTGCTTCAACCTTCGTGGTTCATATGGTTTCACAAGCAATGTCACGCCTCCGAAGGCCACTTTCATTCAATAAAGCACATATTTGTGCCTCAACCTTCGTGGTTCATATGGTTTCACAACCCATGTCACGCATCCGAAGGCCACTTTCATTCAACAAATCACAAATTTGTGCTTCAACCTTCGTGGTTCATATGGTTTCACAACCCATGTCACGCCTCCGAAGGCCACTTTCATTCAATAAAGCACATATTTGTGCTTCAACCTTCGTGGTTCATATGGTTTCACAAGCAATGTCACGCCTCCGAAGGCCACTTTCATTCAATAAAGCACATATTTGTGCTTCAACCTTCGTGGTTCATATGGTTTCACAAGCAATGTCACGCCTCCGAAGGCCACTTTCATTCAATAAAGCACATATTTGTGCCTCAACCTTCGTGGTTCATATGGTTTCACAACCCATGTCACGCATCCGAAGGCCACTTTCATTCAACAAATCACAAATTTGTGCTTCAACCTTCGTGGTTCATATGGTTTCACAACCCATGTCACGCCTCCGAAGGCCACTTTCATTCAATAAAGCACATATTTGTGCTTCAACCTTCGTGGTTCATATGGTTTCACAAGCAATGTCACGCCTCCGAAGGCCACTTTCATTCAATAAAGCACATATTTGTGCTTCAACCTTCGTGGTTCATATGGTTTCACAACCCATGTCACGCATCCGAAGGCCACTTTCATTCAACAAATCACAAATTTGTGCTTCAACCTTCGTGGTTCATATGGTTTCACAACCCATGTCACGCCTCCGAAGGCCACTTTCATTCAATAAATCACATATTTGTGCTTCAACCTTCGTGGTTCATATGGTTTCACAAGCAATGTCACGCCTCCGAAGGCCACTTTCATTCAATAAAGCACATATTTGTGCCTCAACCTTCGTGGTTCATATGGTTTCACAACCCATGTCACGCATCCGAAGGCCACTTTCATTCAACAAATCACAAATTTGTGCTTCAACCTTCGTGGTTCATATGGTTTCACAACCCATGTCACGCCTCCGAAGGCCACTTTCATTCAATAAAGCACATATTTGTGCTTCAACCTTCGTGGTTCATATGGTTTCACAAGCAATGTCACGCCTCCGAAGGCCACTTTCATTCAATAAAGCACATATTTGTGCTTCAACCTTCGTGGTTCATATGGTTTCACAAGCAATGTCACGCCTCCGAAGGCCACTTTCATTCAATAAAGCACATATTTGTGCCTCAACCTTCGTGGTTCATATGGTTTCACAAGCAATGTCACGCCTCCGAAGGCCACTTTCATTCAATAAAGCACATATTTGTGCCTCAACCTTCGTGGTTCATATGGTTTCACAACCCATGTCACGCATCCGAAGGCCACTTTCATTCAACAAATCACAAATTTGTGCTTCAACCTTCGTGGTTCATATGGTTTCACAACCCATGTCACGCCTCCGAAGGCCACTTTCATTCAATAAATCACATATTTGTGCTTCAACCTTCGTGGTTCATATGGTTTCACAAGCAATGTCACGCCTCCGAAGGCCACTTTCATTCAATAAAGCACATATTTGTGCCTCAACCTTCGTGGTTCATATGGTTTCACAACCCATGTCACGCATCCGAAGGCCACTTTCATTCAACAAATCACAAATTTGTGCTTCAACCTTCGTGGTTCATATGGTTTCACAACCCATGTCACGCCTCCGAAGGCCACTTTCATTCAATAAAGCACATATTTGTGCTTCAACCTTCGTGGTTCATATGGTTTCACAAGCAATGTCACGCCTCCGAAGGCCACTTTCATTCAATAAAGCACATATTTGTGCTTCAACCTTCGTGGTTCATATGGTTTCACAACCCATGTCACGCATCCGAAGGCCACTTTCATTCAACAAATCACAAATTTGTGCTTCAACCTTCGTGGTTCATATGGTTTCACAACCCATGTCACGCCTCCGAAGGCCACTTTCATTCAATAAATCACATATTTGTGCTTCAACCTTCGTGGTTCATATGGTTTCACAAGCAATGTCACGCCTCCGAAGGCCACTTTCATTCAATAAAGCACATATTTGTGCCTCAACCTTCGTGGTTCATATGGTTTCACAACCCATGTCACGCATCCGAAGGCCACTTTCATTCAACAAATCACAAATTTGTGCTTCAACCTTCGTGGTTCATATGGTTTCACAACCCATGTCACGCCTCCGAAGGCCACTTTCATTCAATAAAGCACATATTTGTGCTTCAACCTTCGTGGTTCATATGGTTTCACAAGCAATGTCACGCCTCCGAAGGCCACTTTCATTCAATAAAGCACATATTTGTGCTTCAACCTTCGTGGTTCATATGGTTTCACAACCCATGTCACGCATCCGAAGGCCACTTTCATTCAACAAATCACAAATTTGTGCTTCAACCTTCGTGGTTCATATGGTTTCACAACCCATGTCACGCCTCCGAAGGCCACTTTCATTCAATAAATCACATATTTGTGCTTCAACCTTCGTGGTTCATATGGTTTCACAAGCAATGTCACGCCTCCGAAGGCCACTTTCATTCAATAAAGCACATATTTGTGCCTCAACCTTCGTGGTTCATATGGTTTCACAACCCATGTCACGCATCCGAAGGCCACTTTCATTCAACAAATCACAAATTTGTGCTTCAACCTTCGTGGTTCATATGGTTTCACAACCCATGTCACGCCTCCGAAGGCCACTTTCATTCAATAAAGCACATATTTGTGCTTCAACCTTCGTGGTTCATATGGTTTCACAAGCAATGTCACGCCTCCGAAGGCCACTTTCATTCAATAAAGCACATATTTGTGCCTCAACCTTCGTGGTTCATATGGTTTCACAACCCATGTCACGCATCCGAAGGCCACTTTCATTCAACAAATCACAAATTTGTGCTTCAACCTTCGTGGTTCATATGGTTTCACAACCCATGTCACGCCTCCGAAGGCCACTTTCATTCAATAAAGCACATATTTGTGCTTCAACCTTCGTGGTTCATATGGTTTCACAAGCAATGTCACGCCTCCGAAGGCCACTTTCATTCAATAAAGCACATATTTGTGCTTCAACCTTCGTGGTTCATATGGTTTCACAAGCAATGTCACGCCTCCGAAGGCCACTTTCATTCAATAAAGCACATATTTGTGCCTCAACCTTCGTGGTTCATATGGTTTCACAACCCATGTCACGCATCCGAAGGCCACTTTCATTCAACAAATCACAAATTTGTGCTTCAACCTTCGTGGTTCATATGGTTTCACAACCCATGTCACGCCTCCGAAGGCCACTTTCATTCAATAAAGCACATATTTGTGCTTCAACCTTCGTGGTTCATATGGTTTCACAAGCAATGTCACGCCTCCGAAGGCCACTTTCATTCAATAAAGCACATATTTGTGCTTCAACCTTCGTGGTTCATATGGTTTCACAACCCATGTCACGCATCCGAAGGCCACTTTCATTCAACAAATCACAAATTTGTGCTTCAACCTTCGTGGTTCATATGGTTTCACAACCCATGTCACGCCTCCGAAGGCCACTTTCATTCAATAAATCACATATTTGTGCTTCAACCTTCGTGGTTCATATGGTTTCACAAGCAATGTCACGCCTCCGAAGGCCACTTTCATTCAATAAAGCACATATTTGTGCCTCAACCTTCGTGGTTCATATGGTTTCACAACCCATGTCACGCATCCGAAGGCCACTTTCATTCAACAAATCACAAATTTGTGCTTCAACCTTCGTGGTTCATATGGTTTCACAACCCATGTCACGCCTCCGAAGGCCACTTTCATTCAATAAAGCACATATTTGTGCTTCAACCTTCGTGGTTCATATGGTTTCACAAGCAATGTCACGCCTCCGAAGGCCACTTTCATTCAATAAAGCACATATTTGTGCCTCAACCTTCGTGGTTCATATGGTTTCACAACCCATGTCACGCATCCGAAGGCCACTTTCATTCAACAAATCACAAATTTGTGCTTCAACCTTCGTGGTTCATATGGTTTCACAACCCATGTCACGCCTCCGAAGGCCACTTTCATTCAATAAAGCACATATTTGTGCTTCAACCTTCGTGGTTCATATGGTTTCACAAGCAATGTCACGCCTCCGAAGGCCACTTTCATTCAATAAAGCACATATTTGTGCTTCAACCTTCGTGGTTCATATGGTTTCACAAGCAATGTCACGCCTCCGAAGGCCACTTTCATTCAATAAAGCACATATTTGTGCCTCAACCTTCGTGGTTCATATGGTTTCACAACCCATGTCACGCATCCGAAGGCCACTTTCATTCAACAAATCACAAATTTGTGCTTCAACCTTCGTGGTTCATATGGTTTCACAAGCAATGTCACGCATCCGAAGGCCACTTTCATTCAATAAAGCACATATTTGTGCCTCAACCTTCGTGGTTCATATGGTTTCACAACCCATGTCACGCATCCGAAGGCCACTTTCATTCAACAAATCACAAATTTGTGCTTCAACCTTCGTGGTTCATATGGTTTCACAACCCATGTCACGCCTCCGAAGGCCACTTTCATTCAATAAAGCACATATTTGTGCTTCAACCTTCGTGGTTCATATGGTTTCACAAGCAATGTCACGCCTCCGAAGGCCACTTTCATTCAATAAAGCACATATTTGTGCTTCAACCTTCGTGGTTCATATGGTTTCACAAGCAATGTCACGCATCCGAAGGCCACTTTCATTCAATAAATCACATATTTGTGCTTCAACCTTCGTGGTTCATATGGTTTCACAAGCAATGTCACGCCTCCGAAGGCCACTTTCATTCAATAAAGCACATATTTGTGCCTCAACCTTCGTGGTTCATATGGTTTCACAACCCATGTCACGCATCCGAAGGCCACTTTCATTCAACAAATCACAAATTTGTGCTTCAACCTTCGTGGTTCATATGGTTTCACAACCCATGTCACGCCTCCGAAGGCCACTTTCATTCAATAAAGCACATATTTGTGCTTCAACCTTCGTGGTTCATATGGTTTCACAAGCAATGTCACGCCTCCGAAGGCCACTTTCATTCAATAAAGCACATATTTGTGCTTCAACCTTCGTGGTTCATATGGTTTCACAACCCATGTCACGCATCCGAAGGCCACTTTCATTCAACAAATCACAAATTTGTGCTTCAACCTTCGTGGTTCATATGGTTTCACAACCCATGTCACGCCTCCGAAGGCCACTTTCATTCAATAAAGCACATATTTGTGCCTCAACCTTCGTGGTTCATATGGTTTCACAAGCAATGTCACGCATCCGAAGGCCACTTTCATTCAATAAATCACATATTTGTGCTTCAACCTTCGTGGTTCATATGGTTTCACAAGCAATGTCACGCCTCCGAAGGCCACTTTCATTCAATAAAGCACATATTTGTGCCTCAACCTTCGTGGTTCATATGGTTTCACAACCCATGTCACGCATCCGAAGGCCACTTTCATTCAACAAATCACAAATTTGTGCTTCAACCTTCGTGGTTCATATGGTTTCACAACCCATGTCACGCCTCCGAAGGCCACTTTCATTCAATAAAGCACATATTTGTGCTTCAACCTTCGTGGTTCATATGGTTTCACAAGCAATGTCACGCCTCCGAAGGCCACTTTCATTCAATAAAGCACATATTTGTGCTTCAACCTTCGTGGTTCATATGGTTTCACAAGCAATGTCACGCCTCCGAAGGCCACTTTCATTCAATAAAGCACATATTTGTGCCTCAACCTTCGTGGTTCATATGGTTTCACAACCCATGTCACGCATCCGAAGGCCACTTTCATTCAACAAATCACAAATTTGTGCTTCAACCTTCGTGGTTCATATGGTTTCACAAGCAATGTCACGCATCCGAAGGCCACTTTCATTCAATAAAGCACATATTTGTGCCTCAACCTTCGTGGTTCATATGGTTTCACAACCCATGTCACGCATCCGAAGGCCACTTTCATTCAACAAATCACAAATTTGTGCTTCAACCTTCGTGGTTCATATGGTTTCACAACCTATGTCACGCCTCCGAAGGCCACTTTCATTCAATAAAGCACATATTTGTGCTTCAACCTTCGTGGTTCATATGGTTTCACAAGCAATGTCACGCCTCCGAAGGCCACTTTCATTCAATAAAGCACATATTTGTGCTTCAACCTTCGTGGTTCATATGGTTTCACAAGCAATGTCACGCATCCGAAGGCCACTTTCATTCAATAAATCACATATTTGTGCTTCAACCTTCGTGGTTCATATGGTTTCACAAGCAATGTCACGCCTCCGAAGGCCACTTTCATTCAATAAAGCACATATTTGTGCCTCAACCTTCGTGGTTCATATGGTTTCACAACCCATGTCACGCATCCGAAGGCCACTTTCATTCAACAAATCACAAATTTGTGCTTCAACCTTCGTGGTTCATATGGTTTCACAACCCATGTCACGCCTCCGAAGGCCACTTTCATTCAATAAAGCACATATTTGTGCTTCAACCTTCGTGGTTCATATGGTTTCACAAGCAATGTCACGCCTCCGAAGGCCACTTTCATTCAATAAAGCACATATTTGTGCTTCAACCTTCGTGGTTCATATGGTTTCACAACCCATGTCACGCATCCGAAGGCCACTTTCATTCAACAAATCACAAATTTGTGCTTCAACCTTCGTGGTTCATATGGTTTCACAACCCATGTCACGCCTCCGAAGGCCACTTTCATTCAATAAAGCACATATTTGTGCCTCAACCTTCGTGGTTCATATGGTTTCACAAGCAATGTCACGCATCCGAAGGCCACTTTCATTCAATAAATCACATATTTGTGCTTCAACCTTCGTGGTTCATATGGTTTCACAACCCATGTCACGCATCCGAAGGCCACTTTCATTCAACAAATCACAAATTTGTGCTTCAACCTTCGTGGTTCATATGGTTTCACAACCCATGTCACGCCTCCGAAGGCCACTTTCATTCAATAAATCACATATTTGTGCTTCAACCTTCGTGGTTCATATGGTTTCACAAGCAATGTCACGCCTCCGAAGGCCACTTTCATTCAATAAAGCACATATTTGTGCCTCAACCTTCGTGGTTCATATGGTTTCACAACCCATGTCACGCATCCGAAGGCCACTTTCATTCAACAAATCACAAATTTGTGCTTCAACCTTCGTGGTTCATATGGTTTCACAAGCAATGTCACGCCTCCGAAGGCCACTTTCATTCAATAAAGCACATATTTGTGCTTCAACCTTCGTGGTTCATATGGTTTCACAACCCATGTCACGCATCCGAAGGCCACTTTCATTCAACAAATCACAAATTTGTGCTTCAACCTTCGTGGTTCATATGGTTTCACAACCCATGTCACGCCTCCGAAGGCCACTTTCATTCAATAAAGCACATATTTGTGCCTCAACCTTCGTGGTTCATATGGTTTCACAAGCAATGTCACGCATCCGAAGGCCACTTTCATTCAATAAATCACATATTTGTGCTTCAACCTTCGTGGTTCATATGGTTTCACAACCCATGTCACGCATCCGAAGGCCACTTTCATTCAACAAATCACAAATTTGTGCTTCAACCTTCGTGGTTCATATGGTTTCACAACCCATGTCACGCCTCCGAAGGCCACTTTCATTCAATAAATCACATATTTGTGCTTCAACCTTCGTGGTTCATATGGTTTCACAAGCAATGTCACGCCTCCGAAGGCCACTTTCATTCAATAAAGCACATATTTGTGCCTCAACCTTCGTGGTTCATATGGTTTCACAACCCATGTCACGCATCCGAAGGCCACTTTCATTCAACAAATCACAAATTTGTGCTTCAACCTTCGTGGTTCATATGGTTTCACAAGCAATGTCACGCATCCGAAGGCCACTTTCATTCAATAAAGCACATATTTGTGCCTCAACCTTCGTGGTTCATATGGTTTCACAACCCATGTCACGCATCCGAAGGCCACTTTCATTCAACAAATCACAAATTTGTGCTTCAACCTTCGTGGTTCATATGGTTTCACAACCCATGTCACGCCTCCGAAGGCCACTTTCATTCAATAAAGCACATATTTGTGCTTCAACCTTCGTGGTTCATATGGTTTCACAAGCAATGTCACGCCTCCGAAGGCCACTTTCATTCAATAAAGCACATATTTGTGCTTCAACCTTCGTGGTTCATATGGTTTCACAAGCAATGTCACGCATCCGAAGGCCACTTTCATTCAATAAATCACATATTTGTGCTTCAACCTTCGTGGTTCATATGGTTTCACAACCCATGTCACGCATCCGAAGGCCACTTTCATTCAACAAATCACAAATTTGTGCTTCAACCTTCGTGGTTCATATGGTTTCACAACCCATGTCACGCCTCCGAAGGCCACTTTCATTCAATAAATCACATATTTGTGCTTCAACCTTCGTGGTTCATATGGTTTCACAAGCAATGTCACGCCTCCGAAGGCCACTTTCATTCAATAAAGCACATATTTGTGCCTCAACCTTCGTGGTTCATATGGTTTCACAACCCATGTCACGCATCCGAAGGCCACTTTCATTCAACAAATCACAAATTTGTGCTTTAACCTTCGTGGTTCATATGGTTTCACAACCCATGTCACGCCTCCGAAGGCCACTTTCATTCAATAAAGCACATATTTGTGCTTCAACCTTCGTGGTTCATATGGTTTCACAAGCAATGTCACGCCTCCGAAGGCCACTTTCATTCAATAAAGCACATATTTGTGCCTCAACCTTCGTGGTTCATATGGTTTCACAACCCATGTCACGCATCCGAAGGCCACTTTCATTCAACAAATCACAAATTTGTGCTTCAACCTTCGTGGTTCATATGGTTTCACAACCCATGTCACGCATCCGAAGGCCACTTTCATTCAACAAATCACAAATTTGTGCTTCAACCTTCGTGGTTCATATGGTTTCACAACCCATGTCACGCCTCCGAAGGCCACTTTCATTCAATAAATCACATATTTGTGCTTCAACCTTCGTGGTTCATATGGTTTCACAAGCAATGTCACGCCTCCGAAGGCCACTTTCATTCAATAAAGCACATATTTGTGCCTCAACCTTCGTGGTTCATATGGTTTCACAACCCATGTCACGCATCCGAAGGCCACTTTCATTCAACAAATCACAAATTTGTGCTTTAACCTTCGTGGTTCATATGGTTTCACAACCCATGTCACGCCTCCGAAGGCCACTTTCATTCAATAAAGCACATATTTGTGCTTCAACCTTCGTGGTTCATATGGTTTCACAAGCAATGTCACGCCTCCGAAGGCCACTTTCATTCAATAAAGCACATATTTGTGCCTCAACCTTCGTGGTTCATATGGTTTCACAACCCATGTCACGCATCCGAAGGCCACTTTCATTCAACAAATCACAAATTTGTGCTTCAACCTTCGTGGTTCATATGGTTTCACAACCCATGTCACGCCTCCGAAGGCCACTTTCATTCAATAAAGCACATATTTGTGCTTCAACCTTCGTGGTTCATATGGTTTCACAAGCAATGTCACGCCTCCGAAGGCCACTTTCATTCAATAAAGCACATATTTGTGCCTCAACCTTCGTGGTTCATATGGTTTCACAACCCATGTCACGCATCCGAAGGCCACTTTCATTCAACAAATCACAAATTTGTGCTTCAACCTTCGTGGTTCATATGGTTTCACAACCCATGTCACGCCTCCGAAGGCCACTTTCATTCAATAAAGCACATATTTGTGCCTCAACCTTCGTGGTTCATATGGTTTCACAACCCATGTCACGCATCCGAAGGCCACTTTCATTCAACAAATCACAAATTTGTGCTTCAACCTTCGTGGTTCATATGGTTTCACAAGCAATGTCACGCATCCGAAGGCCACTTTCATTCAATAAAGCACATATTTGTGCCTCAACCTTCGTGGTTCATATGGTTTCACAACCCATGTCACGCCTCCGAAGGCCACTTTCATTCAATAAAGCACATATTTGTGCTTCAACCTTCGTGGTTCATATGGTTTCACAAGCAATGTCACGCCTCCGAAGGCCACTTTCATTCAATAAAGCACATATTTGTGCCTCAACCTTCGTGGTTCATATGGTTTCACAACCCATGTCACGCATCCGAAGGCCACTTTCATTCAACAAATCACAAATTTGTGCTTCAACCTTCGTGGTTCATATGGTTTCACAACCCATGTCACGCCTCCGAAGGCCACTTTCATTCAATAAAGCACATATTTGTGCTTCAACCTTCGTGGTTCATATGGTTTCACAAGCAATGTCACGCCTCCGAAGGCCACTTTCATTCAATAAAGCACATATTTGTGCCTCAACCTTCGTGGTTCATATGGTTTCACAACCCATGTCACGCATCCGAAGGCCACTTTCATTCAACAAATCACAAATTTGTGCTTCAACCTTCGTGGTTCATATGGTTTCACAACCCATGTCACGCCTCCGAAGGCCACTTTCATTCAATAAAGCACATATTTGTGCTTCAACCTTCGTGGTTCATATGGTTTCACAAGCAATGTCACGCCTCCGAAGGCCACTTTCATTCAATAAAGCACATATTTGTGCTTCAACCTTCGTGGTTCATATGGTTTCACAACCCATGTCACGCATCCGAAGGCCACTTTCATTCAACAAATCACAAATTTGTGCTTCAACCTTCGTGGTTCATATGGTTTCACAACCCATGTCACGCCTCCGAAGGCCACTTTCATTCAATAAAGCACATATTTGTGCCTCAACCTTCGTGGTTCATATGGTTTCACAAGCAATGTCACGCATCCGAAGGCCACTTTCATTCAATAAATCACATATTTGTGCTTCAACCTTCGTGGTTCATATGGTTTCACAACCCATGTCACGCATCCGAAGGCCACTTTCATTCAACAAATCACAAATTTGTGCTTCAACCTTCGTGGTTCATATGGTTTCACAACCCATGTCACGCCTCCGAAGGCCACTTTCATTCAATAAATCACATATTTGTGCTTCAACCTTCGTGGTTCATATGGTTTCACAAGCAATGTCACGCATCCGAAGGCCACTTTCATTCAATAAAGCACATATTTGTGCCTCAACCTTCGTGGTTCATATGGTTTCACAACCCATGTCACGCATCCGAAGGCCACTTTCATTCAACAAATCACAAATTTGTGCTTCAACCTTCGTGGTTCATATGGTTTCACAAGCAATGTCACGCATCCGAAGGCCACTTTCATTCAATAAAGCACATATTTGTGCCTCAACCTTCGTGGTTCATATGGTTTCACAAGCAATGTCACGCCTCCGAAGGCCACTTTCATTCAATAAAGCACATATTTGTGCTTCAACCTTCGTGGTTCATATGGTTTCACAACCCATGTCACGCATCCGAAGGCCACTTTCATTCAACAAATCACAAATTTGTGCTTCAACCTTCGTGGTTCATATGGTTTCACAACCCATGTCACGCCTCCGAAGGCCACTTTCATTCAATAAATCACATATTTGTGCTTCAACCTTCGTGGTTCATATGGTTTCACAAGCAATGTCACGCCTCCGAAGGCCACTTTTATTCAATAAAGCACATATTTGTGCTTCAACCTTCGTGGTTCATATGGTTTCACAACCCATGTCACGCATCCGAAGGCCACTTTCATTCAATAAAGCACATATTTGTGCTTCAACCTTCGTGGTTCATATGGTTTCACAAGCAATGTCACGCATCCGAAGGCCACTTTCATTCAACAAATCACAAATTTGTGCTTCAACCTTCGTGGTTCATATGGTTTCACAACCCATGTCACGCCTCCGAAGGCCACTTTCATTCAATAAAGCACATATTTGTGCCTCAACCTTCGTGGTTCATATGGTTTCACAAGCAATGTCACGCATCCGAAGGCCACTTTCATTCAACAAATCACAAATTTGTGCTTCAACCTTCGTGGTTCATATGGTTTCACAACCCATGTCACGCCTCCGAAGGCCACTTTCATTCAATAAAGCACATATTTGTGCTTCAACCTTCGTGGTTCATATGGTTTCACAAGCAATGTCACGCCTCCGAAGGCCACTTTCATTCAATAAAGCACATATTTGTGCCTCAACCTTCGTGGTTCATATGGTTTCACAACCCATGTCACGCATCCGAAGGCCACTTTCATTCAACAAATCACAAATTTGTGCTTCAACCTTCGTGGTTCATATGGTTTCACAACCCATGTCACGCCTCCGAAGGCCACTTTCATTCAATAAAGCACATATTTGTGCCTCAACCTTCGTGGTTCATATGGTTTCACAACCCATGTCACGCATCCGAAGGCCACTTTCATTCAACAAATCACAAATTTGTGCTTCAACCTTCGTGGTTCATATGGTTTCACAAGCAATGTCACGCATCCGAAGGCCACTTTCATTCAATAAAGCACATATTTGTGCCTCAACCTTCGTGGTTCATATGGTTTCACAACCCATGTCACGCCTCCGAAGGCCACTTTCATTCAATAAAGCACATATTTGTGCTTCAACCTTCGTGGTTCATATGGTTTCACAAGCAATGTCACGCCTCCGAAGGCCACTTTCATTCAATAAAGCACATATTTGTGCCTCAACCTTCGTGGTTCATATGGTTTCACAACCCATGTCACGCATCCGAAGGCCACTTTCATTCAACAAATCACAAATTTGTGCTTCAACCTTCGTGGTTCATATGGTTTCACAACCCATGTCACGCCTCCGAAGGCCACTTTCATTCAATAAAGCACATATTTGTGCTTCAACCTTCGTGGTTCATATGGTTTCACAAGCAATGTCACGCCTCCGAAGGCCACTTTCATTCAATAAAGCACATATTTGTGCCTCAACCTTCGTGGTTCATATGGTTTCACAACCCATGTCACGCATCCGAAGGCCACTTTCATTCAACAAATCACAAATTTGTGCTTCAACCTTCGTGGTTCATATGGTTTCACAACCCATGTCACGCCTCCGAAGGCCACTTTCATTCAATAAAGCACATATTTGTGCTTCAACCTTCGTGGTTCATATGGTTTCACAAGCAATGTCACGCCTCCGAAGGCCACTTTCATTCAATAAAGCACATATTTGTGCTTCAACCTTCGTGGTTCATATGGTTTCACAACCCATGTCACGCATCCGAAGGCCACTTTCATTCAACAAATCACAAATTTGTGCTTCAACCTTCGTGGTTCATATGGTTTCACAACCCATGTCACGCCTCCGAAGGCCACTTTCATTCAATAAAGCACATATTTGTGCCTCAACCTTCGTGGTTCATATGGTTTCACAAGCAATGTCACGCATCCGAAGGCCACTTTCATTCAACAAATCACAAATTTGTGCTTCAACCTTCGTGGTTCATATGGTTTCACAAGCAATGTCACGCATCCGAAGGCCACTTTCATTCAATAAAGCACATATTTGTGCCTCAACCTTCGTGGTTCATATGGTTTCACAACCCATGTCACGCATCCGAAGGCCACTTTCATTCAACAAATCACAAATTTGTGCTTCAACCTTCGTGGTTCATATGGTTTCACAACCCATGTCACGCCTCCGAAGGCCACTTTCATTCAATAAAGCACATATTTGTGCTTCAACCTTCGTGGTTCATATGGTTTCACAAGCAATGTCACGCCTCCGAAGGCCACTTTCATTCAATAAAGCACATATTTGTGCTTCAACCTTCGTGGTTCATATGGTTTCACAAGCAATGTCACGCATCCGAAGGCCACTTTCATTCAATAAATCACATATTTGTGCTTCAACCTTCGTGGTTCATATGGTTTCACAACCCATGTCACGCCTCCGAAGGCCACTTTCATTCAATAAAGCACATATTTGTGCCTCAACCTTCGTGGTTCATATGGTTTCACAACCCATGTCACGCATCCGAAGGCCACTTTCATTCAACAAATCACAAATTTGTGCTTCAACCTTCGTGGTTCATATGGTTTCACAACCCATGTCACGCCTCCGAAGGCCACTTTCATTCAATAAAGCACATATTTGTGCTTCAACCTTCGTGGTTCATATGGTTTCACAAGCAATGTCACGCCTCCGAAGGCCACTTTCATTCAATAAAGCACATATTTGTGCTTCAACCTTCGTGGTTCATATGGTTTCACAACCCATGTCACGCATCCGAAGGCCACTTTCATTCAACAAATCACAAATTTGTGCTTCAACCTTCGTGGTTCATATGGTTTCACAACCCATGTCACGCCTCCGAAGGCCACTTTCATTCAATAAAGCACATATTTGTGCCTCAACCTTCGTGGTTCATATGGTTTCACAAGCAATGTCACGCATCCGAAGGCCACTTTCATTCAATAAATCACATATTTGTGCTTCAACCTTCGTGGTTCATATGGTTTCACAACCCATGTCACGCATCCGAAGGCCACTTTCATTCAACAAATCACAAATTTGTGCTTCAACCTTCGTGGTTCATATGGTTTCACAACCCATGTCACGCCTCCGAAGGCCACTTTCATTCAATAAATCACATATTTGTGCTTCAACCTTCGTGGTTCATATGGTTTCACAAGCAATGTCACGCATCCGAAGGCCACTTTCATTCAATAAAGCACATATTTGTGCCTCAACCTTCGTGGTTCATATGGTTTCACAACCCATGTCACGCATCCGAAGGCCACTTTCATTCAACAAATCACAAATTTGTGCTTCAACCTTCGTGGTTCATATGGTTTCACAAGCAATGTCACGCATCCGAAGGCCACTTTCATTCAATAAAGCACATATTTGTGCCTCAACCTTCGTGGTTCATATGGTTTCACAAGCAATGTCACGCCTCCGAAGGCCACTTTCATTCAATAAAGCACATATTTGTGCTTCAACCTTCGTGGTTCATATGGTTTCACAACCCATGTCACGCATCCGAAGGCCACTTTCATTCAACAAATCACAAATTTGTGCTTCAACCTTCGTGGTTCATATGGTTTCACAACCCATGTCACGCCTCCGAAGGCCACTTTCATTCAATAAAGCACATATTTGTGCTTCAACCTTCGTGGTTCATATGGTTTCACAAGCAATGTCACGCCTCCGAAGGCCACTTTCATTCAATAAAGCACATATTTGTGCCTCAACCTTCGTGGTTCATATGGTTTCACAACCCATGTCACGCATCCGAAGGCCACTTTCATTCAACAAATCACAAATTTGTGCTTCAACCTTCGTGGTTCATATGGTTTCACAACCCATGTCACGCCTCCGAAGGCCACTTTCATTCAATAAAGCACATATTTGTGCTTCAACCTTCGTGGTTCATATGGTTTCACAAGCAATGTCACGCCTCCGAAGGCCACTTTCATTCAATAAAGCACATATTTGTGCTTCAACCTTCGTGGTTCATATGGTTTCACAACCCATGTCACGCATCCGAAGGCCACTTTCATTCAACAAATCACAAATTTGTGCTTCAACCTTCGTGGTTCATATGGTTTCACAACCCATGTCACGCCTCCGAAGGCCACTTTCATTCAATAAAGCACATATTTGTGCCTCAACCTTCGTGGTTCATATGGTTTCACAAGCAATGTCACGCATCCGAAGGCCACTTTCATTCAATAAATCACATATTTGTGCTTCAACCTTCGTGGTTCATATGGTTTCACAACCCATGTCACGCATCCGAAGGCCACTTTCATTCAACAAATCACAAATTTGTGCTTCAACCTTCGTGGTTCATATGGTTTCACAACCCATGTCACGCCTCCGAAGGCCACTTTCATTCAATAAATCACATATTTGTGCTTCAACCTTCGTGGTTCATATGGTTTCACAAGCAATGTCACGCATCCGAAGGCCACTTTCATTCAATAAAGCACATATTTGTGCCTCAACCTTCGTGGTTCATATGGTTTCACAACCCATGTCACGCATCCGAAGGCCACTTTCATTCAACAAATCACAAATTTGTGCTTCAACCTTCGTGGTTCATATGGTTTCACAAGCAATGTCACGCATCCGAAGGCCACTTTCATTCAATAAAGCACATATTTGTGCCTCAACCTTCGTGGTTCATATGGTTTCACAAGCAATGTCACGCCTCCGAAGGCCACTTTCATTCAATAAAGCACATATTTGTGCTTCAACCTTCGTGGTTCATATGGTTTCACAACCCATGTCACGCATCCGAAGGCCACTTTCATTCAACAAATCACAAATTTGTGCTTCAACCTTCGTGGTTCATATGGTTTCACAACCCATGTCACGCCTCCGAAGGCCACTTTCATTCAATAAATCACATATTTGTGCTTCAACCTTCGTGGTTCATATGGTTTCACAAGCAATGTCACGCCTCCGAAGGCCACTTTTATTCAATAAAGCACATATTTGTGCTTCAACCTTCGTGGTTCATATGGTTTCACAACCCATGTCACGCATCCGAAGGCCACTTTCATTCAATAAAGCACATATTTGTGCTTCAACCTTCGTGGTTCATATGGTTTCACAACCCATGTCACGCATCCGAAGGCCACTTTCATTCAACAAATCACAAATTTGTGCTTCAACCTTCGTGGTTCATATGGTTTCACAACCCATGTCACGCCTCCGAAGGCCACTTTCATTCAATAAATCACATATTTGTGCTTCAACCTTCGTGGTTCATATGGTTTCACAAGCAATGTCACGCATCCGAAGGCCACTTTCATTCAATAAAGCACATATTTGTGCCTCAACCTTCGTGGTTCATATGGTTTCACAACCCATGTCACGCATCCGAAGGCCACTTTCATTCAACAAATCACAAATTTGTGCTTCAACCTTCGTGGTTCATATGGTTTCACAAGCAATGTCACGCATCCGAAGGCCACTTTCATTCAATAAAGCACATATTTGTGCCTCAACCTTCGTGGTTCATATGGTTTCACAAGCAATGTCACGCCTCCGAAGGCCACTTTCATTCAATAAAGCACATATTTGTGCTTCAACCTTCGTGGTTCATATGGTTTCACAACCCATGTCACGCATCCGAAGGCCACTTTCATTCAACAAATCACAAATTTGTGCTTCAACCTTCGTGGTTCATATGGTTTCACAACCCATGTCACGCCTCCGAAGGCCACTTTCATTCAATAAAGCACATATTTGTGCTTCAACCTTCGTGGTTCATATGGTTTCACAAGCAATGTCACGCCTCCGAAGGCCACTTTCATTCAATAAAGCACATATTTGTGCCTCAACCTTCGTGGTTCATATGGTTTCACAACCCATGTCACGCATCCGAAGGCCACTTTCATTCAACAAATCACAAATTTGTGCTTCAACCTTCGTGGTTCATATGGTTTCACAACCCATGTCACGCCTCCGAAGGCCACTTTCATTCAATAAAGCACATATTTGTGCTTCAACCTTCGTGGTTCATATGGTTTCACAAGCAATGTCACGCCTCCGAAGGCCACTTTCATTCAATAAAGCACATATTTGTGCTTCAACCTTCGTGGTTCATATGGTTTCACAACCCATGTCACGCATCCGAAGGCCACTTTCATTCAACAAATCACAAATTTGTGCTTCAACCTTCGTGGTTCATATGGTTTCACAACCCATGTCACGCCTCCGAAGGCCACTTTCATTCAATAAAGCACATATTTGTGCCTCAACCTTCGTGGTTCATATGGTTTCACAAGCAATGTCACGCATCCGAAGGCCACTTTCATTCAATAAATCACATATTTGTGCTTCAACCTTCGTGGTTCATATGGTTTCACAACCCATGTCACGCATCCGAAGGCCACTTTCATTCAACAAATCACAAATTTGTGCTTCAACCTTCGTGGTTCATATGGTTTCACAACCCATGTCACGCCTCCGAAGGCCACTTTCATTCAATAAATCACATATTTGTGCTTCAACCTTCGTGGTTCATATGGTTTCACAAGCAATGTCACGCATCCGAAGGCCACTTTCATTCAATAAAGCACATATTTGTGCCTCAACCTTCGTGGTTCATATGGTTTCACAACCCATGTCACGCATCCGAAGGCCACTTTCATTCAACAAATCACAAATTTGTGCTTCAACCTTCGTGGTTCATATGGTTTCACAAGCAATGTCACGCATCCGAAGGCCACTTTCATTCAATAAAGCACATATTTGTGCCTCAACCTTCGTGGTTCATATGGTTTCACAAGCAATGTCACGCCTCCGAAGGCCACTTTCATTCAATAAAGCACATATTTGTGCTTCAACCTTCGTGGTTCATATGGTTTCACAACCCATGTCACGCATCCGAAGGCCACTTTCATTCAACAAATCACAAATTTGTGCTTCAACCTTCGTGGTTCATATGGTTTCACAACCCATGTCACGCCTCCGAAGGCCACTTTCATTCAATAAATCACATATTTGTGCTTCAACCTTCGTGGTTCATATGGTTTCACAAGCAATGTCACGCCTCCGAAGGCCACTTTTATTCAATAAAGCACATATTTGTGCTTCAACCTTCGTGGTTCATATGGTTTCACAACCCATGTCACGCATCCGAAGGCCACTTTCATTCAATAAAGCACATATTTGTGCTTCAACCTTCGTGGTTCATATGGTTTCACAAGCAATGTCACGCATCCGAAGGCCACTTTCATTCAACAAATCACAAATTTGTGCTTCAACCTTCGTGGTTCATATGGTTTCACAACCCATGTCACGCCTCCGAAGGCCACTTTCATTCAATAAAGCACATATTTGTGCCTCAACCTTCGTGGTTCATATGGTTTCACAAGCAATGTCACGCATCCGAAGGCCACTTTCATTCAACAAATCACAAATTTGTGCTTCAACCTTCGTGGTTCATATGGTTTCACAACCCATGTCACGCCTCCGAAGGCCACTTTCATTCAATAAAGCACATATTTGTGCCTCAACCTTCGTGGTTCATATGGTTTCACAACCCATGTCACGCATCCGAAGGCCACTTTCATTCAACAAATCACAAATTTGTGCTTCAACCTTCGTGGTTCATATGGTTTCACAAGCAATGTCACGCATCCGAAGGCCACTTTCATTCAATAAAGCACATATTTGTGCCTCAACCTTCGTGGTTCATATGGTTTCACAACCCATGTCACGCATCCGAAGGCCACTTTCATTCAACAAATCACAAATTTGTGCTTCAACCTTCGTGGTTCATATGGTTTCACAACCCATGTCACGCCTCCGAAGGCCACTTTCATTCAATAAAGCACATATTTGTGCTTCAACCTTCGTGGTTCATATGGTTTCACAAGCAATGTCACGCCTCCGAAGGCCACTTTCATTCAATAAAGCACATATTTGTGCTTCAACCTTCGTGGTTCATATGGTTTCACAAGCAATGTCACGCATCCGAAGGCCACTTTCATTCAATAAATCACATATTTGTGCTTCAACCTTCGTGGTTCATATGGTTTCACAACCCATGTCACGCCTCCGAAGGCCACTTTCATTCAATAAAGCACATATTTGTGCTTCAACCTTCGTGGTTCATATGGTTTCACAAGCAATGTCACGCCTCCGAAGGCCACTTTCATTCAATAAAGCACATATTTGTGCTTCAACCTTCGTGGTTCATATGGTTTCACAAGCAATGTCACGCCTCCGAAGGCCACTTTCATTCAATAAAGCACATATTTGTGCCTCAACCTTCGTGGTTCATATGGTTTCACAACCCATGTCACGCCTCCGAAGGCCACTTTCATTCAACAAATCACAAATTTGTGCTTCAACCTTCGTGGTTCATATGGTTTCACAACCCATGTCACGCCTCCGAAGGCCACTTTCATTCAATAAAGCACATATTTGTGCTTCAACCTTCGTGGTTCATATGGTTTCACAAGCAATGTCACGCCTCCGAAGGCCACTTTCATTCAATAAAGCACATATTTGTGCCTCAACCTTCGTGGTTCATATGGTTTCACAACCCATGTCACGCATCCGAAGGCCACTTTCATTCAACAAATCACAAATTTGTGCTTCAACCTTCGTGGTTCATATGGTTTCACAACCCATGTCACGCCTCCGAAGGCCACTTTCATTCAATAAAGCACATATTTGTGCTTCAACCTTCGTGGTTCATATGGTTTCACAAGCAATGTCACGCCTCCGAAGGCCACTTTCATTCAATAAAGCACATATTTGTGCTTCAACCTTCGTGGTTCATATGGTTTCACAACCCATGTCACGCATCCGAAGGCCACTTTCATTCAACAAATCACAAATTTGTGCTTCAACCTTCGTGGTTCATATGGTTTCACAACCCATGTCACGCCTCCGAAGGCCACTTTCATTCAATAAATCACATATTTGTGCTTCAACCTTCGTGGTTCATATGGTTTCACAAGCAATGTCACGCCTCCGAAGGCCACTTTTATTCAATAAAGCACATATTTGTGCTTCAACCTTCGTGGTTCATATGGTTTCACAAGCAATGTCACGCATCCGAAGGCCACTTTCATTCAATAAATCACATATTTGTGCTTCAACCTTCGTGGTTCATATGGTTTCACAACCCATGTCACGCATCCGAAGGCCACTTTCATTCAACAAATCACAAATTTGTGCTTCAACCTTCGTGGTTCATATGGTTTCACAACCCATGTCACGCATCCGAAGGCCACTTTCATTCAACAAATCACAAATTTGTGCTTCAACCTTCGTGGTTCATATGGTTTCACAACCCATGTCACGCCTCCGAAGGCCACTTTCATTCAATAAAGCACATATTTGTGCCTCAACCTTCGTGGTTCATATGGTTTCACAACCCATGTCACGCATCCGAAGGCCACTTTCATTCAACAAATCACAAATTTGTGCTTCAACCTTCGTGGTTCATATGGTTTCACAACCCATGTCACGCCTCCGAAGGCCACTTTCATTCAATAAATCACATATTTGTGCTTCAACCTTCGTGGTTCATATGGTTTCACAAGCAATGTCACGCCTCCGAAGGCCACTTTCATTCAATAAAGCACATATTTGTGCCTCAACCTTCGTGGTTCATATGGTTTCACAACCCATGTCACGCATCCGAAGGCCACTTTCATTCAACAAATCACAAATTTGTGCTTCAACCTTCGTGGTTCATATGGTTTCACAACCCATGTCACGCCTCCGAAGGCCACTTTCATTCAATAAATCACATATTTGTGCTTCAACCTTCGTGGTTCATATGGTTTCACAAGCAATGTCACGCCTCCGAAGGCCACTTTCATTCAATAAAGCACATATTTGTGCCTCAACCTTCGTGGTTCATATGGTTTCACAACCCATGTCACGCATCCGAAGGCCACTTTCATTCAACAAATCACAAATTTGTGCTTCAACCTTCGTGGTTCATATGGTTTCAGAACCCACACGGATCCGAAAGCTACTTTCATTCAATAAATCACATACTTGTGCTTCAACCTTAGTGGTTCATATGGTTTCACATCCCATGTCACGCATCCCAAGGCCACTTTCATTCAACAAATCACAAATTTGTGCTTCAACCTTAGTGGTTCATATGGTTTTACAATCCACACGCATCAGAAGGCCACTTTCATTCAACAAATCACAAATTTGTGCTTCAACCTTAGTGGTTCATATGGTTTCACAATCCACACGCATCAGAAGGCCACTTTCATTCAACAAATCACAAATTTGTGCTTCAACCTTAGTGGTTCATATGGTTTCACAATCCACACGCATCAGAAGGCCACTTTCATTCAACAAATCACAAATTTGTGCTTCAACCTTAGTGGTTCATATGGTTTCACAATCCACACGCATCAGAAGGCCACTTTCATTCAATAAATCACAAATTTGTGCTTCAACCCTAGAGGTTCATATGGTTTCACAACCTACACGCATTCGAAGGCCACTTTCATTCAATAAATTGCATATTTGTGCTTCAACCTTACTGGTTCATATGGTTTGACAACCCACACGCATCCGAAGGCCACTTTCATTCAATAAATCACATACTTGTGCTTCAACCTTAGTGGTTCATATGGTTTCACAACCCATGTCACGCATCCCAAGGCCACTTTCATTCAACAAATCACAAATTTGTGCTTCAACCTTAGTGGTTCATATGGTTTCACAATCCACACGCATCAGAAGGCCACTTTCATTCAATAAATCACAAATTTGTGCTTCAACCCTAGAGGTTCATATGGTTTCACAACCTACACGCATCCGAAGGCCACTTTCATTGAATAAATTGCATATTTGTGCTTCAACCTTAGTGGTTCATATGGTTTGACAACCCACACGCATCCGAAGGCCACTTTCATTCAATAAATCACATACTTGTGCTTCAACCTTAGTGGTTCATATGGTTTACAAGCAATGTCACGCATTCGAAGGCCATTTTCATTCAATAAATCACAAATTTGTGCTTCAACCCTAGTGGTTCATATGGTTTCAGAACCCACACGCATCCGAAAGCCACTTTCATTCAATAAATCACAAATTTGTGCTTCAACCTTAGTGGTTCATATGGATTCACAATTCATGTCGCGCATCCGAAGGCCATTTTCATTCAATAAATCACAAATTCGTGCTTCAACCGTAGTGGTTCATATGGTTTCAGAACCCACACGCATCCGAAAGCTACTTTCATTCAATAAATCACAAATTTGTGCTTCAACCTTAGTGGTTCATATGGTTTTGCAACCCAAGTCATGCCTCCGAGGGCCACTTTCATTCAATAAATCACAAATTTGTGCTTCAACCTTAGTGGTTCATATGGTTTCGAAATCCACACGCATCAGAAGGCCACTTTCATTCAATAAATCACAAATTTGTGCTTCAACCCTAGAGGTTCATATGGTTTCACAACCTACACGCATTCGAAGGCCACTTTCATTCAATAAATTGCATATTTGTGCTTCAACCTTAGTGGTTCATATGGTTTGACAACCCACACGCATCCGAAGGCCACTTTCATTCAATAAATCACATACTTGTGCTTCAACCTTAGTGGTTCATATGGTTTCACAACCTACACGCATCCGAAGGCCACTTTCATTCAATAAATCACATACTTGTGCTTCAACCTTAGTGGTTCATATGGTTTCACAACCCATGTCACGCCTCCGAAGGCCACTTTCATTCAATAAATCACAAATTTGTGCTTCAACCTTAGTGGTTCATATGGTTTCACAATTCATGTCACGCATCCTAAGGCCATTTTCATTCAATAAATCACAAATTTGTGCTTCAACCCTAGTGGTTCATATGGTTTCAGAACCCACACGGATCCGAAAGCTACTTTCATTCAATAAATCACATACTTGTGCTTCAACCTTAGTGGTTCATATGGTTTCACAACCCATGTCACGCATCCCAAGGCCACTTTCATTCAACAAATCACAAATTTGTTTTTCAACCTTAGTGGTTCATATGGTTTCACAATCCACACGCATTTGAAGGCTACTTTCATTCAACAAATCACAAATTTGTGCTTCAACCCTAGAGGTTCATATGGTTTCACAACCCACATGCATCAGAAGGCCACTTTCATTCAATAAGTCACAAATTTGTGCTTCAACCCTAGAGGTTCATATGGTTTCACAACCTACACGCATCCAAAGGCCACTTTCATTCAATAAATCACATATTTGTGCTTCAACCGTACTGGTTCATATGGTTTGACAACCCACACGCATCCGAAGGCCACTTTCATTCAATAAATCACATACTTGTGCTTCAACCTTAGTGGTTCATATGGTTTCACAACCCATGTCACGCATCCCAAGGCCACTTTCATTCAACAAATCACAAATTTGTGCTTCAACCTTAGTGGTTCATATGGTTTCACAATCCACACGCATTTGAAGGCTACTTTCATTCAACAAATCACAAATTTGTGCTTCAACCCTAGAGGTTCATATGGTTTCACAACCCACATGCATCAGAAGGCCACTTTCATTCAATAAGTCACAAATTTGTGCTTCAACCCTAGAGGTTCATATGGTTTCACAACCTACACGCATCCAAAGGCCACTTTCATTCAATAAATCACATATTTGTGCTTCAACCGTACTGGTTCATATGGTTTGACAACCCACACGCATCCGAAGGCCACTTTCATTCAATAAATCACATACTTGTGCTTCAACCTTAGTGGTTCATATGGTTTCACAACCCATGTCACGCATCCCAAGGCCACTTTCATTCAACAAATCACAAATTTGTGCTTCAACCTTAGTGGTTCATACGGTTTCACAACCCACACGCATCCGAAGGCCACTTTCATTCAATAAATCACATACTTGTGCTTCAACCTTACTGGTTCATATGGTTTGACAACCCACACGCATCCGAAGGCCACTTTCATTCAATAAATCACATACTTGTGCTTCAACCTTAGTGGTTCATATGGTTTCACAACCCATGTCACGCATCCCAAGGCCACTTTCATTCAACAAATCACAAATTTGTGCTTCAACCTTAGTGGTTCATATGGTTTCACAATCCACACGCATTTGAAGGCTACTTTCATTCAACAAATCACAAATTTGTGCTTCAACCCTAGAGGTTCATATGGTTTCACAACCCACATGCATCAGAAGGCCACTTTCATTCAATAAGTCACAAATTTGTGCTTCAACCCTAGAGGTTCATATGGTTTCACAACCTACACGCATCCAAAGGCCACTTTCATTCAATAAATCACATATTTGTGCTTCAACCGTACTGGTTCATATGGTTTGACAACCCACACGCATCCGAAGGCCACTTTCATTCAATAAATCACATACTTGTGCTTCAACCTTAGTGGTTCATATGGTTTCACAACCCATGTCACGCATCCCAAGGCCACTTTCATTCAACAAATCACAAATTTGTGCTTCAACCTTAGTGGTTCATACGGTTTCACAACCCACACGCATCCGAAGGCCACTTTCATTCAATAAATCACATACTTGTGCTTCAACCTTACTGGTTCATATGGTTTGACAACCCACACGCATCCGAAGGCCACTTTCATTCAATAAATCACATACTTGTGCTTCAACCTTAGTGGTTCATATGGTTTCACAACCCATGTCACGCATCCCAAGGCCACTTTCATTCAACAAATCACAAATTTGTGCTTCAACCTTAGTGGTTCATATGGTTTCACAACCCACACGCATCCGAAGGCCACTTTCATTCAATAAATCACATACTTGTGCTTCAACCTTACTGGTTCATATGGTTTGACAACCCACACGCATCCGAAGGCCACTTTCATTCAATAAATCACATACTTGTGCTTCAACCTTAGTGGTTCATATGGTTTCACAACCCATGTCACGCATCCCAAGGCCACTTTCATTCAACAAATCACAAATTTGTTTTTCAACCTTAGTGGTTCATATGGTTTCACAATCCACACGCATTTGAAGGCTACTTTCATTCAACAAATCACAAATTTGTGCTTCAACCCTAGAGGTTCATATGGTTTCACAACCCACATGCATCAGAAGGCCACTTTCATTCAATAAGTCACAAATTTGTGCTTCAACCCTAGAGGTTCATATGGTTTCACAACCTACACGCATCCAAAGGCCACTTTCATTCAATAAATCACATATTTGTGCTTCAACCGTACTGGTTCATATGGTTTGACAACCCACACGCATCCGAAGGCCACTTTCATTCAATAAATCACATACTTGTGCTTCAACCTTAGTGGTTCATATGGTTTCACAACCCATGTCACGCATCCCAAGGCCACTTTCATTCAACAAATCACAAATTTGTGCTTCAACCTTAGTGGTTCATATGGTTTCACAATCCACACGCATTTGAAGGCTACTTTCATTCAACAAATCACAAATTTGTGCTTCAACCCTAGAGGTTCATATGGTTTCACAACCCACATGCATCAGAAGGCCACTTTCATTCAATAAGTCACAAATTTGTGCTTCAACCCTAGAGGTTCATATGGTTTCACAACCTACACGCATCCAAAGGCCACTTTCATTCAATAAATCACATATTTGTGCTTCAACCGTACTGGTTCATATGGTTTGACAACCCACACGCATCCGAAGGCCACTTTCATTCAATAAATCACATACTTGTGCTTCAACCTTAGTGGTTCATATGGTTTCACAACCCATGTCACGCATCCCAAGGCCACTTTCATTCAACAAATCACAAATTTGTGCTTCAACCTTAGTGGTTCATACGGTTTCACAACCCACACGCATCCGAAGGCCACTTTCATTCAATAAATCACATACTTGTGCTTCAACCTTACTGGTTCATATGGTTTGACAACCCACACGCATCCGAAGGCCACTTTCATTCAATAAATCACATACTTGTGCTTCAACCTTAGTGGTTCATATGGTTTCACAACCCATGTCACGCATCCCAAGGCCACTTTCATTCAACAAATCACAAATTTGTGCTTCAACCTTAGTGGTTCATATGGTTTCACAACCCACACGCATCCGAAGGCCACTTTCATTCAATAAATCACATACTTGTGCTTCAACCTTAGTGGTTCATATGGTTTCACAACCCATGTCACGCATCCCAAGGCCACTTTCATTCAACAAATCACAAATTTGTGCTTCAACCTTAGTGGTTCATATGGTTTCACAATCCACACGCATCAGAAGGCCACTTTCATTCAACAAATCACAAATTTGTGCTTCAACCTTAGTGGTTCCTATGGTTTCACAATCCACACGCATCAGAAGGCCACTTTCATTCAATAAATCACAAATTTGTGCTTCAACCCTAGAGGTTCATATGGTTTCACAACCTACACGCATCCGAAGGCCACTTTCATTGAATAAATTGCATATTTGTGCTTCAACCTTAGTGGTTCATATGGTTTGACAACCCACACGCATCCGAAGGCCACTTTCATTCAATAATTCACAAATTTGTGCTTCAACCTTAGTGGTTCATATGGTTTACAAGCAATGTCACGCATTCGAAGGCCATTTTCATTCAATAAATCACAAATTTGTGCTTCAACCCTAGTGGTTCATATGGTTTCAGAACCCACACGCATCCGAAAGCCACTTTCATTCAATAAATCACAAATTTGTGCTTCAACCTTAGTGGTTCATATGGATTCACAATTCATGTCGCGCATCCGAAGGCCATTTTCATTCAATAAATCACAAATTCGTGCTTCAACCCTAGTGGTTCATATGGTTTCAGAACCCACACGCATCCGAAAGCTACTTTCATTCAATAAATCACAAATTTGTGCTTCAACCTTAGTGGTTCATATGGTTTTGCAACCCAAGTCATGCCTCCGAGGGCCACTTTCATTCAATAAATCACAAATTTGTGCTTCAACCTTAGTGGTTCATATGGTTTCGAAATCCACACGCATCAGAAGGCCACTTTCATTCAATAAATCACAAATTTGTGCTTCAACCCTAGAGGTTCATATGGTTTCACAACCTACACGCATTCGAAGGCCACTTTCATTCAATAAATTGCATATTTGTGCTTCAACCTTAGTGGTTCATATGGTTTGACAACCCACACGCATCCGAAGGCCACTTTCATTCAATAAAGCACATACTTGTGCTTCAACCTTAGTGGTTCATATGGTTTCACAACCTACACGCATCCGAAGGCCACTTTCATTCAATAAATCACATACTTGTGCTTCAACCTTAGTTGTTCATATGGTTTCACAACCCATGTCACGCCTCCGAAGGCCACTTTCATTCAATAAATCACAAATTTGTGCTTCAACCTTAGTGGTTCATATGGTTTCACAATTCATGTCACGCATCCTAAGGCCATTTTCATTCAATAAATCACAAATTTGTGCTTCAACCCTAGTGGTTCATATGGTTTCAGAACCCACACGGATCCGAAAGCTACTTTCATTCAATAAATCACATACTTGTGCTTCAACCTTAGTGGTTCATATGGTTTCACAACCCATGTCACGCATCCCAAGGCCACTTTCATTCAACAAATCACAAATTTGTGCTTCAACCTTAGTGGTTCATATGGTTTCACAACCCACACGCATCCGAAGGCCACTTTCATTCAATAAATCACATACTTGTGCTTCAACCTTAGTGGTTCATATGGTTTCACAACCCATGTCACGCATCCCAAGGCCACTTTCATTCAACAAATCACAAATTTGTGCTTCAACCTTAGTGGTTCATATGGTTTCACAATCCACACGCATCAGAAGGCCACTTTCATTCAACAAATCACAAATTTGTGCTTCAACCTTAGTGGTTCATATGGTTTCACAATCCACACGCATCAGAAGGCCACTTTCATTCAATAAATCACAAATTTGTGCTTCAACCCTAGAGGTTCATATGGTTTCACAACCTACACGCATCCAAAGGCCACTTTCATTCAATAAATCACATATTTGTGCTTCAACCGTACTGGTTCATATGGTTTGACAACCCACACGCATCCGAAGGCCACTTTCATTCAATAAATCACATACTTGTGCTTCAACCTTAGTGGTTCATATGGTTTCACAACCCATGTCACGCATCCCAAGGCCACTTTCATTCAACAAATCACAAATTTGTGCTTCAACCTTAGTGGTTCATATGGTTTCACAATCCACACGCATCAGAAGGCCACTTTCATTCAACAAATCACAAATTTGTGCTTCAACCTTAGTGGTTCATATGGTTTCACAATCCACACGCATCAGAAGGCCACTTTCATTCAATAAATCACAAATTTGTGCTTCAACCCTAGAGGTTCATATGGTTTCACAACCTACACGCATCCAAAGGCCACTTTCATTCAATAAATCACATATTTGTGCTTCAACCGTACTGGTTCATATGGTTTGACAACCCACACGCATCCGAAGGCCACTTTCATTCAATAAATCACATACTTGTGCTTCAACCTTAGTGGTTCATATGGTTTCACAACCCATGTCACGCATCCCTAGGCCACTTTCATTCAACAAATCACAAATTTGTGCTTCAACCTTAGTGGTTCATACGGTTTCACAACCCACACGCATCCGAAGGCCACTTTCATTCAATAAATCACATACTTGTGCTTCAACCTTACTGGTTCATATGGTTTGACAACCCACACGCATCCGAAGGCCACTTTCATTCAATAAATCACATACTTGTGCTTCAACCTTAGTGGTTCATATGGTTTCACAACCCATGTCACGCATCCCAAGGCCACTTTCATTCAACAAATCACAAATTTGTGCTTCAACCTTAGTGGTTCATATGGTTTCACAATCCACACGCATCAGAAGGCCACTTTCATTCAATAAATCACAAATTTGTGCTTCAACCCTAGAGGTTCATATGGTTTCACAACCTACACGCATCCGAAGGCCACTTTCATTGAATAAATTGCATATTTGTGCTTCAACCTTAGTGGTTCATATGGTTTGACAACCCACACGCATCCGAAGGCCACTTTCATTCAATAATTCACAAATTTGTGCTTCAACCTTAGTGGTTCATATGGTTTACAAGCAATGTCACGCATTCGAAGGCCATTTTCATTCAATAAATCACAAATTTGTGCTTCAACCCTAGTGGTTCATATGGTTTCAGAACCCACACGTATCCGAAAGCCACTTTCATTCAATAAATCACAAATTTGTGCTTCAACCTTAGTGGTTCATATGGATTCAAAATTCATGTCGCGCATCCGAAGGCCATTTTCATTCAATAAATCACAAATTCGTGCTTCAACCCTAGTGGTTCATATGGTTTCAGAACCCACACGCATCCGAAAGCTACTTTCATTCAATAAATCACAAATTTGTGCTTCAACCTTAGTGGTTCATATGGTTTTGCAACCCAAGTCATGCCTCCGAGGGCCACTTTCATTCAATAAATCACAAATTTGTGCTTCAACCTTAGTGGTTCATATGGTTTCGAAATCCACACGCATCAGAAGGCCACTTTCATTCAATAAATCACAAATTTGTGCTTCAACCCTAGAGGTTCATATGGTTTCACAACCTACACGCATCCGAAGGCCACTTTCATTGAATAAATTGCATATTTGTGCTTCAACCTTAGTGGTTCATATGGTTTGACAACCCACACGCATCCGAAGGCCACTTTCATTCAATAATTCACAAATTTGTGCTTCAACCTTAGTGGTTCATATGGTTTACAAGCAATGTCACGCATTCGAAGGCCATTTTCATTCAATAAATCACAAATTTGTGCTTCAACCCTAGTGGTTCATATGGTTTCAGAACCCACACGCATCCGAAAGCCACTTTCATTCAATAAATCACAAATTTGTGCTTCAACCTTAGTGGTTCATATGGATTCACAATTCATGTCGCGCATCCGAAGGCCATTTTCATTCAATAAATCACAAATTCGTGCTTCAACCCTAGTGGTTCATATGGTTTCAGAACCCACACGCATCCGAAAGCCACTTTCATTCAATAAATCACAAATTTGTGCTTCAACCTTAGTGGTTCATATGGATTCACAATTCATTTCGCGCATCCGAAGGCCATTTTCATTCAATAAATCACAAATTTGTGCTTCAACCTTAGTGGTTCATATGGTTTTGCAACCCAAGTCATGCCTCCGAGGGCCACTTTCATTCAATAAATCACAAATTTGTGCTTCAACCTTAGTGGTTCATATGGTTTCGAAATCCACACGCATCAGAAGGCCACTTTCATTCAATAAATCACAAATTTGTGCTTCAACCCTAGAGGTTCATATGGTTTCACAACCTACACGCATTCGAAGGCCACTTTCATTCAATAAATTGCATATTTGTGCTTCAACCTTAGTGGTTCATATGGTTTGACAACCCACACGCATCCGAAGGCCACTTTCATTCAATAAAGCACATACTTGTGCTTCAACCTTAGTGGTTCATATGGTTTCACAACCTACACGCATCCGAAGGCCACTTTCATTCAATAAATCACATACTTGTGCTTCAACCTTAGTGGTTCATATGGTTTCACAACCCATGTCACGCCTCCGAAGGCCACTTTCATTCAATAAATCACATACTTGTGCTTCAACCTTAGTGGTTCATATGGTTTCACAACCCATGTCACGCCTCCGAAGGCCACTTTCATTCAATAAATCACAAATTTGTGCTTCAACCTTAGTGGTTCATATGGTTCCACAATTCATGTCACGCATCCTAAGGCCATTTTCATTCAATAAATCTCAAATTTGTGCTTCAACCCTAGTGGTTCATATGGTTTCAGAACCCACACGGATCCGAAGGCCACTTTCATTCAATAAATCACATACTTGTGCTTCAACCTTAGTGGTTCATATGGTTTCACAACCCATGTCACGCATCCCAAGGCCACTTTCATTCAACAAATCACAAATTTGTGCTTCAACCTTAGTGGTTCATATGGTTTCACAATCCACACGCATCAGAAGGCCACTTTCATTCAACAAATCACAAATTTGTGCTTCAACCTTAGTGGTTCATATGGTTTCACAATCCACACGCATCAGAAGGCCACTTTCATTCAATAAATCACAAATTTGTGCTTCAACCTTAGTGGTTCATATGGATTCACAATTCATGTCGCGCATCCGAAGGCCATTTTCATTCAATAAATCACAAATTTGTGCTTCAACCTTAGTGGTTCATATGGTTTCACAATCCACACGCATCAGAAGGCCACTTTCATTCAACAAATCACAAATTTGTGCTTCAACCTTAGTGGTTCATATGGTTTCACAATCCACACGCATCAGAAGGCCACTTTCATTCAATAAATCACAAATTTGTGCTTCAACCTTAGTGGTTCATATGGATTCACAATTCATGTCGCGCATCCGAAGGCCATTTTCATTCAATAAATCACAAATTTGTGCTTCAACCTTAGTGGTTCATATGGTTTCACAATCCACACGCATCAGAAGGCCACTTTCATTCAATAAATCACAAATTTGTGCTTCAACCCTAGAGGTTCATATGGTTTCACAACCTACACGCATCCAAAGGCCACTTTCATTCAATAAATCACATATTTGTGCTTCAACCGTACTGGTTCATATGGTTTGACAACCCACACGCATCCGAAGGCCACTTTCATTCAATAAATCACATACTTGTGCTTCAACCTTAGTGGTTCATATGGTTTCACAATCCACACGCATCAGAAGGCCACTTTCATTCAACAAATCACAAATTTGTGCTTCAACCTTAGTGGTTCATATGGTTTCACAATCCACACGCATCAGAAGGCCACTTTCATTCAATAAATCACAAATTTGTGCTTCAACCTTAGTGGTTCATATGGATTCACAATTCATGTCGCGCATCCGAAGGCCATTTTCATTCAATAAATCACAAATTTGTGCTTCAACCTTAGTGGTTCATATGGTTTCACAATCCACACGCATCAGAAGGCCACTTTCATTCAATAAATCACAAATTTGTGCTTCAACCCTAGAGGTTCATATGGTTTCACAACCTACACGCATTCGAAGGCCACTTTCATTCAATAAATCACATACTTGTGCTTCAACCTTACTGGTTCATATGGTTTCACAACCCATGTCACGCCTCCGAAGGCCACTTTCATTCAATAAATCACAAATTTGTGCTTCAACCTTAGTGGTTCATATGGTTTCACAATTCATGTCACGCATCCTAAGGCCACTTTCATTCAATAAATCACATATTTGTGCTTCAACCGTACTGGTTCATATGGTTTGACAACCCACACGCATCCGAAGGCCACTTTCATTCAATAAATCACATACTTGTGCTTCAACCTTAGTGGTTCATATGGTTTCACAACCCATGTCACGCATCCCAAGGCCACTTTCATTCAACAAATCACAAATTTGTGCTTCAACCTTAGTGGTTCATATGGTTTCACAACCCACACGCATCCGAAGGCCACTTTCATTCAATAAATCACATACTTGTGCTTCAACCTTAGTGGTTCATATGGTTTCACAACCCATGTCACGCATCCCAAGGCCACTTTCATTCAACAAATCACAAATTTGTGCTTCAACCTTAGTGGTTCATATGGTTTCACAATCCACACGCATCAGAAGGCCACTTTCATTCAACAAATCACAAATTTGTGCTTCAACCTTAGTGGTTCATATGGTTTCACAATCCACACGCATCAGAAGGCCACTTTCATTCAATAAATCACAAATTTGTGCTTCAACCCTAGAGGTTCATATGGTTTCACAACCTACACGCATCCAAAGGCCACTTTCATTCAATAAATCACATATTTGTGCTTCAACCGTACTGGTTCATATGGTTTGACAACCCACACGCATCCGAAGGCCACTTTCATTCAATAAATCACATACTTGTGCTTCAACCTTAGTGGTTCATATGGTTTCACAACCCATGTCACGCATCCCAAGGCCACTTTCATTCAACAAATCACAAATTTGTGCTTCAACCTTAGTGGTTCATACGGTTTCACAACCCACACGCATCCGAAGGCCACTTTCATTCAATAAATCACATACTTGTGCTTCAACCTTACTGGTTCATATGGTTTGACAACCCACACGCATCCGAAGGCCACTTTCATTCAATAAATCACATACTTGTGCTTCAACCTTAGTGGTTCATATGGTTTCACAACCCATGTCACGCATCCCAAGGCCACTTTCATTCAACAAATCACAAATTTGTGCTTCAACCTTAGTGGTTCATATGGTTTCACAATCCACACGCATCAGAAGGCCACTTTCATTCAACAAATCACAAATTTGTGCTTCAACCTTAGTGGTTCATATGGTTTCACAATCCACACGCATCAGAAGGCCACTTTCATTCAACAAATCACAAACTTGTGCTTCAACCTTAGTGGTTCCTATGGTTTCACAATCCACACGCATCAGAAGGCCACTTTCATTCAACAAATCACAAATTTGTGCTTCAACCTTAGTGGTTCATATGGTTTCACAATCCACACGCATCAGAAGGCCACTTTCATTCAATAAATCACAAATTTGTGCTTCAACCTTAGTGGTTCATATGGATTCACAATTCATGTCGCGCATCCGAAGGCCATTTTCATTCAATAAATCACAAATTTGTGCTTCAACCTTAGTGGTTCATATGGTTTCACAATCCACACGCATCAGAAGGCCACTTTCATTCAACAAATCACAAATTTGTGCTTCAACCTTAGTGGTTCATATGGTTTCACAATCCACACGCATCAGAAGGCCACTTTCATTCAATAAATCACAAATTTGTGCTTCAACCTTAGTGGTTCATATGGATTCACAATTCATGTCGCGCATCCGAAGGCCATTTTCATTCAATAAATCACAAATTTGTGCTTCAACCTTAGTGGTTCATATGGTTTCACAATCCACACGCATCAGAAGGCCACTTTCATTCAATAAATCACAAATTTGTGCTTCAACCCTAGAGGTTCATATGGTTTCACAACCTACACGCATCCAAAGGCCACTTTCATTCAATAAATCACATATTTGTGCTTCAACCGTACTGGTTCATATGGTTTGACAACCCACACGCATCCGAAGGCCACTTTCATTCAATAAATCACATACTTGTGCTTCAACCTTAGTGGTTCATATGGTTTCACAATCCACACGCATCAGAAGGCCACTTTCATTCAACAAATCACAAATTTGTGCTTCAACCTTAGTGGTTCATATGGTTTCACAATCCACACGCATCAGAAGGCCACTTTCATTCAATAAATCACAAATTTGTGCTTCAACCTTAGTGGTTCATATGGATTCACAATTCATGTCGCGCATCCGAAGGCCATTTTCATTCAATAAATCACAAATTTGTGCTTCAACCTTAGTGGTTCATATGGTTTCACAATCCACACGCATCAGAAGGCCACTTTCATTCAATAAATCACAAATTTGTGCTTCAACCCTAGAGGTTCATATGGTTTCACAACCTACACGCATTCGAAGGCCACTTTCATTCAATAAATCACATACTTGTGCTTCAACCTTACTGGTTCATATGGTTTCACAACCCATGTCACGCCTCCGAAGGCCACTTTCATTCAATAAATCACAAATTTGTGCTTCAACCTTAGTGGTTCATATGGTTTCACAATTCATGTCACGCATCCTAAGGCCATTGTCATTCAATAAATCACAAATTTGTGCTTCAACCCTAGTGGTTCATATGGTTTCAGAACCCACACGAATCCGAAAGCTACTTTCATTCAATAAATCACATACTTGTGCTTCAACCTTAGTGGTTCATATGGTTTCACAACCCATGTCACGCATCCCAAGGCCACTTTCATTCAACAAATCACAAATTTGTGCTTCAACCTTAGTGGTTCATATGGTTTCACAACCCACACGCATCCGAAGGCCACTTTCATTCAATAAATCACATACTTGTGCTTCAACCTTAGTGGTTCATATGGTTTCACAACCCATGTCACGCATCCCAAGGCCACTTTCATTCAACAAATCACAAATTTGTGCTTCAACCTTAGTGGTTCATATGGTTTCACAATCCACACGCATCAGAAGGCCACTTTCATTCAACAAATCACAAATTTGTGCTTCAACCTTAGTGGTTCATATGGTTTCACAATCCACACGCATCAGAAGGCCACTTTCATTCAATAAATCACAAATTTGTGCTTCAACCCTAGAGGTTCATATGGTTTCACAACCTACACGCATCCAAAGGCCACTTTCATTCAATAAATCACATATTTGTGCTTCAACCGTACTGGTTCATATGGTTTGACAACCCACACGCATCCGAAGGCCACTTTCATTCAATAAATCACATACTTGTGCTTCAACCTTACTGGTTCATATGGTTTGACAACCCACACGCATCCGAAGGCCACTTTCATTCAATAAATCACATACTTGTGCTTCAACCTTAGTGGTTCATATGGTTTCACAACCCATGTCACGCATCCCAAGGCCACTTTCATTCAACAAATCACAAATTTGTGCTTCAACCTTAGTGGTTCATATGGTTTCACAATCCACACGCATCAGAAGGCCACTTTCATTCAACAAATCACAAATTTGTGCTTCAACCTTAGTGGTTCATATGGTTTCACAATCCACACGCATCAGAAGGCCACTTTCATTCAATAAATCACAAATTTGTGCTTCAACCCTAGAGGTTCATATGGTTTCACAACCTACACGCATCCAAAGGCCACTTTCATTCAATAAATCACATATTTGTGCTTCAACCGTACTGGTTCATATGGTTTGACAACCCACACGCATCCGAAGGCCACTTTCATTCAATAAATCACATACTTGTGCTTCAACCTTAGTGGTTCATATGGTTTCACAACCCATGTCACGCATCCCAAGGCCACTTTCATTCAACAAATCACAAATTTGTGCTTCAACCTTAGTGGTTCATATGGTTTCACAACCCATGTCACGCATCCCAAGGCCACTTTCATTCAACAAATCACAAATTTGTGCTTCAACCTTAGTGGTTCATATGGTTTCACAATCCACACGCATCAGAAGGCCACTTTCATTCAACAAATCACAAATTTGTGCTTCAACCTTAGTGGTTCATACGGTTTCACAACCCACACGCATCCGAAGGCCACTTTCATTCAATAAATCACATACTTGTGCTTCAACCTTACTGGTTCATATGGTTTGACAACCCACACGCATCCGAAGGCCACTTTCATTCAATAAATCACATACTTGTGCTTCAACCTTAGTGGTTCATATGGTTTCACAACCCATGTCACGCATCCCAAGGCCACTTTCATTCAACAAATCACAAATTTGTGCTTCAACCTTAGTGGTTCATATGGTTTCACAATCCACACGCATCAGAAGGCCACTTTCATTCAACAAATCACAAATTTGTGCTTCAACCTTAGTGGTTCATATGGTTTCACAATCCACACGCATCAGAAGGCCACTTTCATTCAATAAATCACAAATTTGTGCTTCAACCCTAGAGGTTCATATGGTTTCACAACCTACACGCATTCGAAGGCCACTTTCATTCAATAAATTGCATATTTGTGCTTCAACCTTAGTGGTTCATATGGTTTGACAACCCACACGCATCCGAAGGCCACTTTCATTCAATAAATCACATACTTGTGCTTCAACCTTAGTGGTTCATATGGTTTCACAACCCATGTCACGCCTCCGAAGGCCACTTTCATTCAATAAATCACAAATTTGTGCTTCAACCTTAGTGGTTCATATGGTTCCACAATTCATGTCACGCATCCTAAGGCCATTTTCATTCAATAAATCTCAAATTTGTGCTTCAACCCTAGTGGTTCATATGGTTTCAGAACCCACACGGATCCGAAAGCTACTTTCATTCAATAAATCACATACTTGTGCTTCAACCTTAGTGGTTCATATGGTTTCACAACCCATGTCACGCATCCCAAGGCCACTTTCATTCAACAAATCACAAATTTGTGCTTCAACCTTAGTGGTTCATATGGTTTCACAATCCACACGCATCAGAAGGCCACTTTCATTCAACAAATCACAAACTTGTGCTTCAACCTTAGTGGTTCCTATGGTTTCACAATCCACACGCATCAGAAGGCCACTTTCATTCAATAAATCACAAATTTGTGCTTCAACCCTAGAGGTTCATATGGTTTCACAACCTACACGCATCCAAAGGCCACTTTCATTCAATAAATCACATATTTGTGCTTCAACCGTACTGGTTCATATGGTTTGACAACCCACACGCATCCGAAGGCCACTTTCATTCAATAAATCACATACTTGTGCTTCAACCTTAGTGGTTCATATGGTTTCACAACCCATGTCACGCATCCCAAGGCCACTTTCATTCAACAAATCACAAATTTGTGCTTCAACCTTAGTGGTTCATATGGTTTCACAATCCACACGCATCAGAAGGCCACTTTCATTCAACAAATCAAAAATTTGTGCTTCAACCTTAGTGGTTCCTATGGTTTCACAATCCACACGCATCAGAAGGCCACTTTCATTCAATAAATCACAAATTTGTGCTTCAACCCTAGAGGTTCATATGGTTTCACAACCTACACGCATCCAAAGGCCACTTTCATTCAATAAATCACATATTTGTGCTTCAACCGTACTGGTTCATATGGTTTGACAACCCACACGCATCCGAAGGCCACTTTCATTCAATAAATCACATACTTGTGCTTCAACCTTAGTGGTTCATATGGTTTCACAACCCATGTCACGCATCCCAAGGCCACTTTCATTCAACAAATCACAAATTTGTGCTTCAACCTTAGTGGTTCATATGGTTTCACAATCCACACGCATCAGAAGGCCACTTTCATTCAACAAATCACAAATTTGTGCTTCAACCTTAGTGGTTCCTATGGTTTCACAATCCACACGCATCAGAAGGCCACTTTCATTCAATAAATCACAAATTTGTGCTTCAACCCTAGAGGTTCATATGGTTTCACAACCTACACGCATCCAAAGGCCACTTTCATTCAATAAATCACATATTTGTGCTTCAACCGTACTGGTTCATATGGTTTGACAACCCACACGCATCCGAAGGCCACTTTCATTCAATAAATCACATACTTGTGCTTCAACCTTAGTGGTTCATATGGTTTCACAACCCATGTCACGCATCCCAAGGCCACTTTCATTCAACAAATCACAAATTTGTGCTTCAACCTTAGTGGTTCATATGGTTTCACAATCCACACGCATCAGAAGGCCACTTTCATTCAACAAATCACAAATTTGTGCTTCAACCTTAGTGGTTCCTATGGTTTCACAATCCACACGCATCAGAAGGCCATTTTCATTCAATAAATCACAAATTTGTGCTTCAACCCTAGAGGTTCATATGGTTTCACAACCTACACGCATCCAAAGGCCACTTTCATTCAATAAATCACATATTTGTGCTTCAACCGTACTGGTTCATATGGTTTGACAACCCACACGCATCCGAAGGCCACTTTCATTCAATAAATCACATACTTGTGCTTCAACCTTAGTGGTTCATATGGTTTCACAACCCATGTCACGCATCCCAAGGCCACTTTCATTCAACAAATCACAAATTTGTGCTTCAACCTTAGTGGTTCATACGGTTTCACAACCCACACGCATCCGAAGGCCACTTTCATTCAATAAATCACATACTTGTGCTTCAACCTTACTGGTTCATATGGTTTGACAACCCACACGCATCCGAAGGCCACTTTCATTCAATAAATCACATACTTGTGCTTCAACCTTAGTGGTTCATATGGTTTCACAACCCATGTCACGCATCCCAAGGCCACTTTCATTCAACAAATCACAAATTTGTGCTTCAACCTTAGTGGTTCATATGGTTTCACAATCCACACGCATCAGAAGGCCACTTTCATTCAACAAATCACAAATTTGTGCTTCAACCTTAGTGGTTCATATGGTTTCACAATCCACACGCATCAGAAGGCCACTTTCATTCAACAAATCACAAACTTGTGCTTCAACCTTAGTGGTTCCTATGGTTTCACAATCCACACGCATCAGAAGGCCACTTTCATTCAACAAATCACAAATTTGTGCTTCAACCTTAGTGGTTCATATGGTTTCACAATCCACACGCATCAGAAGGCCACTTTCATTCAATAAATCACAAATTTGTGCTTCAACCTTAGTGGTTCATATGGATTCACAATTCATGTCGCGCATCCGAAGGCCATTTTCATTCAATAAATCACAAATTTGTGCTTCAACCTTAGTGGTTCATATGGTTTCACAATCCACACGCATCAGAAGGCCACTTTCATTCAACAAATCACAAATTTGTGCTTCAACCTTAGTGGTTCATATGGTTTCACAATCCACACGCATCAGAAGGCCACTTTCATTCAATAAATCACAAATTTGTGCTTCAACCTTAGTGGTTCATATGGATTCACAATTCATGTCGCGCATCCGAAGGCCATTTTCATTCAATAAATCACAAATTTGTGCTTCAACCTTAGTGGTTCATATGGTTTCACAATCCACACGCATCAGAAGGCCACTTTCATTCAATAAATCACAAATTTGTGCTTCAACCCTAGAGGTTCATATGGTTTCACAACCTACACGCATCCAAAGGCCACTTTCATTCAATAAATCACATATTTGTGCTTCAACCGTACTGGTTCATATGGTTTGACAACCCACACGCATCCGAAGGCCACTTTCATTCAATAAATCACATACTTGTGCTTCAACCTTAGTGGTTCATATGGTTTCACAATCCACACGCATCAGAAGGCCACTTTCATTCAACAAATCACAAATTTGTGCTTCAACCTTAGTGGTTCATATGGTTTCACAATCCACACGCATCAGAAGGCCACTTTCATTCAATAAATCACAAATTTGTGCTTCAACCTTAGTGGTTCATATGGATTCACAATTCATGTCGCGCATCCGAAGGCCATTTTCATTCAATAAATCACAAATTTGTGCTTCAACCTTAGTGGTTCATATGGTTTCACAATCCACACGCATCAGAAGGCCACTTTCATTCAATAAATCACAAATTTGTGCTTCAACCCTAGAGGTTCATATGGTTTCACAACCTACACGCATTCGAAGGCCACTTTCATTCAATAAATCACATACTTGTGCTTCAACCTTACTGGTTCATATGGTTTCACAACCCATGTCACGCCTCCGAAGGCCACTTTCATTCAATAAATCACAAATTTGTGCTTCAACCTTAGTGGTTCATATGGTTTCACAATTCATGTCACGCATCCTAAGGCCACTTTCATTCAATAAATCACATATTTGTGCTTCAACCGTACTGGTTCATATGGTTTGACAACCCACACGCATCCGAAGGCCACTTTCATTCAATAAATCACATACTTGTGCTTCAACCTTAGTGGTTCATATGGTTTCACAACCCATGTCACGCATCCCAAGGCCACTTTCATTCAACAAATCACAAATTTGTGCTTCAACCTTAGTGGTTCATATGGTTTCACAACCCACACGCATCCGAAGGCCACTTTCATTCAATAAATCACATACTTGTGCTTCAACCTTAGTGGTTCATATGGTTTCACAACCCATGTCACGCATCCCAAGGCCACTTTCATTCAACAAATCACAAATTTGTGCTTCAACCTTAGTGGTTCATATGGTTTCACAATCCACACGCATCAGAAGGCCACTTTCATTCAACAAATCACAAATTTGTGCTTCAACCTTAGTGGTTCATATGGTTTCACAATCCACACGCATCAGAAGGCCACTTTCATTCAATAAATCACAAATTTGTGCTTCAACCCTAGAGGTTCATATGGTTTCACAACCTACACGCATCCAAAGGCCACTTTCATTCAATAAATCACATATTTGTGCTTCAACCGTACTGGTTCATATGGTTTGACAACCCACACGCATCCGAAGGCCACTTTCATTCAATAAATCACATACTTGTGCTTCAACCTTAGTGGTTCATATGGTTTCACAACCCATGTCACGCATCCCAAGGCCACTTTCATTCAACAAATCACAAATTTGTGCTTCAACCTTAGTGGTTCATACGGTTTCACAACCCACACGCATCCGAAGGCCACTTTCATTCAATAAATCACATACTTGTGCTTCAACCTTACTGGTTCATATGGTTTGACAACCCACACGCATCCGAAGGCCACTTTCATTCAATAAATCACATACTTGTGCTTCAACCTTAGTGGTTCATATGGTTTCACAACCCATGTCACGCATCCCAAGGCCACTTTCATTCAACAAATCACAAATTTGTGCTTCAACCTTAGTGGTTCATATGGTTTCACAATCCACACGCATCAGAAGGCCACTTTCATTCAACAAATCACAAATTTGTGCTTCAACCTTAGTGGTTCATATGGTTTCACAATCCACACGCATCAGAAGGCCACTTTCATTCAACAAATCACAAACTTGTGCTTCAACCTTAGTGGTTCCTATGGTTTCACAATCCACACGCATCAGAAGGCCACTTTCATTCAACAAATCACAAATTTGTGCTTCAACCTTAGTGGTTCATATGGTTTCACAATCCACACGCATCAGAAGGCCACTTTCATTCAATAAATCACAAATTTGTGCTTCAACCTTAGTGGTTCATATGGATTCACAATTCATGTCGCGCATCCGAAGGCCATTTTCATTCAATAAATCACAAATTTGTGCTTCAACCTTAGTGGTTCATATGGTTTCACAATCCACACGCATCAGAAGGCCACTTTCATTCAACAAATCACAAATTTGTGCTTCAACCTTAGTGGTTCATATGGTTTCACAATCCACACGCATCAGAAGGCCACTTTCATTCAATAAATCACAAATTTGTGCTTCAACCTTAGTGGTTCATATGGATTCACAATTCATGTCGCGCATCCGAAGGCCATTTTCATTCAATAAATCACAAATTTGTGCTTCAACCTTAGTGGTTCATATGGTTTCACAATCCACACGCATCAGAAGGCCACTTTCATTCAATAAATCACAAATTTGTGCTTCAACCCTAGAGGTTCATATGGTTTCACAACCTACACGCATCCAAAGGCCACTTTCATTCAATAAATCACATATTTGTGCTTCAACCGTACTGGTTCATATGGTTTGACAACCCACACGCATCCGAAGGCCACTTTCATTCAATAAATCACATACTTGTGCTTCAACCTTAGTGGTTCATATGGTTTCACAATCCACACGCATCAGAAGGCCACTTTCATTCAACAAATCACAAATTTGTGCTTCAACCTTAGTGGTTCATATGGTTTCACAATCCACACGCATCAGAAGGCCACTTTCATTCAATAAATCACAAATTTGTGCTTCAACCTTAGTGGTTCATATGGATTCACAATTCATGTCGCGCATCCGAAGGCCATTTTCATTCAATAAATCACAAATTTGTGCTTCAACCTTAGTGGTTCATATGGTTTCACAATCCACACGCATCAGAAGGCCACTTTCATTCAATAAATCACAAATTTGTGCTTCAACCCTAGAGGTTCATATGGTTTCACAACCTACACGCATTCGAAGGCCACTTTCATTCAATAAATCACATACTTGTGCTTCAACCTTACTGGTTCATATGGTTTCACAACCCATGTCACGCCTCCGAAGGCCACTTTCATTCAATAAATCACAAATTTGTGCTTCAACCTTAGTGGTTCATATGGTTTCACAATTCATGTCACGCATCCTAAGGCCATTTTCATTCAATAAATCACAAATTTGTGCTTCAACCCTAGTGGTTCATATGGTTTCAGAACCCACACGAATCCGAAAGCTACTTTCATTCAATAAATCACATACTTGTGCTTCAACCTTAGTGGTTCATATGGTTTCACAACCCATGTCACGCATCCCAAGGCCACTTTCATTCAACAAATCACAAATTTGTGCTTCAACCTTAGTGGTTCATATGGTTTCACAACCCACACGCATCCGAAGGCCACTTTCATTCAATAAATCACATACTTGTGCTTCAACCTTAGTGGTTCATATGGTTTCACAACCCATGTCACGCATCCCAAGGCCACTTTCATTCAACAAATCACAAATTTGTGCTTCAACCTTAGTGGTTCATATGGTTTCACAATCCACACGCATCAGAAGGCCACTTTCATTCAACAAATCACAAATTTGTGCTTCAACCTTAGTGGTTCATATGGTTTCACAATCCACACGCATCAGAAGGCCACTTTCATTCAATAAATCACAAATTTGTGCTTCAACCCTAGAGGTTCATATGGTTTCACAACCTACACGCATCCAAAGGCCACTTTCATTCAATAAATCACATATTTGTGCTTCAACCGTACTGGTTCATATGGTTTGACAACCCACACGCATCCGAAGGCCACTTTCATTCAATAAATCACATACTTGTGCTTCAACCTTACTGGTTCATATGGTTTGACAACCCACACGCATCCGAAGGCCACTTTCATTCAATAAATCACATACTTGTGCTTCAACCTTAGTGGTTCATATGGTTTCACAACCCATGTCACGCATCCCAAGGCCACTTTCATTCAACAAATCACAAATTTGTGCTTCAACCTTAGTGGTTCATATGGTTTCACAATCCACACGCATCAGAAGGCCACTTTCATTCAACAAATCACAAATTTGTGCTTCAACCTTAGTGGTTCATATGGTTTCACAATCCACACGCATCAGAAGGCCACTTTCATTCAATAAATCACAAATTTGTGCTTCAACCCTAGAGGTTCATATGGTTTCACAACCTACACGCATCCAAAGGCCACTTTCATTCAATAAATCACATATTTGTGCTTCAACCGTACTGGTTCATATGGTTTGACAACCCACACGCATCCGAAGGCCACTTTCATTCAATAAATCACATACTTGTGCTTCAACCTTAGTGGTTCATATGGTTTCACAACCCATGTCACGCATCCCAAGGCCACTTTCATTCAACAAATCACAAATTTGTGCTTCAACCTTAGTGGTTCATATGGTTTCACAACCCATGTCACGCATCCCAAGGCCACTTTCATTCAACAAATCACAAATTTGTGCTTCAACCTTAGTGGTTCATATGGTTTCACAATCCACACGCATCAGAAGGCCACTTTCATTCAACAAATCACAAATTTGTGCTTCAACCTTAGTGGTTCATACGGTTTCACAACCCACACGCATCCGAAGGCCACTTTCATTCAATAAATCACATACTTGTGCTTCAACCTTACTGGTTCATATGGTTTGACAACCCACACGCATCCGAAGGCCACTTTCATTCAATAAATCACATACTTGTGCTTCAACCTTAGTGGTTCATATGGTTTCACAACCCATGTCACGCATCCCAAGGCCACTTTCATTCAACAAATCACAAATTTGTGCTTCAACCTTAGTGGTTCATATGGTTTCACAATCCACACGCATCAGAAGGCCACTTTCATTCAACAAATCACAAATTTGTGCTTCAACCTTAGTGGTTCATATGGTTTCACAATCCACACGCATCAGAAGGCCACTTTCATTCAATAAATCACAAATTTGTGCTTCAACCCTAGAGGTTCATATGGTTTCACAACCTACACGCATTCGAAGGCCACTTTCATTCAATAAATTGCATATTTGTGCTTCAACCTTAGTGGTTCATATGGTTTGACAACCCACACGCATCCGAAGGCCACTTTCATTCAATAAATCACATACTTGTGCTTCAACCTTAGTGGTTCATATGGTTTCACAACCCATGTCACGCCTCCGAAGGCCACTTTCATTCAATAAATCACAAATTTGTGCTTCAACCTTAGTGGTTCATATGGTTCCACAATTCATGTCACGCATCCTAAGGCCATTTTCATTCAATAAATCTCAAATTTGTGCTTCAACCCTAGTGGTTCATATGGTTTCAGAACCCACACGGATCCGAAAGCTACTTTCATTCAATAAATCACATACTTGTGCTTCAACCTTAGTGGTTCATATGGTTTCACAACCCATGTCACGCATCCCAAGGCCACTTTCATTCAACAAATCACAAATTTGTGCTTCAACCTTAGTGGTTCATATGGTTTCACAATCCACACGCATCAGAAGGCCACTTTCATTCAACAAATCACAAACTTGTGCTTCAACCTTAGTGGTTCCTATGGTTTCACAATCCACACGCATCAGAAGGCCACTTTCATTCAATAAATCACAAATTTGTGCTTCAACCCTAGAGGTTCATATGGTTTCACAACCTACACGCATCCAAAGGCCACTTTCATTCAATAAATCACATATTTGTGCTTCAACCGTACTGGTTCATATGGTTTGACAACCCACACGCATCCGAAGGCCACTTTCATTCAATAAATCACATACTTGTGCTTCAACCTTAGTGGTTCATATGGTTTCACAACCCATGTCACGCATCCCAAGGCCACTTTCATTCAACAAATCACAAATTTGTGCTTCAACCTTAGTGGTTCATATGGTTTCACAATCCACACGCATCAGAAGGCCACTTTCATTCAACAAATCAAAAATTTGTGCTTCAACCTTAGTGGTTCCTATGGTTTCACAATCCACACGCATCAGAAGGCCACTTTCATTCAATAAATCACAAATTTGTGCTTCAACCCTAGAGGTTCATATGGTTTCACAACCTACACGCATCCAAAGGCCACTTTCATTCAATAAATCACATATTTGTGCTTCAACCGTACTGGTTCATATGGTTTGACAACCCACACGCATCCGAAGGCCACTTTCATTCAATAAATCACATACTTGTGCTTCAACCTTAGTGGTTCATATGGTTTCACAACCCATGTCACGCATCCCAAGGCCACTTTCATTCAACAAATCACAAATTTGTGCTTCAACCTTAGTGGTTCATATGGTTTCACAATCCACACGCATCAGAAGGCCACTTTCATTCAACAAATCACAAATTTGTGCTTCAACCTTAGTGGTTCCTATGGTTTCACAATCCACACGCATCAGAAGGCCACTTTCATTCAATAAATCACAAATTTGTGCTTCAACCCTAGAGGTTCATATGGTTTCACAACCTACACGCATCCAAAGGCCACTTTCATTCAATAAATCACATATTTGTGCTTCAACCGTACTGGTTCATATGGTTTGACAACCCACACGCATCCGAAGGCCACTTTCATTCAATAAATCACATACTTGTGCTTCAACCTTAGTGGTTCATATGGTTTCACAACCCATGTCACGCATCCCAAGGCCACTTTCATTCAACAAATCACAAATTTGTGCTTCAACCTTAGTGGTTCATATGGTTTCACAATCCACACGCATCAGAAGGCCACTTTCATTCAACAAATCACAAATTTGTGCTTCAACCTTAGTGGTTCCTATGGTTTCACAATCCACACGCATCAGAAGGCCATTTTCATTCAATAAATCACAAATTTGTGCTTCAACCCTAGAGGTTCATATGGTTTCACAACCTACACGCATCCAAAGGCCACTTTCATTCAATAAATCACATATTTGTGCTTCAACCGTACTGGTTCATATGGTTTGACAACCCACACGCATCCGAAGGCCACTTTCATTCAATAAATCACATACTTGTGCTTCAACCTTAGTGGTTCATATGGTTTCACAACCCATGTCACGCATCCCAAGGCCACTTTCATTCAACAAATCACAAATTTGTGCTTCAACCTTAGTGGTTCATACGGTTTCACAACCCACACGCATCCGAAGGCCACTTTCATTCAATAAATCACATACTTGTGCTTCAACCTTACTGGTTCATATGGTTTGACAACCCACACGCATCCGAAGGCCACTTTCATTCAATAAATCACATACTTGTGCTTCAACCTTAGTGGTTCATATGGTTTCACAACCCATGTCACGCATCCCAAGGCCACTTTCATTCAACAAATCACAAATTTGTGCTTCAACCTTAGTGGTTCATATGGTTTCACAATCCACACGCATCAGAAGGCCACTTTCATTCAACAAATCACAAATTTGTGCTTCAACCTTAGTGGTTCATATGGTTTCACAATCCACACGCATCAGAAGGCCACTTTCATTCAATAAATCACAAATTTGTGCTTCAACCCTAGAGGTTCATATGGTTTCACAACCTACACGCATTCGAAGGCCACTTTCATTCAATAAATTGCATATTTGTGCTTCAACCTTAGTGGTTCATATGGTTTGACAACCCACACGCATCCGAAGGCCACTTTCATTCAATAAATCACATACTTGTGCTTCAACCTTAGTGGTTCATATGGTTTCACAACCCATGTCACGCATCCCAAGGCCACTTTCATTCAACAAATCACAAATTTGTGCTTCAACCTTAGTGGTTCATATGGATTCACAATTCATGTCGCGCATCCGAAGGCCATTTTCATTCAATAAATCTCAAATTTGTGCTTCAACCCTAGTGGTTCATATGGTTTCAGAACCCACACGGATCCGAAAGCTACTTTCATTCAATAAATCACATACTTGTGCTTCAACCTTAGTGGTTCATATGGTTTCACAACCCATGTCACGCATCCCAAGGCCACTTTCATTCAACAAATCACAAATTTGTGCTTCAACCCTAGAGGTTCATATGGTTTCACAACCTACACGCATCCAAAGGCCACTTTCATTCAATAAATCACATATTTGTGCTTCAACCGTACTGGTTCATATGGTTTGACAACCCACACGCATCCGAAGGCCACTTTCATTCAATAAATCACATACTTGTGCTTCAACCTTAGTGGTTCATATGGTTTCACAACCCATGTCACGCATCCCAAGGCCACTTTCATTCAACAAATCACAAATTTGTGCTTCAACCTTAGTGGTTCATATGGTTTCACAATCCACACGCATCAGAAGGCCACTTTCATTCAACAAATCACAAATTTGTGCTTCAACCTTAGTGGTTCCTATGGTTTCACAATCCACACGCATCAGAAGGCCACTTTCATTCAATAAATCACAAATTTGTGCTTCAACCCTAGAGGTTCATATGGTTTCACAACCTACACGCATCCAAAGGCCACTTTCATTCAATAAATCACATATTTGTGCTTCAACCGTACTGGTTCATATGGTTTGACAACCCACACGCATCCGAAGGCCACTTTCATTCAATAAATCACATACTTGTGCTTCAACCTTAGTGGTTCATATGGTTTCACAACCCATGTCACGCATCCCAAGGCCACTTTCATTCAACAAATCACAAATTTGTGCTTCAACCTTAGTGGTTCATACGGTTTCACAACCCACACGCATCCGAAGGCCACTTTCATTCAATAAATCACATACTTGTGCTTCAACCTTACTGGTTCATATGGTTTGACAACCCACACGCATCCGAAGGCCACTTTCATTCAATAAATCACATACTTGTGCTTCAACCTTAGTGGTTCATATGGTTTCACAACCCATGTCACGCATCCCAAGGCCACTTTCATTCAACAAATCACAAATTTGTGCTTCAACCTTAGTGGTTCATATGGTTTCACAATCCACACGCATCAGAAGGCCACTTTCATTCAACAAATCACAAATTTGTGCTTCAACCTTAGTGGTTCATATGGTTTCACAATCCACACGCATCAGAAGGCCACTTTCATTCAATAAATCACAAATTTGTGCTTCAACCCTAGAGGTTCATATGGTTTCACAACCTACACGCATTCGAAGGCCACTTTCATTCAATAAATTGCATATTTGTGCTTCAACCTTAGTGGTTCATATGGTTTGACAACCCACACGCATCCGAAGGCCACTTTCATTCAATAAATCACATACTTGTGCTTCAACCTTAGTGGTTCATATGGTTTCACAACCCATGTCACGCCTCCGAAGGCCACTTTCATTCAATAAATCACAAATTTGTGCTTCAACCTTAGTGGTTCATATGGTTCCACAATTCATGTCACGCATCCTAAGGCCATTTTCATTCAATAAATCTCAAATTTGTGCTTCAACCCTAGTGGTTCATATGGTTTCAGAACCCACACGGATCCGAAAGCTACTTTCATTCAATAAATCACATACTTGTGCTTCAACCTTAGTGGTTCATATGGTTTCACAACCCATGTCACGCATCCCAAGGCCACTTTCATTCAACAAATCACAAATTTGTGCTTCAACCTTAGTGGTTCATATGGTTTCACAATCCACACGCATCAGAAGGCCACTTTCATTCAACAAATCACAAATTTGTGCTTCAACCTTAGTGGTTCATATGGTTTCACAATCCACACGCATCAGAAGGCCACTTTCATTCAATAAATCACAAATTTGTGCTTCAACCCTAGAGGTTCATATGGTTTCACAACCTACACGCATCCAAAGGCCACTTTCATTCAATAAATCACATATTTGTGCTTCAACCGTACTGGTTCATATGGTTTGACAACCCACACGCATCCGAAGGCCACTTTCATTCAATAAATCACATACTTGTGCTTCAACCTTAGTGGTTCATATGGTTTCACAACCCATGTCACGCATCCCAAGGCCACTTTCATTCAACAAATCACAAATTTGTGCTTCAACCTTAGTGGTTCATATGGTTTCACAATCCACACGCATCAGAAGGCCACTTTCATTCAACAAATCACAAATTTGTGCTTCAACCTTAGTGGTTCCTATGGTTTCACAATCCACACGCATCAGAAGGCCACTTTCATTCAATAAATCACAAATTTGTGCTTCAACCCTAGAGGTTCATATGGTTTCACAACCTACACGCATCCAAAGGCCACTTTCATTCAATAAATCACATATTTGTGCTTCAACCGTACTGGTTCATATGGTTTGACAACCCACACGCATCCGAAGGCCACTTTCATTCAATAAATCACATACTTGTGCTTCAATCTTAGTGGTTCATATGGTTTCACAACCCATGTCACGCCTCCGAAGGCCACTTTCATTCAATAAATCACAAATTTGTGCTTCAACCTTAGTGGTTCATATGGTTCCACAATTCATGTCACGCATCCTAAGGCCATTTTCATTCAATAAATCTCAAATTTGTGCTTCAACCCTAGTGGTTCATATGGTTTCAGAACCCACACGGATCCGAAAGCTACTTTCATTCAATAAATCACATACTTGTGCTTCAACCTTAGTGGTTCATATGGTTTCACAACCCATGTCACGCATCCCAAGGCCACTTTCATTCAACAAATCACAAATTTGTTTTTCAACCTTAGTGGTTCATATGGTTTCACAATCCACACGCATTTGAAGGCTACTTTCATTCAACAAATCACAAATTTGTGCTTCAACCCTAGTGGTTCATATGGTTTCACAACCCACATGCATCAGAAGGCCACTTTCATTCAATAAGTCACAAATTTGTGCTTCAACCCTAGAGGTTCATATGGTTTCACAACCTACACGCATCCAAAGGCCACTTTCATTCAATAAATCACATATTTGTGCTTCAACCGTACTGGTTCATATGGTTTGACAACCCACACGCATCCGAAGGCCACTTTCATTCAATAAATCACATACTTGTGCTTCAACCTTAGTGGTTCATATGGTTTCACAACCCATGTCACGCCTCCGAAGGCCACTTTCATTCAATAAATCACAAATTTGTGCTTCAACCTTAGTGGTTCATATGGTTCCACAATTCATGTCACGCATCCTAAGGCCATTTTCATTCAATAAATCTCAAATTTGTGCTTCAACCCTAGTGGTTCATATGGTTTCAGAACCCACACGGATCCGAAAGCTACTTTCATTCAATAAATCACATACTTGTGCTTCAACCTTAGTGGTTCATATGGTTTCACAACCCATGTCACGCATCCCAAGGCCACTTTCATTCAACAAATCACAAATTTGTTTTTCAACCTTAGTGGTTCATATGGTTTCACAATCCACACGCATTTGAAGGCTACTTTCATTCAACAAATCACAAATTTGTGCTTCAACCCTAGTGGTTCATATGGTTTCACAACCCACATGCATCAGAAGGCCACTTTCATTCAATAAGTCACAAATTTGTGCTTCAACCCTAGAGGTTCATATGGTTTCACAACCTACACGCATCCAAAGGCCACTTTCATTCAATAAATCACATATTTGTGCTTCAACCTTAGTGGTTCATATGGTTTCACAATCCACACGCATCAGAAGGCCACTTTCATTCAACAAATCACAAATTTGTGCTTCAACCTTAGTGGTTCATATGGTTTCACAATCCACACGCATCAGAAGGCCACTTTCATTCAATAAATCACAAATTTGTGCTTCAACCCTAGAGGTTCATATGGTTTCACAACCTACACGCATCCAAAGGCCACTTTCATTCAATAAATCACATATTTGTGCTTCAACCGTACTGGTTCATATGGTTTGACAACCCACACGCATCCGAAGGCCACTTTCATTCAATAAATCACATACTTGTGCTTCAACCTTAGTGGTTCATATGGTTTCACAACCCATGTCACGCATCCCAAGGCCACTTTCATTCAACAAATCACAAATTTGTGCTTCAACCTTAGTGGTTCATACGGTTTCACAACCCACACGCATCCGAAGGCCACTTTCATTCAATAAATCACATACTTGTGCTTCAACCTTACTGGTTCATATGGTTTGACAACCCACACGCATCCGAAGGCCACTTTCATTCAATAAATCACATACTTGTGCTTCAACCTTAGTGGTTCATATGGTTTCACAACCCATGTCACGCATCCCAAGGCCACTTTCATTCAACAAATCACAAATTTGTGCTTCAACCTTAGTGGTTCATATGGTTTCACAATCCACACGCATCAGAAGGCCACTTTCATTCAACAAATCACAAATTTGTGCTTCAACCTTAGTGGTTCATATGGTTTCACAATCCACACGCATCAGAAGGCCACTTTCATTCAATAAATCACAAATTTGTGCTTCAACCCTAGAGGTTCATATGGTTTCACAACCTACACGCATTCGAAGGCCACTTTCATTCAATAAATTGCATATTTGTGCTTCAACCTTAGTGGTTCATATGGTTTGACAACCCACACGCATCCGAAGGCCACTTTCATTCAATAAATCACATACTTGTGCTTCAACCTTAGTGGTTCATATGGTTTCACAACCCATGTCACGCCTCCGAAGGCCACTTTCATTCAATAAATCACAAATTTGTGCTTCAACCTTAGTGGTTCATATGGTTCCACAATTCATGTCACGCATCCTAAGGCCATTTTCATTCAATAAATCTCAAATTTGTGCTTCAACCCTAGTGGTTCATATGGTTTCAGAACCCACACGGATCCGAAAGCTACTTTCATTCAATAAATCACATACTTGTGCTTCAACCTTAGTGGTTCATATGGTTTCACAACCCATGTCACGCATCCCAAGGCCACTTTCATTCAACAAATCACAAATTTGTGCTTCAACCTTAGTGGTTCATATGGTTTCACAATCCACACGCATCAGAAGGCCACTTTCATTCAACAAATCACAAATTTGTGCTTCAACCTTAGTGGTTCATATGGTTTCACAATCCACACGCATCAGAAGGCCACTTTCATTCAATAAATCACAAATTTGTGCTTCAACCCTAGAGGTTCATATGGTTTCACAACCTACACGCATCCAAAGGCCACTTTCATTCAATAAATCACATATTTGTGCTTCAACCGTACTGGTTCATATGGTTTGACAACCCACACGCATCCGAAGGCCACTTTCATTCAATAAATCACATACTTGTGCTTCAACCTTAGTGGTTCATATGGTTTCACAACCCATGTCACGCATCCCAAGGCCACTTTCATTCAACAAATCACAAATTTGTGCTTCAACCTTAGTGGTTCATATGGTTTCACAATCCACACGCATCAGAAGGCCACTTTCATTCAACAAATCACAAATTTGTGCTTCAACCTTAGTGGTTCCTATGGTTTCACAATCCACACGCATCAGAAGGCCACTTTCATTCAATAAATCACAAATTTGTGCTTCAACCCTAGAGGTTCATATGGTTTCACAACCTACACGCATCCAAAGGCCACTTTCATTCAATAAATCACATATTTGTGCTTCAACCGTACTGGTTCATATGGTTTGACAACCCACACGCATCCGAAGGCCACTTTCATTCAATAAATCACATACTTGTGCTTCAATCTTAGTGGTTCATATGGTTTCACAACCCATGTCACGCCTCCGAAGGCCACTTTCATTCAATAAATCACAAATTTGTGCTTCAACCTTAGTGGTTCATATGGTTCCACAATTCATGTCACGCATCCTAAGGCCATTTTCATTCAATAAATCTCAAATTTGTGCTTCAACCCTAGTGGTTCATATGGTTTCAGAACCCACACGGATCCGAAAGCTACTTTCATTCAATAAATCACATACTTGTGCTTCAACCTTAGTGGTTCATATGGTTTCACAACCCATGTCACGCATCCCAAGGCCACTTTCATTCAACAAATCACAAATTTGTTTTTCAACCTTAGTGGTTCATATGGTTTCACAATCCACACGCATTTGAAGGCTACTTTCATTCAACAAATCACAAATTTGTGCTTCAACCCTAGTGGTTCATATGGTTTCACAACCCACATGCATCAGAAGGCCACTTTCATTCAATAAGTCACAAATTTGTGCTTCAACCCTAGAGGTTCATATGGTTTCACAACCTACACGCATCCAAAGGCCACTTTCATTCAATAAATCACATATTTGTGCTTCAACCGTACTGGTTCATATGGTTTGACAACCCACACGCATCCGAAGGCCACTTTCATTCAATAAATCACATACTTGTGCTTCAACCTTAGTGGTTCATATGGTTTCACAACCCATGTCACGCCTCCGAAGGCCACTTTCATTCAATAAATCACAAATTTGTGCTTCAACCTTAGTGGTTCATATGGTTCCACAATTCATGTCACGCATCCTAAGGCCATTTTCATTCAATAAATCTCAAATTTGTGCTTCAACCCTAGTGGTTCATATGGTTTCAGAACCCACACGGATCCGAAAGCTACTTTCATTCAATAAATCACATACTTGTGCTTCAACCTTAGTGGTTCATATGGTTTCACAACCCATGTCACGCATCCCAAGGCCACTTTCATTCAACAAATCACAAATTTGTTTTTCAACCTTAGTGGTTCATATGGTTTCACAATCCACACGCATTTGAAGGCTACTTTCATTCAACAAATCACAAATTTGTGCTTCAACCCTAGTGGTTCATATGGTTTCACAACCCACATGCATCAGAAGGCCACTTTCATTCAATAAGTCACAAATTTGTGCTTCAACCCTAGAGGTTCATATGGTTTCACAACCTACACGCATCCAAAGGCCACTTTCATTCAATAAATCACATATTTGTGCTTCAACCTTAGTGGTTCATATGGTTTCACAATCCACACGCATCAGAAGGCCACTTTCATTCAACAAATCACAAATTTGTGCTTCAACCTTAGTGGTTCATATGGTTTCACAATCCACACGCATCAGAAGGCCACTTTCATTCAATAAATCACAAATTTGTGCTTCAACCCTAGAGGTTCATATGGTTTCACAACCTACACGCATCCAAAGGCCACTTTCATTCAATAAATCACATATTTGTGCTTCAACCGTACTGGTTCATATGGTTTGACAACCCACACGCATCCGAAGGCCACTTTCATTCAATAAATCACATACTTGTGCTTCAACCTTAGTGGTTCATATGGTTTCACAACCCATGTCACGCATCCCAAGGCCACTTTCATTCAACAAATCACAAATTTGTGCTTCAACCTTAGTGGTTCATACGGTTTCACAACCCACACGCATCCGAAGGCCACTTTCATTCAATAAATCACATACTTGTGCTTCAACCTTACTGGTTCATATGGTTTGACAACCCACACGCATCCGAAGGCCACTTTCATTCAATAAATCACATACTTGTGCTTCAACCTTAGTGGTTCATATGGTTTCACAACCCATGTCACGCCTCCGAAGGCCACTTTCATTCAATAAATCACAAATTTGTGCTTCAACCTTAGTGGTTCATATGGTTCCACAATTCATGTCACGCATCCTAAGGCCATTTTCATTCAATAAATCTCAAATTTGTGCTTCAACCCTAGTGGTTCATATGGTTTCAGAACCCACACGGATCCGAAAGCTACTTTCATTCAATAAATCACATACTTGTGCTTCAACCTTAGTGGTTCATATGGTTTCACAACCCATGTCACGCATCCCAAGGCCACTTTCATTCAACAAATCACAAATTTGTTTTTCAACCTTAGTGGTTCATATGGTTTCACAATCCACACGCATTTGAAGGCTACTTTCATTCAACAAATCACAAATTTGTGCTTCAACCCTAGTGGTTCATATGGTTTCACAACCCACATGCATCAGAAGGCCACTTTCATTCAATAAATCACAAATTTGTGCTTCAACCCTAGAGGTTCATATGGTTTCACAACCTACACGCATCCAAAGGCCACTTTCATTCAATAAATCACATATTTGTGCTTCAACCGTACTGGTTCATATGGTTTGACAACCCACACGCATCCGAAGGCCACTTTCATTCAATAAATCACATACTTGTGCTTCAACCTTAGTGGTTCATATGGTTTCACAACCCATGTCACGCCTCCGAAGGCCACTTTCATTCAATAAATCACAAATTTGTGCTTCAACCTTAGTGGTTCATATGGTTCCACAATTCATGTCACGCATCCTAAGGCCATTTTCATTCAATAAATCTCAAATTTGTGCTTCAACCCTAGTGGTTCATATGGTTTCAGAACCCACACGGATCCGAAAGCTACTTTCATTCAATAAATCACATACTTGTGCTTCAACCTTAGTGGTTCATATGGTTTCACAACCCATGTCACGCATCCCAAGGCCACTTTCATTCAACAAATCACAAATTTGTGCTTCAACCTTAGTGGTTCATATGGTTTCACAATCCACACGCATCAGAAGGCCACTTTCATTCAACAAATCACAAATTTGTGCTTCAACCTTAGTGGTTCATATGGTTTCACAATCCACACGCATCAGAAGGCCACTTTCATTCAATAAATCACAAATTTGTGCTTCAACCCTAGAGGTTCATATGGTTTCACAACCTACACGCATCCAAAGGCCACTTTCATTCAATAAATCACATATTTGTGCTTCAACCGTACTGGTTCATATGGTTTGACAACCCACACGCATCCGAAGGCCACTTTCATTCAATAAATCACATACTTGTGCTTCAACCTTAGTGGTTCATATGGTTTCACAACCCATGTCACGCATCCCAAGGCCACTTTCATTCAACAAATCACAAATTTGTGCTTCAACCTTAGTGGTTCATATGGTTTCACAATCCACACGCATCAGAAGGCCACTTTCATTCAACAAATCACAAATTTGTGCTTCAACCTTAGTGGTTCCTATGGTTTCACAATCCACACGCATCAGAAGGCCACTTTCATTCAATAAATCACAAATTTGTGCTTCAACCCTAGAGGTTCATATGGTTTCACAACCTACACGCATCCAAAGGCCACTTTCATTCAATAAATCACATATTTGTGCTTCAACCGTACTGGTTCATATGGTTTGACAACCCACACGCATCCGAAGGCCACTTTCATTCAATAAATCACATACTTGTGCTTCAATCTTAGTGGTTCATATGGTTTCACAACCCATGTCACGCCTCCGAAGGCCACTTTCATTCAATAAATCACAAATTTGTGCTTCAACCTTAGTGGTTCATATGGTTCCACAATTCATGTCACGCATCCTAAGGCCATTTTCATTCAATAAATCTCAAATTTGTGCTTCAACCCTAGTGGTTCATATGGTTTCAGAACCCACACGGATCCGAAAGCTACTTTCATTCAATAAATCACATACTTGTGCTTCAACCTTAGTGGTTCATATGGTTTCACAACCCATGTCACGCATCCCAAGGCCACTTTCATTCAACAAATCACAAATTTGTTTTTCAACCTTAGTGGTTCATATGGTTTCACAATCCACACGCATTTGAAGGCTACTTTCATTCAACAAATCACAAATTTGTGCTTCAACCCTAGTGGTTCATATGGTTTCACAACCCACATGCATCAGAAGGCCACTTTCATTCAATAAGTCACAAATTTGTGCTTCAACCCTAGAGGTTCATATGGTTTCACAACCTACACGCATCCAAAGGCCACTTTCATTCAATAAATCACATATTTGTGCTTCAACCGTACTGGTTCATATGGTTTGACAACCCACACGCATCCGAAGGCCACTTTCATTCAATAAATCACATACTTGTGCTTCAACCTTAGTGGTTCATATGGTTTCACAACCCATGTCACGCCTCCGAAGGCCACTTTCATTCAATAAATCACAAATTTGTGCTTCAACCTTAGTGGTTCATATGGTTCCACAATTCATGTCACGCATCCTAAGGCCATTTTCATTCAATAAATCTCAAATTTGTGCTTCAACCCTAGTGGTTCATATGGTTTCAGAACCCACACGGATCCGAAAGCTACTTTCATTCAATAAATCACATACTTGTGCTTCAACCTTAGTGGTTCATATGGTTTCACAACCCATGTCACGCATCCCAAGGCCACTTTCATTCAACAAATCACAAATTTGTTTTTCAACCTTAGTGGTTCATATGGTTTCACAATCCACACGCATTTGAAGGCTACTTTCATTCAACAAATCACAAATTTGTGCTTCAACCCTAGTGGTTCATATGGTTTCACAACCCACATGCATCAGAAGGCCACTTTCATTCAATAAATCACAAATTTGTGCTTCAACCCTAGAGGTTCATATGGTTTCACAACCTACACGCATCCAAAGGCCACTTTCATTCAATAAATCACATATTTGTGCTTCAACCGTACTGGTTCATATGGTTTGACAACCCACACGCATCCGAAGGCCACTTTCATTCAATAAATCACATACTTGTGCTTCAACCTTAGTGGTTCATATGGTTTCACAACCCATGTCACGCCTCCGAAGGCCACTTTCATTCAATAAATCACAAATTTGTGCTTCAACCTTAGTGGTTCATATGGTTCCACAATTCATGTCACGCATCCTAAGGCCATTTTCATTCAATAAATCTCAAATTTGTGCTTCAACCCTAGTGGTTCATATGGTTTCAGAACCCACACGGATCCGAAAGCTACTTTCATTCAATAAATCACATACTTGTGCTTCAACCTTAGTGGTTCATATGGTTTCACAACCCATGTCACGCATCCCAAGGCCACTTTCATTCAACAAATCACAAATTTGTTTTTCAACCTTAGTGGTTCATATGGTTTCACAATCCACACGCATTTGAAGGCTACTTTCATTCAACAAATCACAAATTTGTGCTTCAACCCTAGTGGTTCATATGGTTTCACAACCCACATGCATCAGAAGGCCACTTTCATTCAATAAGTCACAAATTTGTGCTTCAACCCTAGAGGTTCATATGGTTTCACAACCTACACGCATCCAAAGGCCACTTTCATTCAATAAATCACATATTTGTGCTTCAACCGTACTGGTTCATATGGTTTGACAACCCACACGCATCCGAAGGCCACTTTCATTCAATAAATCACATACTTGTGCTTCAACCTTAGTGGTTCATATGGTTTCACAACCCATGTCACGCATCCCAAGGCCACTTTCATTCAACAAATCACAAATTTGTGCTTCAACCTTAGTGGTTCATATGGTTTCACAATCCACACGCATCAGAAGGCCACTTTCATTCAACAAATCACAAATTTGTGCTTCAACCTTAGTGGTTCCTATGGTTTCACAATCCACACGCATCAGAAGGCCACTTTCATTCAATAAATCACAAATTTGTGCTTCAACCCTAGAGGTTCATATGGTTTCACAACCTACACGCATCCAAAGGCCACTTTCATTCAATAAATCACATATTTGTGCTTCAACCGTACTGGTTCATATGGTTTGACAACCCACACGCATCCGAAGGCCACTTTCATTCAATAAATCACATACTTGTGCTTCAACCTTAGTGGTTCATATGGTTTCACAACCCATGTCACGCATCCCAAGGCCACTTTCATTCAACAAATCACAAATTTGTGCTTCAACCTTAGTGGTTCATACGGTTTCACAACCCACACGCATCCGAAGGCCACTTTCATTCAATAAATCACATACTTGTGCTTCAACCTTACTGGTTCATATGGTTTGACAACCCACACGCATCCGAAGGCCACTTTCATTCAATAAATCACATACTTGTGCTTCAACCTTAGTGGTTCATATGGTTTCACAACCCATGTCACGCATCCCAAGGCCACTTTCATTCAACAAATCACAAATTTGTGCTTCAACCTTAGTGGTTCATATGGTTTCACAATCCACACGCATCAGAAGGCCACTTTCATTCAACAAATCACAAATTTGTGCTTCAACCTTAGTGGTTCATATGGTTTCACAATCCACACGCATCAGAAGGCCACTTTCATTCAATAAATCACAAATTTGTGCTTCAACCCTAGAGGTTCATATGGTTTCACAACCTACACGCATTCGAAGGCCACTTTCATTCAATAAATTGCATATTTGTGCTTCAACCTTAGTGGTTCATATGGTTTGACAACCCACACGCATCCGAAGGCCACTTTCATTCAATAAATCACATACTTGTGCTTCAACCTTAGTGGTTCATATGGTTTCACAACCCATGTCACGCCTCCGAAGGCCACTTTCATTCAATAAATCACAAATTTGTGCTTCAACCTTAGTGGTTCATATGGTTCCACAATTCATGTCACGCATCCTAAGGCCATTTTCATTCAATAAATCTCAAATTTGTGCTTCAACCCTAGTGGTTCATATGGTTTCAGAACCCACACGGATCCGAAAGCTACTTTCATTCAATAAATCACATACTTGTGCTTCAACCTTAGTGGTTCATATGGTTTCACAACCCATGTCACGCATCCCAAGGCCACTTTCATTCAACAAATCACAAATTTGTGCTTCAACCTTAGTGGTTCATATGGTTTCACAATCCACACGCATCAGAAGGCCACTTTCATTCAACAAATCACAAATTTGTGCGTCAACCTTAGTGGTTCATATGGTTTCACAATCCACACGCATCAGAAGGCCACTTTCATTCAATAAATCACAAATTTGTGCTTCAACCCTAGAGGTTCATATGGTTTCACAACCTACACGCATCCAAAGGCCACTTTCATTCAATAAATCACATATTTGTGCTTCAACCGTACTGGTTCATATGGTTTGACAACCCACACGCATCCGAAGGCCACTTTCATTCAATAAATCACATACTTGTGCTTCAATCTTAGTGGTTCATATGGTTTCACAACCCATGTCACGCCTCCGAAGGCCACTTTCATTCAATAAATCACAAATTTGTGCTTCAACCTTAGTGGTTCATATGGTTCCACAATTCATGTCACGCATCCTAAGGCCATTTTCATTCAATAAATCTCAAATTTGTGCTTCAACCCTAGTGGTTCATATGGTTTCAGAACCCACACGGATCCGAAAGCTACTTTCATTCAATAAATCACATACTTGTGCTTCAACCTTAGTGGTTCATATGGTTTCACAACCCATGTCACGCATCCCAAGGCCACTTTCATTCAACAAATCACAAATTTGTTTTTCAACCTTAGTGGTTCATATGGTTTCACAATCCACACGCATTTGAAGGCTACTTTCATTCAACAAATCACAAATTTGTGCTTCAACCCTAGTGGTTCATATGGTTTCACAACCCACATGCATCAGAAGGCCACTTTCATTCAATAAGTCACAAATTTGTGCTTCAACCCTAGAGGTTCATATGGTTTCACAACCTACACGCATCCAAAGGCCACTTTCATTCAATAAATCACATATTTGTGCTTCAACCGTACTGGTTCATATGGTTTGACAACCCACACGCATCCGAAGGCCACTTTCATTCAATAAATCACATACTTGTGCTTCAACCTTAGTGGTTCATATGGTTTCACAACCCATGTCACGCCTCCGAAGGCCACTTTCATTCAATAAATCACAAATTTGTGCTTCAACCTTAGTGGTTCATATGGTTCCACAATTCATGTCACGCATCCTAAGGCCATTTTCATTCAATAAATCTCAAATTTGTGCTTCAACCCTAGTGGTTCATATGGTTTCAGAACCCACACGGATCCGAAAGCTACTTTCATTCAATAAATCACATACTTGTGCTTCAACCTTAGTGGTTCATATGGTTTCACAACCCATGTCACGCATCCCAAGGCCACTTTCATTCAACAAATCACAAATTTGTTTTTCAACCTTAGTGGTTCATATGGTTTCACAATCCACACGCATTTGAAGGCTACTTTCATTCAACAAATCACAAATTTGTGCTTCAACCCTAGTGGTTCATATGGTTTCACAACCCACATGCATCAGAAGGCCACTTTCATTCAATAAGTCACAAATTTGTGCTTCAACCCTAGAGGTTCATATGGTTTCACAACCTACACGCATCCAAAGGCCACTTTCATTCAATAAATCACATATTTGTGCTTCAACCGTACTGGTTCATATGGTTTGACAACCCACACGCATCCGAAGGCCACTTTCATTCAATAAATCACATACTTGTGCTTCAACCTTAGTGGTTCATATGGTTTCACAACCCATGTCACGCATCCCAAGGCCACTTTCATTCAACAAATCACAAATTTGTGCTTCAACCTTAGTGGTTCATATGGATTCACAATTCATGTCGCGCATCCGAAGGCCATTTTCATTCAATAAATCACAAATTCGTGCTTCAACCCTAGTGGTTCATATGGTTTCAGAACCCACACGCATCCGAAAGCTACTTTCATTCAATAAATCACAAATTTGTGCTTCAACCTTAGTGGTTCATATGGTTTTGCAAGCCAAGTCATGCCTCCGAGGGCCACTTTCATTCAATAAATCACAAATTTGTGCTTCAACCTTAGTGGTTCATATGGTTCCACAATTCATATCACGCATCCTAAGGCCATTTTCAGTCAATAAATCACAAATTTGTGCTTCAACCCTAGAGGTTCATATGGTTTCACAACCTACACGCATCCAAAGGCCACTTTCATTCAATAAATCACATATTTGTGCTTCAACCGTACTGGTTCATATGGTTTGACAACCCACACGCATCCGAAGGCCACTTTCATTCAATAAATCACATACTTGTGCTTCAACCTTAGTGGTTCATATGGTTTCACAACCCATGTCACGCATCCCAAGGCCACTTTCATTCAACAAATCACAAATTTGTGCTTCAACCTTAGTGGTTCATATGGTTTCACAATCCACACGCATCAGAAGGCCACTTTCATTCAACAAATCACAAATTTGTGCTTCAACCTTAGTGGTTCCTATGGTTTCACAATCCACACGCATCAGAAGGCCACTTTCATTCAATAAATCACAAATTTGTGCTTCAACCCTAGAGGTTCATATGGTTTCACAACCTACACGCATCCAAAGGCCACTTTCATTCAATAAATCACATATTTGTGCTTCAACCGTACTGGTTCATATGGTTTGACAACCCACACGCATCCGAAGGCCACTTTCATTCAATAAATCACATACTTGTGCTTCAACCTTAGTGGTTCATATGGTTTCACAACCCATGTCACGCCTCCGAAGGCCACTTTCATTCAATAAATCACAAATTTGTGCTTCAACCTTAGTGGTTCATATGGTTCCACAATTCATGTCACGCATCCTAAGGCCATTTTCATTCAATAAATCTCAAATTTGTGCTTCAACCCTAGTGGTTCATATGGTTTCAGAACCCACACGGATCCGAAAGCTACTTTCATTCAATAAATCACATACTTGTGCTTCAACCTTAGTGGTTCATATGGTTTCACAACCCATGTCACGCATCCCAAGGCCACTTTCATTCAACAAATCACAAATTTGTTTTTCAACCTTAGTGGTTCATATGGTTTCACAATCCACACGCATTTGAAGGCTACTTTCATTCAACAAATCACAAATTTGTGCTTCAACCCTAGTGGTTCATATGGTTTCACAACCCACATGCATCAGAAGGCCACTTTCATTCAATAAGTCACAAATTTGTGCTTCAACCCTAGAGGTTCATATGGTTTCACAACCTACACGCATCCAAAGGCCACTTTCATTCAATAAATCACATATTTGTGCTTCAACCGTACTGGTTCATATGGTTTGACAACCCACACGCATCCGAAGGCCACTTTCATTCAACAAATCACAAATTTGTGCTTCAACCTTAGTGGTTCATATGGATTCACAATTCATGTCGCGCATCCGAAGGCCATTTTCATTCAATAAATCACAAATTCGTGCTTCAACCCTAGTGGTTCATATGGTTTCAGAACCCACACGCATCCGAAAGCTACTTTCATTCAATAAATCACAAATTTGTGCTTCAACCTTAGTGGTTCATATGGTTTTGCAAGCCAAGTCATGCCTCCGAGGGCCACTTTCATTCAATAAATCACAAATTTGTGCTTCAACCTTAGTGGTTCATATGGTTCCACAATTCATATCACGCATCCTAAGGCCATTTTCAGTCAATAAATCACAAATTTGTGCTTCAACCCTAGAGGTTCATATGGTTTCACAACCTACACGCATCCAAAGGCCACTTTCATTCAATAAATCACATATTTGTGCTTCAACCGTACTGGTTCATATGGTTTGACAACCCACACGCATCCGAAGGCCACTTTCATTCAATAAATCACATACTTGTGCTTCAACCTTAGTGGTTCATATGGTTTCACAACCCATGTCACGCATCCCAAGGCCACTTTCATTCAACAAATCACAAATTTGTGCTTCAACCTTAGTGGTTCATATGGTTTCACAATCCACACGCATCAGAAGGCCACTTTCATTCAACAAATCACAAATTTGTGCTTCAACCTTAGTGGTTCCTATGGTTTCACAATCCACACGCATCAGAAGGCCACTTTCATTCAATAAATCACAAATTTGTGCTTCAACCCTAGAGGTTCATATGGTTTCACAACCTACACGCATCCAAAGGCCACTTTCATTCAATAAATCACATATTTGTGCTTCAACCGTACTGGTTCATATGGTTTGACAACCCACACGCATCCGAAGGCCACTTTCATTCAATAAATCACATACTTGTGCTTCAACCTTAGTGGTTCATATGGTTTCACAACCCATGTCACGCCTCCGAAGGCCACTTTCATTCAATAAATCACAAATTTGTGCTTCAACCTTAGTGGTTCATATGGTTCCACAATTCATGTCACGCATCCTAAGGCCATTTTCATTCAATAAATCTCAAATTTGTGCTTCAACCCTAGTGGTTCATATGGTTTCAGAACCCACACGGATCCGAAAGCTACTTTCATTCAATAAATCACATACTTGTGCTTCAACCTTAGTGGTTCATATGGTTTCACAACCCATGTCACGCATCCCAAGGCCACTTTCATTCAACAAATCACAAATTTGTTTTTCAACCTTAGTGGTTCATATGGTTTCACAATCCACACGCATTTGAAGGCTACTTTCATTCAACAAATCACAAATTTGTGCTTCAACCCTAGTGGTTCATATGGTTTCACAACCCACATGCATCAGAAGGCCACTTTCATTCAATAAGTCACAAATTTGTGCTTCAACCCTAGAGGTTCATATGGTTTCACAACCTACACGCATCCAAAGGCCACTTTCATTCAATAAATCACATATTTGTGCTTCAACCGTACTGGTTCATATGGTTTGACAACCCACACGCATCCGAAGGCCACTTTCATTCAATAAATCACATACTTGTGCTTCAACCTTAGTGGTTCATATGGTTTCACAACCCATGTCACGCATCCCAAGGCCACTTTCATTCAACAAATCACAAATTTGTGCTTCAACCTTAGTGGTTCATATGGATTCACAATTCATGTCGCGCATCCGAAGGCCATTTTCATTCAATAAATCACAAATTCGTGCTTCAACCCTAGTGGTTCATATGGTTTCAGAACCCACACGCATCCGAAAGCTACTTTCATTCAATAAATCACAAATTTGTGCTTCAACCTTAGTGGTTCATATGGTTTTGCAAGCCAAGTCATGCCTCCGAGGGCCACTTTCATTCAATAAATCACAAATTTGTGCTTCAACCTTAGTGGTTCATATGGTTCCACAATTCATATCACGCATCCTAAGGCCATTTTCAGTCAATAAATCACAAATTTGTGCTTCAACCCTAGAGGTTCATATGGTTTCACAACCTACACGCATCCAAAGGCCACTTTCATTCAATAAATCACATATTTGTGCTTCAACCGTACTGGTTCATATGGTTTGACAACCCACACGCATCCGAAGGCCACTTTCATTCAATAAATCACATACTTGTGCTTCAACCTTAGTGGTTCATATGGTTTCACAACCCATGTCACGCATCCCAAGGCCACTTTCATTCAACAAATCACAAATTTGTGCTTCAACCTTAGTGGTTCATATGGTTTCACAATCCACACGCATCAGAAGGCCACTTTCATTCAACAAATCACAAATTTGTGCTTCAACCTTAGTGGTTCCTATGGTTTCACAATCCACACGCATCAGAAGGCCACTTTCATTCAATAAATCACAAATTTGTGCTTCAACCCTAGAGGTTCATATGGTTTCACAACCTACACGCATCCAAAGGCCACTTTCATTCAATAAATCACATATTTGTGCTTCAACCGTACTGGTTCATATGGTTTGACAACCCACACGCATCCGAAGGCCACTTTCATTCAATAAATCACATACTTGTGCTTCAACCTTAGTGGTTCATATGGTTTCACAACCCATGTCACGCCTCCGAAGGCCACTTTCATTCAATAAATCACAAATTTGTGCTTCAACCTTAGTGGTTCATATGGTTCCACAATTCATGTCACGCATCCTAAGGCCATTTTCATTCAATAAATCTCAAATTTGTGCTTCAACCCTAGTGGTTCATATGGTTTCAGAACCCACACGGATCCGAAAGCTACTTTCATTCAATAAATCACATACTTGTGCTTCAACCTTAGTGGTTCATATGGTTTCACAACCCATGTCACGCATCCCAAGGCCACTTTCATTCAACAAATCACAAATTTGTTTTTCAACCTTAGTGGTTCATATGGTTTCACAATCCACACGCATTTGAAGGCTACTTTCATTCAACAAATCACAAATTTGTGCTTCAACCCTAGTGGTTCATATGGTTTCACAACCCACATGCATCAGAAGGCCACTTTCATTCAATAAGTCACAAATTTGTGCTTCAACCCTAGAGGTTCATATGGTTTCACAACCTACACGCATCCAAAGGCCACTTTCATTCAATAAATCACATATTTGTGCTTCAACCGTACTGGTTCATATGGTTTGACAACCCACACGCATCCGAAGGCCACTTTCATTCAACAAATCACAAATTTGTGCTTCAACCTTAGTGGTTCATATGGATTCACAATTCATGTCGCGCATCCGAAGGCCATTTTCATTCAATAAATCACAAATTCGTGCTTCAACCCTAGTGGTTCATATGGTTTCAGAACCCACACGCATCCGAAAGCTACTTTCATTCAATAAATCACAAATTTGTGCTTCAACCTTAGTGGTTCATATGGTTTTGCAAGCCAAGTCATGCCTCCGAGGGCCACTTTCATTCAATAAATCACAAATTTGTGCTTCAACCTTAGTGGTTCATATGGTTCCACAATTCATATCACGCATCCTAAGGCCATTTTCAGTCAATAAATCACAAATTTGTGCTTCAACCCTAGAGGTTCATATGGTTTCACAACCTACACGCATCCAAAGGCCACTTTCATTCAATAAATCACATATTTGTGCTTCAACCGTACTGGTTCATATGGTTTGACAACCCACACGCATCCGAAGGCCACTTTCATTCAATAAATCACATACTTGTGCTTCAACCTTAGTGGTTCATATGGTTTCACAACCCATGTCACGCATCCCAAGGCCACTTTCATTCAACAAATCACAAATTTGTGCTTCAACCTTAGTGGTTCATATGGTTTCACAATCCACACGCATCAGAAGGCCACTTTCATTCAACAAATCACAAATTTGTGCTTCAACCTTAGTGGTTCCTATGGTTTCACAATCCACACGCATCAGAAGGCCACTTTCATTCAATAAATCACAAATTTGTGCTTCAACCCTAGAGGTTCATATGGTTTCACAACCTACACGCATCCAAAGGCCACTTTCATTCAATAAATCACATATTTGTGCTTCAACCGTACTGGTTCATATGGTTTGACAACCCACACGCATCCGAAGGCCACTTTCATTCAATAAATCACATACTTGTGCTTCAACCTTAGTGGTTCATATGGTTTCACAACCCATGTCACGCCTCCGAAGGCCACTTTCATTCAATAAATCACAAATTTGTGCTTCAACCTTAGTGGTTCATATGGTTCCACAATTCATGTCACGCATCCTAAGGCCATTTTCATTCAATAAATCTCAAATTTGTGCTTCAACCCTAGTGGTTCATATGGTTTCAGAACCCACACGGATCCGAAAGCTACTTTCATTCAATAAATCACATACTTGTGCTTCAACCTTAGTGGTTCATATGGTTTCACAACCCATGTCACGCATCCCAAGGCCACTTTCATTCAACAAATCACAAATTTGTTTTTCAACCTTAGTGGTTCATATGGTTTCACAATCCACACGCATTTGAAGGCTACTTTCATTCAACAAATCACAAATTTGTGCTTCAACCCTAGTGGTTCATATGGTTTCACAACCCACATGCATCAGAAGGCCACTTTCATTCAATAAGTCACAAATTTGTGCTTCAACCCTAGAGGTTCATATGGTTTCACAACCTACACGCATCCAAAGGCCACTTTCATTCAATAAATCACATATTTGTGCTTCAACCGTACTGGTTCATATGGTTTGACAACCCACACGCATCCGAAGGCCACTTTCATTCAATAAATCACATACTTGTGCTTCAACCTTAGTGGTTCATATGGTTTCACAACCCATGTCACGCATCCCAAGGCCACTTTCATTCAACAAATCACAAATTTGTGCTTCAACCTTAGTGGTTCATATGGATTCACAATTCATGTCGCGCATCCGAAGGCCATTTTCATTCAATAAATCACAAATTCGTGCTTCAACCCTAGTGGTTCATATGGTTTCAGAACCCACACGCATCCGAAAGCTACTTTCATTCAATAAATCACAAATTTGTGCTTCAACCTTAGTGGTTCATATGGTTTTGCAAGCCAAGTCATGCCTCCGAGGGCCACTTTCATTCAATAAATCACAAATTTGTGCTTCAACCTTAGTGGTTCATATGGTTCCACAATTCATATCACGCATCCTAAGGCCATTTTCAGTCAATAAATCACAAATTTGTGCTTCAACCCTAGAGGTTCATATGGTTTCACAACCTACACGCATCCAAAGGCCACTTTCATTCAATAAATCACATATTTGTGCTTCAACCGTACTGGTTCATATGGTTTGACAACCCACACGCATCCGAAGGCCACTTTCATTCAATAAATCACATACTTGTGCTTCAACCTTAGTGGTTCATATGGTTTCACAACCCATGTCACGCATCCCAAGGCCACTTTCATTCAACAAATCACAAATTTGTGCTTCAACCTTAGTGGTTCATATGGTTTCACAATCCACACGCATCAGAAGGCCACTTTCATTCAACAAATCACAAATTTGTGCTTCAACCTTAGTGGTTCCTATGGTTTCACAATCCACACGCATCAGAAGGCCACTTTCATTCAATAAATCACAAATTTGTGCTTCAACCCTAGAGGTTCATATGGTTTCACAACCTACACGCATCCAAAGGCCACTTTCATTCAATAAATCACATATTTGTGCTTCAACCGTACTGGTTCATATGGTTTGACAACCCACACGCATCCGAAGGCCACTTTCATTCAATAAATCACATACTTGTGCTTCAACCTTAGTGGTTCATATGGTTTCACAACCCATGTCACGCCTCCGAAGGCCACTTTCATTCAATAAATCACAAATTTGTGCTTCAACCTTAGTGGTTCATATGGTTCCACAATTCATGTCACGCATCCTAAGGCCATTTTCATTCAATAAATCTCAAATTTGTGCTTCAACCCTAGTGGTTCATATGGTTTCAGAACCCACACGGATCCGAAAGCTACTTTCATTCAATAAATCACATACTTGTGCTTCAACCTTAGTGGTTCATATGGTTTCACAACCCATGTCACGCATCCCAAGGCCACTTTCATTCAACAAATCACAAATTTGTTTTTCAACCTTAGTGGTTCATATGGTTTCACAATCCACACGCATTTGAAGGCTACTTTCATTCAACAAATCACAAATTTGTGCTTCAACCCTAGTGGTTCATATGGTTTCACAACCCACATGCATCAGAAGGCCACTTTCATTCAATAAGTCACAAATTTGTGCTTCAACCCTAGAGGTTCATATGGTTTCACAACCTACACGCATCCAAAGGCCACTTTCATTCAATAAATCACATATTTGTGCTTCAACCGTACTGGTTCATATGGTTTGACAACCCACACGCATCCGAAGGCCACTTTCATTCAATAAATCACATACTTGTGCTTCAACCTTAGTGGTTCATATGGTTTCACAACCCATGTCACGCCTCCGAAGGCCACTTTCATTCAATAAATCACAAATTTGTGCTTCAACCTTAGTGGTTCATATGGTTCCACAATTCATGTCACGCATCCTAAGGCCATTTTCATTCAATAAATCTCAAATTTGTGCTTCAACCCTAGTGGTTCATATGGTTTCAGAACCCACACGGATCCGAAAGCTACTTTCATTCAATAAATCACATACTTGTGCTTCAACCTTAGTGGTTCATATGGTTTCACAACCCATGTCACGCATCCCAAGGCCACTTTCATTCAACAAATCACAAATTTGTTTTTCAACCTTAGTGGTTCATATGGTTTCACAATCCACACGCATTTGAAGGCTACTTTCATTCAACAAATCACAAATTTGTGCTTCAACCCTAGTGGTTCATATGGTTTCACAACCCACATGCATCAGAAGGCCACTTTCATTCAATAAGTCACAAATTTGTGCTTCAACCCTAGAGGTTCATATGGTTTCACAACCTACACGCATCCAAAGGCCACTTTCATTCAATAAATCACATATTTGTGCTTCAACCTTAGTGGTTCATATGGATTCACAATTCATGTCGCGCATCCGAAGGCCATTTTCATTCAATAAATCACAAATTCGTGCTTCAACCCTAGTGGTTCATATGGTTTCACAACCCATGTCACGCATCCCAAGGCCACTTTCATTCAACAAATCACAAATTTGTGCTTCAACCTTAGTGGTTCATATGGATTCACAATTCATGTCGCGCATCCGAAGGCCATTTTCATTCAATAAATCACAAATTCGTGCTTCAACCCTAGTGGTTCATATGGTTTCAGAACCCACACGCATCCGAAAGCTACTTTCATTCAATAAATCACAAATTTGTGCTTCAACCTTAGTGGTTCATATGGTTTTGCAAGCCAAGTCATGCCTCCGAGGGCCACTTTCATTCAATAAATCACAAATTTGTGCTTCAACCTTAGTGGTTCATATGGTTCCACAATTCATATCACGCATCCTAAGGCCATTTTCAGTCAATAAATCACAAATTTGTGCTTCAACCCTAGAGGTTCATATGGTTTCACAACCTACACGCATCCAAAGGCCACTTTCATTCAATAAATCACATATTTGTGCTTCAACCGTACTGGTTCATATGGTTTGACAACCCACACGCATCCGAAGGCCACTTTCATTCAATAAATCACATACTTGTGCTTCAACCTTAGTGGTTCATATGGTTTCACAACCCATGTCACGCATCCCAAGGCCACTTTCATTCAACAAATCACAAATTTGTGCTTCAACCTTAGTGGTTCATATGGTTTCACAATCCACACGCATCAGAAGGCCACTTTCATTCAACAAATCACAAATTTGTGCTTCAACCTTAGTGGTTCCTATGGTTTCACAATCCACACGCATCAGAAGGCCACTTTCATTCAATAAATCACAAATTTGTGCTTCAACCCTAGAGGTTCATATGGTTTCACAACCTACACGCATCCAAAGGCCACTTTCATTCAATAAATCACATATTTGTGCTTCAACCGTACTGGTTCATATGGTTTGACAACCCACACGCATCCGAAGGCCACTTTCATTCAATAAATCACATACTTGTGCTTCAACCTTAGTGGTTCATATGGTTTCACAACCCATGTCACGCCTCCGAAGGCCACTTTCATTCAATAAATCACAAATTTGTGCTTCAACCCTAGAGGTTCATATGGTTTCACAACCTACACGCATCCAAAGGCCACTTTCATTCAATAAATCACATATTTGTGCTTCAACCGTACTGGTTCATATGGTTTGACAACCCACACGCATCCGAAGGCCACTTTCATTCAATAAATCACATACTTGTGCTTCAACCTTAGTGGTTCATATGGTTTCACAACCCATGTCACGCCTCCGAAGGCCACTTTCATTCAATAAATCACAAATTTGTGCTTCAACCTTAGTGGTTCATATGGTTCCACAATTCATGTCACGCATCCTAAGGCCATTTTCATTCAATAAATCTCAAATTTGTGCTTCAACCCTAGTGGTTCATATGGTTTCAGAACCCACACGGATCCGAAAGCTACTTTCATTCAATAAATCACATACTTGTGCTTCAACCTTAGTGGTTCATATGGTTTCACAACCCATGTCACGCATCCCAAGGCCACTTTCATTCAACAAATCACAAATTTGTTTTTCAACCTTAGTGGTTCATATGGTTTCACAATCCACACGCATTTGAAGGCTACTTTCATTCAACAAATCACAAATTTGTGCTTCAACCCTAGTGGTTCATATGGTTTCACAACCCACATGCATCAGAAGGCCACTTTCATTCAATAAGTCACAAATTTGTGCTTCAACCCTAGAGGTTCATATGGTTTCACAACCTACACGCATCCAAAGGCCACTTTCATTCAATAAATCACATATTTGTGCTTCAACCTTAGTGGTTCATATGGATTCACAATTCATGTCGCGCATCCGAAGGCCATTTTCATTCAATAAATCACAAATTCGTGCTTCAACCCTAGTGGTTCATATGGTTTCACAACCCATGTCACGCATCCCAAGGCCACTTTCATTCAACAAATCACAAATTTGTGCTTCAACCTTAGTGGTTCATATGGATTCACAATTCATGTCGCGCATCCGAAGGCCATTTTCATTCAATAAATCACAAATTCGTGCTTCAACCCTAGTGGTTCATATGGTTTCAGAACCCACACGCATCCGAAAGCTACTTTCATTCAATAAATCACAAATTTGTGCTTCAACCTTAGTGGTTCATATGGTTTTGCAAGCCAAGTCATGCCTCCGAGGGCCACTTTCATTCAATAAATCACAAATTTGTGCTTCAACCTTAGTGGTTCATATGGTTCCACAATTCATGTCACGCATCCTAAGGCCATTTTCAGTCAATAAATCTCAAATTTGTGCTTCAACCCTAGTGGTTCATATGGTTTCAGAACCCACACGGATCCGAAAGCTACTTTCATTCAATAAATCACATACTTGTGCTTCAACCTTAGTGGTTCATATGGTTTCACAACCCATGTCACGCATCCCAAGGCCACTTTCATTCAACAAATCACAAATTTGTGCTTCAACCTTAGTGGTTCATATGGTTTCACAATCCACACGCATCAGAAGGCCACTTTCATTCAACAAATCACAAATTTGTGCTCCAACCTTAGTGGTTCATATGGTTTCACAATCCACACGCATCAGAAGGCCACTTTCATTCAATAAATCACAAATTTGTGCTTCAACCCTAGAGGTTCATATGGTTTCACAACCTACACGCATTCGAAGGCCACTTTCATTCAATAAATTGCATATTTGTGCTTCAACCTTAGTGGTTCATATGGTTTGACAACCCACACGCATCCGAAGGCCACTTTCATTCAATAAATCACATACTTGTGCTTCAACCTTAGTGGTTCATATGGTTTCACAACCCATGTCACGCCTCCGAAGGCCACTTTCATTCAATAAATCACAAATTTGTGCTTCAACCTTAGTGGTTCATATGGTTCCACAATTCATGTCACGCATCCTAAGGCCATTTTCATTCAATAAATCTCAAATTTGTGCTTCAACCCTAGTGGTTCATATGGTTTCAGAACCCACACGGATCCGAAAGCTACTTTCATTCAATAAATCACATACTTGTGCTTCAACCTTAGTGGTTCATATGGTTTCACAACCCATGTCACGCATCCCAAGGCCACTTTCATTCAACAAATCACAAATTTGTTTTTCAACCTTAGTGGTTCATATGGTTTCACAATCCACACGCATTTGAAGGCTACTTTCATTCAACAAATCACAAATTTGTGCTTCAACCCTAGTGGTTCATATGGTTTCACAACCCACATGCATCAGAAGGCCACTTTCATTCAATAAGTCACAAATTTGTGCTTCAACCCTAGAGGTTCATATGGTTTCACAACCTACACGCATCCAAAGGCCACTTTCATTCAATAAATCACATATTTGTGCTTCAACCTTAGTGGTTCATATGGATTCACAATTCATGTCGCGCATCCGAAGGCCATTTTCATTCAATAAATCACAAATTCGTGCTTCAACCCTAGTGGTTCATATGGTTTCACAACCCATGTCACGCATCCCAAGGCCACTTTCATTCAACAAATCACAAATTTGTGCTTCAACCTTAGTGGTTCATATGGATTCACAATTCATGTCGCGCATCCGAAGGCCATTTTCATTCAATAAATCACAAATTCGTGCTTCAACCCTAGTGGTTCATATGGTTTCAGAACCCACACGCATCCGAAAGCTACTTTCATTCAATAAATCACAAATTTGTGCTTCAACCTTAGTGGTTCATATGGTTTTGCAAGCCAAGTCATGCCTCCGAGGGCCACTTTCATTCAATAAATCACAAATTTGTGCTTCAACCTTTGTGGTTCATATGGTTTCACAATCCACACGCATCAGAAGGCCACTTTCATTCAACAAATCACAAATTTGTGCTTCAACCTTAGTGGTTCATATGGTTTCACAATCCACACACATCAGAAGGCCACTTTCATTCAATAAATCACAAATTTGTGCTTCAACCCTAGAGGTTCATATGGTTTCACAACCTAAACGCATTCGAAGGCCACTTTCATTCAATAAATTGCATATTTGTGCTTCAACCTTACTGGTTCATATGGTTTGACAACCCACACGCATCCGAAGGCCACTTTCATTCAATAAATCACATACTTGTGCTTCAACCTTAGTGGTTCATATGGTTTCACAACCCATGTCACGCATCCCAAGGCCACTTTCATTCAACAAATCACAAATTTGTGCTTCAACCTTAGTGGTTCATATGGTTTCACAACCCACACGCATCCGAAGGCCACTTTCATTCAATAAATCACAAATTTGTGCTTCAACCTTAGTGGTTCATATGGTTCCACAATTCATGTCACGCATCCTAAGGCCATTTTCATTCAATAAATCTCAAATTTGTGCTTCAACCCTAGTGGTTCATATGGTTTCAGAACCCACACGGATCCGAAAGCTACTTTCATTCAATAAATCACATACTTGTGCTTCAACCTTAGTGGTTCATATGGTTTCACAACCCATGTCACGCATCCCAAGGCCACTTTCATTCAACAAATCACAAATTTGTTTTTCAACCTTAGTGGTTCATATGGTTTCACAATCCACACGCATTTGAAGGCTACTTTCATTCAACAAATCACAAATTTGTGCTTCAACCCTAGTGGTTCATATGGTTTCACAACCCACATGCATCAGAAGGCCACTTTCATTCAATAAGTCACAAATTTGTGCTTCAACCCTAGAGGTTCATATGGTTTCACAACCTACACGCATCCAAAGGCCACTTTCATTCAATAAATCACATATTTGTGCTTCAACCTTAGTGGTTCATATGGATTCACAATTCATGTCGCGCATCCGAAGGCCATTTTCATTCAATAAATCACAAATTCGTGCTTCAACCCTAGTGGTTCATATGGTTTCACAACCCATGTCACGCATCCCAAGGCCACTTTCATTCAACAAATCACAAATTTGTGCTTCAACCTTAGTGGTTCATATGGATTCACAATTCATGTCGCGCATCCGAAGGCCATTTTCATTCAATAAATCACAAATTCGTGCTTCAACCCTAGTGGTTCATATGGTTTCAGAACCCACACGCATCCGAAAGCTACTTTCATTCAATAAATCACAAATTTGTGCTTCAACCTTAGTGGTTCATATGGTTTTGCAAGCCAAGTCATGCCTCCGAGGGCCACTTTCATTCAATAAATCACAAATTTGTGCTTCAACCTTTGTGGTTCATATGGTTTCACAATCCACACGCATCAGAAGGCCACTTTCATTCAACAAATCACAAATTTGTGCTTCAACCTTAGTGGTTCATATGGTTTCACAATCCACACACATCAGAAGGCCACTTTCATTCAATAAATCACAAATTTGTGCTTCAACCCTAGAGGTTCATATGGTTTCACAACCTAAACGCATTCGAAGGCCACTTTCATTCAATAAATTGCATATTTGTGCTTCAACCTTACTGGTTCATATGGTTTGACAACCCACACGCATCCGAAGGCCACTTTCATTCAATAAATCACATACTTGTGCTTCAACCTTAGTGGTTCATATGGTTTCACAACCCATGTCACGCATCCCAAGGCCACTTTCATTCAACAAATCACAAATTTGTGCTTCAACCTTAGTGGTTCATATGGTTTCACAACCCACACGCATCCGAAGGCCACTTTCATTCAATAAATCACAAATTTGTGCTTCAACCCTAGAGGTTCATATGGTTTCACAACCTACACGCATTCGAAGGCCACTTTCATTCAATAAATTGCATATTTGTGCTTCAACTTTACTGGTTCATATGGTTTGACAACCCACACGCATCCGAAGGCCACTTTCATTCAATAAATCACATACTTGTGCTTCAACCTTAGTGGTTCATATGGTTTCACAACCCATGTCACGCATCCCAAGGCCACTTTCATTCAACAAATCACAAATTTGTGCTTCAACCTTAGTGGTTCATATGGTTTCACAATCCACACGCATCAGAAGGCCACTTTCATTCAATAAATCACAAATTTGTGCTTCAACCCTAGAGGTTCATATGGTTTCACAACCTACACGCATCCGAAGGCCACTTTCATTGAATAAATTGCATATTTGTGCTTCAATCTTAGTGGTTCATATGGTTTGACAACCCACACGCATCCGAAGGCCACTTTCATTCAATAAATCACATACTTGTGCTTCAAACTTAGTGGTTCATATGGTTTCACAACCCATGTCACGCCTCCGAAGGCCACTTTCATTCAATAAATCACAAATTTGTGCTTCAACCTTAGTGGTTCATATGGTTCCACAATTCATGTCACGCATCCTAAGGCCATTTTCATTCAATAAATCTCAAATTTGTGCTTCAACCCTAGTGGTTCATATGGTTTCAGAACCCACACGGATCCGAAAGCTACTTTCATTCAATAAATCACATACTTGTGCTTCAACCTTAGTGGTTCATATGGTTTCACAACCCATGTCACGCCTCCGAAGGCCACTTTCATTCAATAAATCACAAATTTGTGCTTCAACCCTAGTGGTTCATATGGTTTCAGAACCCACACGCATCCGAAAGCCACTTTCATTCAATAAATCACAAATTTGTGCTTCAACCTTAGTGGTTCATATGGATTCACAATTCATGTCGCGCATCCGAAGGCCATTTTCATTCAATAAATCACAAATTCGTGCTTCAACCCTAGTGGTTCATATGGTTTCAGAACCCACACGCATCCGAAAGCTACTTTCATTCAATAAATCACAAATTTGTGCTTCAACCTTAGTGGTTCATATGGTTTTGCAACCCAAGTCATGCCTCCGAGGGCCACTTTCATTCAATAAATCACAAATTTGTGCTTCAACCTTAGTGGTTCATATGGTTTCGAAATCCACACGCATCAGAAGGCCACTTTCATTCAATAAATCACAAATTTGTGCTTCAACCCTAGAGGTTCATATGGTTTCACAACCTACACGCATCCAAAGGCCACTTTCATTCAATAAATCACATATTTGTGCTTCAACCGTACTGGTTCATATGGTTTGACAACCCACACGCATCCGAAGGCCACTTTCATTCAATAAATCACATACTTGTGCTTCAACCTTAGTGGTTCATATGGTTTCACAACCCATGTCACGCATCCCAAGGCCACTTTCATTCAACAAATCACAAATTTGTGCTTCAACCTTAGTGGTTCATATGGATTCACAATTCATGTCGCGCATCCGAAGGCCATTTTCATTCAATAAATCACAAATTCGTGCTTCAACCCTAGTGGTTCATATGGTTTCAGAACCCACACGCATCCGAAAGCTACTTTCATTCAATAAATCACAAATTTGTGCTTCAACCTTAGTGGTTCATATGGTTTTGCAAGCCAAGTCATGCCTCCGAGGGCCACTTTCATTCAATAAATCACAAATTTGTGCTTCAACCTTTGTGGTTCATATGGTTTCACAATCCACACGCATCAGAAGGCCACTTTCATTCAACAAATCACAAATTTGTGCTTCAACCTTAGTGGTTCATATGGTTTCACAATCCACACGCATCAGAAGGCCACTTTCATTCAATAAATCACAAATTTGTGCTTCAACCCTAGAGGTTCATATGGTTTCACAACCTACACGCATTCGAAGGCCACTTTCATTCAATAAATTGCATATTTGTGCTTCAACCTTACTGGTTCATATGGTTTGACAACCCACACGCATCCGAAGGCCACTTTCATTCAATAAATCACATACTTGTGCTTCAACCTTAGTGGTTCATATGGTTTCACAACCCATGTCACGCATCCCAAGGCCACTTTCATTCAACAAATCACAAATTTGTGCTTCAACCTTAGTGGTTCATATGGTTTCACAACCCACACGCATCCGAAGGCCACTTTCATTCAATAAATCACATACTTGTGCTTCAACCTTACTGGTTCATATGGTTTGACAACCCACACGCATCCGAAGGCCACTTTCATTCAATAAATCACATACTTGTGCTTCAACCTTAGTGGTTCATATGGTTTCACAACCCATGTCACGCCTCCGAAGGCCACTTTCATTCAATAAATCACAAATTTGTGCTTCAACCCTAGTGGTTCATATGGTTTCAGAACCCACACGCATCCGAAAGCCACTTTCATTCAATAAATCACAAATTTGTGCTTCAACCTTAGTGGTTCATATGGATTCACAATTCATGTCGCGCATCCGAAGGCCATTTTCAGTCAATAAATCACAAATTCGTGCTTCAACCCTAGTGGTTCATATGGTTTCAGAACCCACACGCATCCGAAAGCTACTTTCATTCAATAAATCACATACTTGTGCTTCAACCTTAGTGGTTCATATGGTTTCACAACCCATGTCACGCATCCCAAGGCCACTTTTATTCAACAAATCACAAATTTGTTTTTCAACCTTAGTGGTTCATATGGTTTCACAATCCACACGCATTTGAAGGCTACTTTCATTCAACAAATCACAAATTTGTGCTTCAACCCTAGAGGTTCATATGGTTTCACAACCTACACGCATTCGAAGGCCACTTTCATTCAATAAATTGCATATTTGTGCTTCAACCTTAGTGGTTCATATGGTTTGACAACCCACACGCATCCGAAGGCCACTTTCATTCAATAAATCACATACTTGTGCTTCAACCTTAGTGGTTCATATGGTTTCACAACCTACACGCATCCGAAGGCCACTTTCATTCAATAAATCATATACTTGTGCTTCAACCTTAGTGGTTCATATGGTTTCACAACCCATGTCACGCCTCCGAAGGCCACTTTCATTCAATAAATCACAAATTTGTGCTTCAACCTTAGTGGTTCATATGGTTTCACAATTCATGTCACGCATCCTAAGGCCATTTTCATTCAATAAATCACAAATTTGTGCTTCAACCCTAGTGGTTCATATGGTTTCAGAACCCACACGGATTCGAAAGCTTCTTTCATTCAATAAATCACATACTTGTGCTTCAACCTTAGTGGTTCATATGGTTTCACAACCCATGTCACGCATCCCAAGGCCACTTTTATTCAACAAATCACAAATTTGTTTTTCAACCTTAGTGGTTCATATGGTTTCACAATCCACACGCATTTGAAGGCTACTTTCATTCAACAAATCACAAATTTGTGCTTCAACCCTAGAGGTTCATATGGTTTCACAACCTACACGCATTCGAAGGCCACTTTCATTCAATAAATTGCATATTTGTGCTTCAACCTTAGTGGTTCATATGGTTTGACAACCCACACGCATCCGAAGGCCACTTTCATTCAATAAATCACATACTTGTGCTTCAACCTTAGTGGTTCATATGGTTTGACAACCTACACGCATCCGAAGGCCACTTTCATTCAATAAATCACATACTTGTGCTTCAACCTTAGTGGTTCATATGGTTTCACAACCCATGTCACGCATCCCAAGGCCACTTTCATTCAACAAATCACAAATTTGTGCTTCAACCTTAGTGGTTCATATGGTTTCACAATCCACACGCATTTGAAGGCTACTTTCATTCAACAAATCACAAATTTGTGCTTCAACCCTAGAGGTTCATATGGTTTCACAACCCACATGCATCAGAAGGCCACTTTCATTCAATAAGTCACAAATTTGTGCTTCAACCCTAGAGGTTCATATGGTTTCACAACCTACACGCATCCAAAGGCCACTTTCATTCAATAAATCACATATTTGTGCTTCAACCGTACTGGTTCATATGGTTTGACAACCCACACGCATCCGAAGGCCACTTTCATTCAATAAATCACATACTTGTGCTTCAACCTTAGTGGTTCATATGGTTTCACAACCCATGTCACGCATCCCAAGGCCACTTTCATTCAACAAATCACAAATTTGTGCTTCAACCTTAGTGGTTCATACGGTTTCACAACCCACACGCATCCGAAGGCCACTTTCATTCAATAAATCACATACTTGTGCTTCAACCTTACTGGTTCATATGGTTTGACAACCCACACGCATCCGAAGGCCACTTTCATTCAATAAATCACATACTTGTGCTTCAACCTTAGTGGTTCATATGGTTTCACAACCCATGTCACGCATCCCAAGGCCACTTTCATTCAACAAATCACAAATTTGTGCTTCAACCTTAGTGGTTCATATGGTTTCACAACCCACACGCATCCGAAGGCCACTTTCATTCAATAAATCACATACTTGTGCTTCAACCTTACTGGTTCATATGGTTTGACAACCCACACGCATCCGAAGGCCACTTTCATTCAATAAATCACAAATTTGTGCTTCAACCCTAGAGGTTCATATGGTTTCACAACCTACACGCATTCGAAGGCCACTTTCATTCAATAAATTGCATATTTGTGCTTCAACTTTACTGGTTCATATGGTTTGACAACCCACACGCATCCGAAGGCCACTTTCATTCAATAAATCACATACTTGTGCTTCAACCTTAGTGGTTCATATGGTTTCACAACCCATGTCACGCATCCCAAGGCCACTTTCATTCAACAAATCACAAATTTGTGCTTCAACCTTAGTGGTTCATATGGTTTCACAATCCACACGCATCAGAAGGCCACTTTCATTCAATAAATCACAAATTTGTGCTTCAACCCTAGAGGTTCATATGGTTTCACAACCTACACGCATCCGAAGGCCACTTTCATTGAATAAATTGCATATTTGTGCTTCAATCTTAGTGGTTCATATGGTTTGACAACCCACACGCATCCGAAGGCCACTTTCATTCAATAAATCACATACTTGTGCTTCAACCTTAGTGGTTCATATGGTTTCACAACCCATGTCACGCCTCCGAAGGCCACTTTCATTCAATAAATCACAAATTTGTGCTTCAACCCTAGTGGTTCATATGGTTTCAGAACCCACACGCATCCGAAAGCCACTTTCATTCAATAAATCACAAATTTGTGCTTCAACCTTAGTGGTTCATATGGATTCACAATTCATGTCGCGCATCCGAAGGCCATTTTCATTCAATAAATCACAAATTCGTGCTTCAACCCTAGTGGTTCATATGGTTTCAGAACCCACACGCATCCGAAAGCTACTTTCATTCAATAAATCACAAATTTGTGCTTCAACCTTAGTGGTTCATATGGTTTTGCAACCCAAGTCATGCCTCCGAGGGCCACTTTCATTCAATAAATCACAAATTTGTGCTTCAACCTTAGTGGTTCATATGGTTTCGAAATCCACACGCATCAGAAGGCCACTTTCATTCAATAAATCACAAATTTGTGCTTCAACCCTAGAGGTTCATATGGTTTCACAACCTACACGCATCCAAAGGCCACTTTCATTCAATAAATCACATATTTGTGCTTCAACCGTACTGGTTCATATGGTTTGACAACCCACACGCATCCGAAGGCCACTTTCATTCAATAAATCACATACTTGTGCTTCAACCTTAGTGGTTCATATGGTTTCACAACCCATGTCACGCATCCCAAGGCCACTTTCATTCAACAAATCACAAATTTGTGCTTCAACCTTAGTGGTTCATACGGTTTCACAACCCACACGCATCCGAAGGCCACTTTCATTCAATAAATCACATACTTGTGCTTCAACCTTACTGGTTCATATGGTTTGACAACCCACACGCATCCGAAGGCCACTTTCATTCAATAAATCACATACTTGTGCTTCAACCTTAGTGGTTCATATGGTTTCACAACCCATGTCACGCATCCCAAGGCCACTTTCATTCAACAAATCACAAATTTGTGCTTCAACCTTAGTGGTTCATATGGTTTCACAACCCACACGCATCCGAAGGCCACTTTCATTCAATAAATCACATACTTGTGCTTCAACCTTACTGGTTCATATGGTTTGACAACCCACACGCATCCGAAGGCCACTTTCATTCAATAAATCACAAATTTGTGCTTCAACCCTAGAGGTTCATATGGTTTCACAACCTACACGCATTCGAAGGCCACTTTCATTCAATAAATTGCATATTTGTGCTTCAACTTTACTGGTTCATATGGTTTGACAACCCACACGCATCCGAAGGCCACTTTCATTCAATAAATCACATACTAGTGCTTCAACCTTAGTGGTTCATATGGTTTCACAACCCATGTCACGCATCCCAAGGCCACTTTCATTCAACAAATCACAAATTTGTGCTTCAACCTTAGTGGTTCATATGGTTTCACAATCCACACGCATCAGAAGGCCACTTTCATTCAATAAATCACAAATTTGTGCTTCAACCCTAGAGGTTCATATGGTTTCACAACCTACACGCATCCGAAGGCCACTTTCATTGAATAAATTGCATATTTGTGCTTCAATCTTAGTGGTTCATATGGTTTGACAACCCACACGCATCCGAAGGCCACTTTCATTCAATAAATCACATACTTGTGCTTCAACCTTAGTGGTTCATATGGTTTCACAACCCATGTCACGCCTCCGAAGGCCACTTTCATTCAATAAATCACAAATTTGTGCTTCAACCCTAGTGGTTCATATGGTTTCAGAACCCACACGCATCCGAAAGCCACTTTCATTCAATAAATCACAAATTTGTGCTTCAACCTTAGTGGTTCATATGGATTCACAATTCATGTCGCGCATCCGAAGGCCATTTTCATTCAATAAATCACAAATTCGTGCTTCAACCCTAGTGGTTCATATGGTTTCAGAACCCACACGCATCCGAAAGCTACTTTCATTCAATAAATCACAAATTTGTGCTTCAACCTTAGTGGTTCATATGGTTTTGCAACCCAAGTCATGCCTCCGAGGGCCACTTTCATTCAATAAATCACAAATTTGTGCTTCAACCTTAGTGGTTCATATGGTTTCGAAATCCACACGCATCAGAAGGCCACTTTCATTCAATAAATCACAAATTTGTGCTTCAACCCTAGAGGTTCATATGGTTTCACAACCTACACGCATCCAAAGGCCACTTTCATTCAATAAATCACATATTTGTGCTTCAACCGTACTGGTTCATATGGTTTGACAACCCACACGCATCCGAAGGCCACTTTCATTCAATAAATCACATACTTGTGCTTCAACCTTAGTGGTTCATATGGTTTCACAACCCATGTCACGCATCCCAAGGCCACTTTCATTCAACAAATCACAAATTTGTGCTTCAACCTTAGTGGTTCATATGGTTTCACAATCCACACGCATTTGAAGGCTACTTTCATTCAACAAATCACAAATTTGTGCTTCAACCCTAGAGGTTCATATGGTTTCACAACCCACATGCATCAGAAGGCCACTTTCATTCAATAAGTCACAAATTTGTGCTTCAACCCTAGAGGTTCATATGGTTTCACAACCTACACGCATCCAAAGGCCACTTTCATTCAATAAATCACATACTTGTGCTTCAACCTTAGTGGTTCATATGGTTTCACAACCCATGTCACGCATCCCAAGGCCACTTTCATTCAACAAATCACAAATTTGTGCTTCAACCTTAGTGGTTCATATGGATTCACAATTCATGTCGCGCATCCGAAGGCCATTTTCATTCAATAAATCACAAATTCGTGCTTCAACCCTAGTGGTTCATATGGTTTCAGAACCCACACGCATCCGAAAGCTACTTTCATTCAATAAATCACAAATTTGTGCTTCAACCTTAGTGGTTCATATGGTTTTGCAAGCCAAGTCATGCCTCCGAGGGCCACTTTCATTCAATAAATCACAAATTTGTGCTTCAACCTTTGTGGTTCATATGGTTTCACAATCCACACGCATCAGAAGGCCACTTTCATTCAACAAATCACAAATTTGTGCTTCAACCTTAGTGGTTCATATGGTTTCACAATCCACACGCATCAGAAGGCCACTTTCATTCAATAAATCACAAATTTGTGCTTCAACCCTAGAGGTTCATATGGTTTCACAACCTACACGCATTCGAAGGCCACTTTCATTCAATAAATTGCATATTTGTGCTTCAACCTTACTGGTTCATATGGTTTGACAACCCACACGCATCCGAAGGCCACTTTCATTCAATAAATCACATACTTGTGCTTCAACCTTAGTGGTTCATATGGTTTCACAACCCATGTCACGCATCCCAAGGCCACTTTCATTCAACAAATCACAAATTTGTGCTTCAACCTTAGTGGTTCATACGGTTTCACAACCCACACGCATCCGAAGGCCACTTTCATTCAATAAATCACATACTTGTGCTTCAACCTTACTGGTTCATATGGTTTGACAACCCACACGCATCCGAAGGCCACTTTCATTCAATAAATCACATACTTGTGCTTCAACCTTAGTGGTTCATATGGTTTCACAACCCATGTCACGCCTCCGAAGGCCACTTTCATTCAATAAATCACAAATTTGTGCTTCAACCCTAGTGGTTCATATGGTTTCAGAACCCACACGCATCCGAAAGCCACTTTCATTCAATAAATCACAAATTTGTGCTTCAACCTTAGTGGTTCATATGGATTCACAATTCATGTCGCGCATCCGAAGGCCATTTTCAGTCAATAAATCACAAATTCGTGCTTCAACCCTAGTGGTTCATATGGTTTCAGAACCCACACGCATCCGAAAGCTACTTTCATTCAATAAATCACATACTTGTGCTTCAACCTTAGTGGTTCATATGGTTTCACAACCCATGTCACGCATCCCAAGGCCACTTTTATTCAACAAATCACAAATTTGTTTTTCAACCTTAGTGGTTCATATGGTTTCACAATCCACACGCATTTGAAGGCTACTTTCATTCAACAAATCACAAATTTGTGCTTCAACCCTAGAGGTTCATATGGTTTCACAACCTACACGCATTCGAAGGCCACTTTCATTCAATAAATTGCATATTTGTGCTTCAACCTTAGTGGTTCATATGGTTTGACAACCCACACGCATCCGAAGGCCACTTTCATTCAATAAATCATATACTTGTGCTTCAACCTTAGTGGTTCATATGGTTTCACAACCCATGTCACGCTTCCGAAGGCCACTTTCATTCAATAAATCACAAATTTGTGCTTCAACCTTAGTGGTTCATATGGTTTCACAATTCATGTCACGCATCCTAAGGCCATTTTCATTCAATAAATCACAAATTTGTGCTTCAACCCTAGTGGTTCATATGGTTTCAGAACCCACACGGATCCGAAAGCTACTTTCATTCAATAAATCACATACTTGTGCTTCAACCTTAGTGGTTCATATGGTTTCACAACCCATGTCACGCATCCCAAGGCCACTTTTATTCAACAAATCACAAATTTGTTTTTCAACCTTAGTGGTTCATATGGTTTCACAATCCACACGCATTTGAAGGCTACTTTCATTCAACAAATCACAAATTTGTGCTTCAACCCTAGAGGTTCATATGGTTTCACAACCTACACGCATTCGAAGGCCACTTTCATTCAATAAATTGCATATTTGTGCTTCAACCTTAGTGGTTCATATGGTTTGACAACCCACACGCATCCGAAGGCCACTTTCATTCAATAAATCACATACTTGTGCTTCAACCTTAGTGGTTCATATGGTTTCACAACCTACACGCATCCGAAGGCCACTTTCATTCAATAAATCACATACTTGTGCTTCAACCTTAGTGGTTCATATGGTTTCACAACCCATGTCACGCCTCCGAAGGCCACTTTCATTCAATAAATCACAAATTTGTGCTTCAACCTTAGTGGTTCATATGGTTTCACAATTCATGTCACGCATCCTAAGGCCATTTTCATTCAATAAATCACAAATTTGTGCTTCAACCCTAGTGGTTCATATGGTTTCAGAACCCACACGGATCCGAAAGCTACTTTCATTCAATAAATCACATACTTGTGCTTCAACCTTAGTGGTTCATATGGTTTCACAACCCATGTCACGCATCCCAAGGCCACTTTTATTCAACAAATCACAATTTTGTTTTTCAACCTTAGTGGTTCATATGGTTTCACAATCCACACGCATTTGAAGGCTACTTTCATTCAACAAATCACAAATTTGTGCTTCAACCCTAGAGGTTCATATGGTTTCACAACCTACACGCATTCGAAGGCCACTTTCATTCAATAAATTGCATATTTGTGCTTCAACCTTAGTGGTTCATATGGTTTGACAACCCACACGCATCCGAAGGCCACTTTCATTCAATAAATCACATACTTGTGCTTCAACCTTAGTGGTTCATATGGTTTGACAACCTACACGCATCCGAAGGCCACTTTCATTCAATAAATCACATACTTGTGCTTCAACCTTAGTGGTTCATATGGTTTCACAACCCATGTCACGCATCCCAAGGCCACTTTCATTCAACAAATCACAAATTTGTGCTTCAACCTTAGTGGTTCATATGGTTTCACAATCCACACGCATTTGAAGGCTACTTTCATTCAACAAATCACAAATTTGTGCTTCAACCCTAGAGGTTCATATGGTTTCACAACCCACATGCATCAGAAGGCCACTTTCATTCAATAAGTCACAAATTTGTGCTTCAACCCTAGAGGTTCATATGGTTTCACAACCTACACGCATCCAAAGGCCACTTTCATTCAATAAATCACATATTTGTGCTTCAACCGTACTGGTTCATATGGTTTGACAACCCACACGCATCCGAAGGCCACTTTCATTCAATAAATCACATACTTGTGCTTCAACCTTAGTGGTTCATATGGTTTCACAACCCATGTCACGCATCCCAAGGCCACTTTCATTCAACAAATCACAAATTTGTGCTTCAACCTTAGTGGTTCATACGGTTTCACAACCCACACGCATCCGAAGGCCACTTTCATTCAATAAATCACATACTTGTGCTTCAACCTTACTGGTTCATATGGTTTGACAACCCACACGCATCCGAAGGCCACTTTCATTCAATAAATCACATACTTGTGCTTCAACCTTAGTGGTTCATATGGTTTCACAACCCATGTCACGCATCCCAAGGCCACTTTCATTCAACAAATCACAAATTTGTGCTTCAACCTTAGTGGTTCATATGGTTTCACAACCCACACGCATCCGAAGGCCACTTTCATTCAATAAATCACATACTTGTGCTTCAACCTTACTGGTTCATATGGTTTGACAACCCACACGCATCCGAAGGCCACTTTCATTCAATAAATCACAAATTTGTGCTTCAACCCTAGAGGTTCATATGGTTTCACAACCTACACGCATTCGAAGGCCACTTTCATTCAATAAATTGCATATTTGTGCTTCAACTTTACTGGTTCATATGGTTTGACAACCCACACGCATCCGAAGGCCACTTTCATTCAATAAATCACATACTTGTGCTTCAACCTTAGTGGTTCATATGGTTTCACAACCCATGTCACGCATCCCAAGGCCACTTTCATTCAACAAATCACAAATTTGTGCTTCAACCTTAGTGGTTCATATGGTTTCACAATCCACACGCATCAGAAGGCCACTTTCATTCAATAAATCACAAATTTGTGCTTCAACCCTAGAGGTTCATATGGTTTCACAACCTACACGCATCCGAAGGCCACTTTCATTGAATAAATTGCATATTTGTGCTTCAATCTTAGTGGTTCATATGGTTTGACAACCCACACGCATCCGAAGGCCACTTTCATTCAATAAATCACATACTTGTGCTTCAACCTTAGTGGTTCATATGGTTTCACAACCCATGTCACGCCTCCGAAGGCCACTTTCATTCAATAAATCACAAATTTGTGCTTCAACCCTAGTGGTTCATATGGTTTCAGAACCCACACGCATCCGAAAGCCACTTTCATTCAATAAATCACAAATTTGTGCTTCAACCTTAGTGGTTCATATGGATTCACAATTCATGTCGCGCATCCGAAGGCCATTTTCATTCAATAAATCACAAATTCGTGCTTCAACCCTAGTGGTTCATATGGTTTCAGAACCCACACGCATCCGAAAGCTACTTTCATTCAATAAATCACAAATTTGTGCTTCAACCTTAGTGGTTCATATGGTTTTGCAACCCAAGTCATGCCTCCGAGGGCCACTTTCATTCAATAAATCACAAATTTGTGCTTCAACCTTAGTGGTTCATATGGTTTCGAAATCCACACGCATCAGAAGGCCACTTTCATTCAATAAATCACAAATTTGTGCTTCAACCCTAGAGGTTCATATGGTTTCACAACCTACACGCATCCAAAGGCCACTTTCATTCAATAAATCACATATTTGTGCTTCAACCGTACTGGTTCATATGGTTTGACAACCCACACGCATCCGAAGGCCACTTTCATTCAATAAATCACATACTTGTGCTTCAACCTTAGTGGTTCATATGGTTTCACAACCCATGTCACGCATCCCAAGGCCACTTTCATTCAACAAATCACAAATTTGTGCTTCAACCTTAGTGGTTCATACGGTTTCACAACCCACACGCATCCGAAGGCCACTTTCATTCAATAAATCACATACTTGTGCTTCAACCTTACTGGTTCATATGGTTTGACAACCCACACGCATCCGAAGGCCACTTTCATTCAATAAATCACATACTTGTGCTTCAACCTTAGTGGTTCATATGGTTTCACAACCCATGTCACGCATCCCAAGGCCACTTTCATTCAACAAATCACAAATTTGTGCTTCAACCTTAGTGGTTCATATGGTTTCACAACCCACACGCATCCGAAGGCCACTTTCATTCAATAAATCACATACTTGTGCTTCAACCTTACTGGTTCATATGGTTTGACAACCCACACGCATCCGAAGGCCACTTTCATTCAATAAATCACAAATTTGTGCTTCAACCCTAGAGGTTCATATGGTTTCACAACCTACACGCATTCGAAGGCCACTTTCATTCAATAAATTGCATATTTGTGCTTCAACTTTACTGGTTCATATGGTTTGACAACCCACACGCATCCGAAGGCCACTTTCATTCAATAAATCACATACTAGTGCTTCAACCTTAGTGGTTCATATGGTTTCACAACCCATGTCACGCATCCCAAGGCCACTTTCATTCAACAAATCACAAATTTGTGCTTCAACCTTAGTGGTTCATATGGTTTCACAATCCACACGCATCAGAAGGCCACTTTCATTCAATAAATCACAAATTTGTGCTTCAACCCTAGAGGTTCATATGGTTTCACAACCTACACGCATCCGAAGGCCACTTTCATTGAATAAATTGCATATTTGTGCTTCAATCTTAGTGGTTCATATGGTTTGACAACCCACACGCATCCGAAGGCCACTTTCATTCAATAAATCACATACTTGTGCTTCAACCTTAGTGGTTCATATGGTTTCACAACCCATGTCACGCCTCCGAAGGCCACTTTCATTCAATAAATCACAAATTTGTGCTTCAACCCTAGTGGTTCATATGGTTTCAGAACCCACACGCATCCGAAAGCCACTTTCATTCAATAAATCACAAATTTGTGCTTCAACCTTAGTGGTTCATATGGATTCACAATTCATGTCGCGCATCCGAAGGCCATTTTCATTCAATAAATCACAAATTCGTGCTTCAACCCTAGTGGTTCATATGGTTTCAGAACCCACACGCATCCGAAAGCTACTTTCATTCAATAAATCACAAATTTGTGCTTCAACCTTAGTGGTTCATATGGTTTTGCAACCCAAGTCATGCCTCCGAGGGCCACTTTCATTCAATAAATCACAAATTTGTGCTTCAACCTTAGTGGTTCATATGGTTTCGAAATCCACACGCATCAGAAGGCCACTTTCATTCAATAAATCACAAATTTGTGCTTCAACCCTAGAGGTTCATATGGTTTCACAACCTACACGCATCCAAAGGCCACTTTCATTCAATAAATCACATATTTGTGCTTCAACCGTACTGGTTCATATGGTTTGACAACCCACACGCATCCGAAGGCCACTTTCATTCAATAAATCACATACTTGTGCTTCAACCTTAGTGGTTCATATGGTTTCACAACCCATGTCACGCATCCCAAGGCCACTTTCATTCAACAAATCACAAATTTGTGCTTCAACCTTAGTGGTTCATATGGTTTCACAATCCACACGCATTTGAAGGCTACTTTCATTCAACAAATCACAAATTTGTGCTTCAACCCTAGAGGTTCATATGGTTTCACAACCCACATGCATCAGAAGGCCACTTTCATTCAATAAGTCACAAATTTGTGCTTCAACCCTAGAGGTTCATATGGTTTCACAACCTACACGCATCCAAAGGCCACTTTCATTCAATAAATCACATACTTGTGCTTCAACCTTAGTGGTTCATATGGTTTCACAACCCATGTCACGCATCCCAAGGCCACTTTCATTCAACAAATCACAAATTTGTGCTTCAACCTTAGTGGTTCATATGGATTCACAATTCATGTCGCGCATCCGAAGGCCATTTTCATTCAATAAATCACAAATTCGTGCTTCAACCCTAGTGGTTCATATGGTTTCAGAACCCACACGCATCCGAAAGCTACTTTCATTCAATAAATCACAAATTTGTGCTTCAACCTTAGTGGTTCATATGGTTTTGCAAGCCAAGTCATGCCTCCGAGGGCCACTTTCATTCAATAAATCACAAATTTGTGCTTCAACCTTTGTGGTTCATATGGTTTCACAATCCACACGCATCAGAAGGCCACTTTCATTCAACAAATCACAAATTTGTGCTTCAACCTTAGTGGTTCATATGGTTTCACAATCCACACGCATCAGAAGGCCACTTTCATTCAATAAATCACAAATTTGTGCTTCAACCCTAGAGGTTCATATGGTTTCACAACCTACACGCATTCGAAGGCCACTTTCATTCAATAAATTGCATATTTGTGCTTCAACCTTACTGGTTCATATGGTTTGACAACCCACACGCATCCGAAGGCCACTTTCATTCAATAAATCACATACTTGTGCTTCAACCTTAGTGGTTCATATGGTTTCACAACCCATGTCACGCATCCCAAGGCCACTTTCATTCAACAAATCACAAATTTATGCTTCAACCTTAGTGGTTCATACGGTTTCACAACCCACACGCATCCGAAGGCCACTTTCATTCAATAAATCACATACTTGTGCTTCAACCTTACTGGTTCATATGGTTTGACAACCCACACGCATCCGAAGGCCACTTTCATTCAATAAATCACATACTTGTGCTTCAACCTTAGTGGTTCATATGGTTTCACAACCCATGTCACGCCTCCGAAGGCCACTTTCATTCAATAAATCACAAATTTGTGCTTCAACCCTAGTGGTTCATATGGTTTCAGAACCCACACGCATCCGAAAGCCACTTTCATTCAATAAATCACAAATTTGTGCTTCAACCTTAGTGGTTCATATGGATTCACAATTCATGTCGCGCATCCGAAGGCCATTTTCAGTCAATAAATCACAAATTCGTGCTTCAACCCTAGTGGTTCATATGGTTTCAGAACCCACACGCATCCGAAAGCTACTTTCATTCAATAAATCACATACTTGTGCTTCAACCTTAGTGGTTCATATGGTTTCACAACCCATGTCACGCATCCCAAGGCCACTTTTATTCAACAAATCACAAATTTGTTTTTCAACCTTAGTGGTTCATATGGTTTCACAATCCACACGCATTTGAAGGCTACTTTCATTCAACAAATCACAAATTTGTGCTTCAACCCTAGAGGTTCATATGGTTTCACAACCTACACGCATTCGAAGGCCACTTTCATTCAATAAATTGCATATTTGTGCTTCAACCTTAGTGGTTCATATGGTTTGACAACCCACACGCATCCGAAGGCCACTTTCATTCAATAAATCATATACTTGTGCTTCAACCTTAGTGGTTCATATGGTTTCACAACCCATGTCACGCTTCCGAAGGCCACTTTCATTCAATAAATCACAAATTTGTGCTTCAACCTTAGTGGTTCATATGGTTTCACAATTCATGTCACGCATCCTAAGGCCATTTTCATTCAATAAATCACAAATTTGTGCTTCAACCCTAGTGGTTCATATGGTTTCAGAACCCACACGGATCCGAAAGCTACTTTCATTCAATAAATCACATACTTGTGCTTCAACCTTAGTGGTTCATATGGTTTCACAACCCATGTCACGCATCCCAAGGCCACTTTTATTCAACAAATCACAAATTTGTTTTTCAACCTTAGTGGTTCATATGGTTTCACAATCCACACGCATTTGAAGGCTACTTTCATTCAACAAATCACAAATTTGTGCTTCAACCCTAGAGGTTCATATGGTTTCACAACCTACACGCATTCGAAGGCCACTTTCATTCAATAAATTGCATATTTGTGCTTCAACCTTAGTGGTTCATATGGTTTGACAACCCACACGCATCCGAAGGCCACTTTCATTCAATAAATCACATACTTGTGCTTCAACCTTAGTGGTTCATATGGTTTCACAACCTACACGCATCCGAAGGCCACTTTCATTCAATAAATCACATACTTGTGCTTCAACCTTAGTGGTTCATATGGTTTCACAACCCATGTCACGCCTCCGAAGGCCACTTTCATTCAATAAATCACAAATTTGTGCTTCAACCTTAGTGGTTCATATGGTTTCACAATTCATGTCACGCATCCTAAGGCCATTTTCATTCAATAAATCACAAATTTGTGCTTCAACCCTAGTGGTTCATATGGTTTCAGAACCCACACGGATCCGAAAGCTACTTTCATTCAATAAATCACATACTTGTGCTTCAACCTTAGTGGTTCATATGGTTTCACAACCCATGTCACGCATCCCAAGGCCACTTTTATTCAACAAATCACAATTTTGTTTTTCAACCTTAGTGGTTCATATGGTTTCACAATCCACACGCATTTGAAGGCTACTTTCATTCAACAAATCACAAATTTGTGCTTCAACCCTAGAGGTTCATATGGTTTCACAACCCACATGCATCAGAAGGCCACTTTCATTCAATAAGTCACAAATTTGTGCTTCAACCCTAGAGGTTCATATGGTTTCACAACCTACACGCATCCAAAGGCCACTTTCATTCAATAAATCACATATTTGTGCTTCAACCGTACTGGTTCATATGGTTTGACAACCCACACGCATCCGAAGGCCACTTTCATTCAATAAATCACATACTTGTGCTTCAACCTTAGTGGTTCATATGGTTTCACAACCCATGTCACGCATCCCAAGGCCACTTTCATTCAACAAATCACAAATTTGTGCTTCAACCTTAGTGGTTCATATGGTTTCACAATCCACACGCATTTGAAGGCTACTTTCATTCAACAAATCACAAATTTGTGCTTCAACCCTAGAGGTTCATATGGTTTCACAACCCACATGCATCAGAAGGCCACTTTCATTCAATAAGTCACAAATTTGTGCTTCAACCCTAGAGGTTCATATGGTTTCACAACCTACACGCATCCAAAGGCCACTTTCATTCAATAAATCACATATTTGTGCTTCAACCGTACTGGTTCATATGGTTTGACAACCCACACGCATCCGAAGGCCACTTTCATTCAATAAATCACATACTTGTGCTTCAACCTTAGTGGTTCATATGGTTTCACAACCCATGTCACGCATCCCAAGGCCACTTTCATTCAACAAATCACAAATTTGTGCTTCAACCTTAGTGGTTCATACGGTTTCACAACCCACACGCATCCGAAGGCCACTTTCATTCAATAAATCACATACTTGTGCTTCAACCTTACTGGTTCATATGGTTTGACAACCCACACGCATCCGAAGGCCACTTTCATTCAATAAATCACATACTTGTGCTTCAACCTTAGTGGTTCATATGGTTTCACAACCCATGTCACGCATCCCAAGGCCACTTTCATTCAACAAATCACAAATTTGTGCTTCAACCTTAGTGGTTCATAGGGTTTCACAACCCACACGCATCCGAAGGCCACTTTCATTCAATAAATCACATACTTGTGCTTCAACCTTACTGGTTCATATGGTTTGACAACCCACACGCATCCGAAGGCCACTTTCATTCAATAAATCACATACTTGTGCTTCAACCTTAGTGGTTCATATGGTTTCACAACCCATGTCACGCCTCCGAAGGCCACTTTCATTCAATAAATCACAAATTTGTGCTTCAACCCTAGTGGTTCATATGGTTTCAGAACCCACACGCATCCGAAAGCCACTTTCATTCAATAAATCACAAATTTGTGCTTCAACCTTAGTGGTTCATATGGATTCACAATTCATGTCGCGCATCCGAAGGCCATTTTCAGTCAATAAATCACAAATTCGTGCTTCAACCCTAGTGGTTCATATGGTTTCAGAACCCACACGCATCCGAAAGCTACTTTCATTCAATAAATCACATACTTGTGCTTCAACCTTAGTGGTTCATATGGTTTCACAACCCATGTCACGCATCCCAAGGCCACTTTTATTCAACAAATCACAAATTTGTTTTTCAACCTTAGTGGTTCATATGGTTTCACAATCCACACGCATTTGAAGGCTACTTTCATTCAACAAATCACAAATTTGTGCTTCAACCCTAGAGGTTCATATGGTTTCACAACCTACACGCATTCGAAGGCCACTTTCATTCAATAAATTGCATATTTGTGCTTCAACCTTAGTGGTTCATATGGTTTGACAACCCACACGCATCCGAAGGCCACTTTCATTCAATAAATCATATACTTGTGCTTCAACCTTAGTGGTTCATATGGTTTCACAACCCATGTCACGCTTCCGAAGGCCACTTTCATTCAATAAATCACAAATTTGTGCTTCAACCTTAGTGGTTCATATGGTTTCACAATTCATGTCACGCATCCTAAGGCCATTTTCATTCAATAAATCACAAATTTGTGCTTCAACCCTAGTGGTTCATATGGTTTCAGAACCCACACGGATCCGAAAGCTACTTTCATTCAATAAATCACATACTTGTGCTTCAACCTTAGTGGTTCATATGGTTTCACAACCCATGTCACGCATCCCAAGGCCACTTTTATTCAACAAATCACAAATTTGTTTTTCAACCTTAGTGGTTCATATGGTTTCACAATCCACACGCATTTGAAGGCTACTTTCATTCAACAAATCACAAATTTGTGCTTCAACCCTAGAGGTTCATATGGTTTCACAACCTACACGCATTCGAAGGCCACTTTCATTCAATAAATTGCATATTTGTGCTTCAACCTTAGTGGTTCATATGGTTTGACAACCCACACGCATCCGAAGGCCACTTTCATTCAATAAATCACATACTTGTGCTTCAACCTTAGTGGTTCATATGGTTTGACAACCTACACGCATCCGAAGGCCACTTTCATTCAATAAATCACATACTTGTGCTTCAACCTTAGTGGTTCATATGGTTTCACAACCCATGTCACGCCTCCGAAGGCCACTTTCATTCAATAAATCACAAATTTGTGCTTCAACCTTAGTGGTTCATATGGTTTCACAATTCATGTCACGCATCCTAAGGCCATTTTCATTCAATAAATCACAAATTTGTGCTTCAACCCTAGTGGTTCATATGGTTTCAGAACCCACACGGATCCGAAAGCTACTTTCATTCAATAAATCACATACTTGTGCTTCAACCTTAGTGGTTCATATGGTTTCACAACCCATGTCACGCATCCCAAGGCCACTTTTATTCAACAAATCACAATTTTGTTTTTCAACCTTAGTGGTTCATATGGTTTCACAATCCACACGCATTTGAAGGCTACTTTCATTCAACAAATCACAAATTTGTGCTTCAACCCTAGAGGTTCATATGGTTTCACAACCCACATGCATCAGAAGGCCACTTTCATTCAATAAGTCACAAATTTGTGCTTCAACCCTAGAGGTTCATATGGTTTCACAACCTACACGCATCCAAAGGCCACTTTCATTCAATAAATCACATATTTGTGCTTCAACCGTACTGGTTCATATGGTTTGACAACCCACACGCATCCGAAGGCCACTTTCATTCAATAAATCACATACTTGTGCTTCAACCTTAGTGGTTCATATGGTTTCACAACCCATGTCACGCATCCCAAGGCCACTTTCATTCAACAAATCACAAATTTGTGCTTCAACCTTAGTGGTTCATATGGTTTCACAATCCACACGCATTTGAAGGCTACTTTCATTCAACAAATCACAAATTTGTGCTTCAACCCTAGAGGTTCATATGGTTTCACAACCCACATGCATCAGAAGGCCACTTTCATTCAATAAGTCACAAATTTGTGCTTCAACCCTAGAGGTTCATATGGTTTCACAACCTACACGCATCCAAAGGCCACTTTCATTCAATAAATCACATATTTGTGCTTCAACCGTACTGGTTCATATGGTTTGACAACCCACACGCATCCGAAGGCCACTTTCATTCAATAAATCACATACTTGTGCTTCAACCTTAGTGGTTCATATGGTTTCACAACCCATGTCACGCATCCCAAGGCCACTTTCATTCAACAAATCACAAATTTGTGCTTCAACCTTAGTGGTTCATACGGTTTCACAACCCACACGCATCCGAAGGCCACTTTCATTCAATAAATCACATACTTGTGCTTCAACCTTACTGGTTCATATGGTTTGACAACCCACACGCATCCGAAGGCCACTTTCATTCAATAAATCACATACTTGTGCTTCAACCTTAGTGGTTCATATGGTTTCACAACCCATGTCACGCATCCCAAGGCCACTTTCATTCAACAAATCACAAATTTGTGCTTCAACCTTAGTGGTTCATATGGTTTCACAACCCACACGCATCCGAAGGCCACTTTCATTCAATAAATCACATACTTGTGCTTCAACCTTACTGGTTCATATGGTTTGACAACCCACACGCATCCGAAGGCCACTTTCATTCAATAAATCACATACTTGTGCTTCAACCTTAGTGGTTCATATGGTTTCACAACCCATGTCACGCCTCCGAAGGCCACTTTCATTCAATAAATCACAAATTTGTGCTTCAACCCTAGTGGTTCATATGGTTTCAGAACCCACACGCATCCGAAAGCCACTTTCATTCAATAAATCACAAATTTGTGCTTCAACCTTAGTGGTTCATATGGATTCACAATTCATGTCGCGCATCCGAAGGCCATTTTCAGTCAATAAATCACAAATTCGTGCTTCAACCCTAGTGGTTCATATGGTTTCAGAACCCACACGCATCCGAAAGCTACTTTCATTCAATAAATCACATACTTGTGCTTCAACCTTAGTGGTTCATATGGTTTCACAACCCATGTCACGCATCCCAAGGCCACTTTTATTCAACAAATCACAAATTTGTTTTTCAACCTTAGTGGTTCATATGGTTTCACAATCCACACGCATTTGAAGGCTACTTTCATTCAACAAATCACAAATTTGTGCTTCAACCCTAGAGGTTCATATGGTTTCACAACCTACACGCATTCGAAGGCCACTTTCATTCAATAAATTGCATATTTGTGCTTCAACCTTAGTGGTTCATATGGTTTGACAACCCACACGCATCCGAAGGCCACTTTCATTCAATAAATCACATACTTGTGCTTCAACCTTAGTGGTTCATATGGTTTCACAACCTACACGCATCCGAAGGCCACTTTCATTCAATAAATCATATACTTGTGCTTCAACCTTAGTGGTTCATATGGTTTCACAACCCATGTCACGCCTCCGAAGGCCACTTTCATTCAATAAATCACAAATTTGTGCTTCAACCTTAGTGGTTCATATGGTTTCACAATTCATGTCACGCATCCTAAGGCCATTTTCATTCAATAAATCACAAATTTGTGCTTCAACCCTAGTGGTTCATATGGTTTCAGAACCCACACGGATCCGAAAGCTACTTTCATTCAATAAATCACATACTTGTGCTTCAACCTTAGTGGTTCATATGGTTTCACAACCCATGTCACGCATCCCAAGGCCACTTTTATTCAACAAATCACAAATTTGTTTTTCAACCTTAGTGGTTCATATGGTTTCACAATCCACACGCATTTGAAGGCTACTTTCATTCAACAAATCACAAATTTGTGCTTCAACCCTAGAGGTTCATATGGTTTCACAACCTACACGCATTCGAAGGCCACTTTCATTCAATAAATTGCATATTTGTGCTTCAACCTTAGTGGTTCATATGGTTTGACAACCCACACGCATCCGAAGGCCACTTTCATTCAATAAATCACATACTTGTGCTTCAACCTTAGTGGTTCATATGGTTTCACAACCTACACGCATCCGAAGGCCACTTTCATTCAATAAATCACATACTTGTGCTTCAACCTTAGTGGTTCATATGGTTTCACAACCCATGTCACGCCTCCGAAGGCCACTTTCATTCAATAAATCACAAATTTGTGCTTCAACCTTAGTGGTTCATATGGTTTCACAATTCATGTCACGCATCCTAAGGCCATTTTCATTCAATAAATCACAAATTTGTGCTTCAACCCTAGTGGTTCATATGGTTTCAGAACCCACACGGATCCGAAAGCTACTTTCATTCAATAAATCACATACTTGTGCTTCAACCTTAGTGGTTCATATGGTTTCACAACCCATGTCACGCATCCCAAGGCCACTTTTATTCAACAAATCACAATTTTGTTTTTCAACCTTACTGGTTCATATGGTTTGACAACCCACACGCATCCGAAGGCCACTTTCATTCAATAAATCACATACTTGTGCTTCAACCTTAGTGGTTCATATGGTTTCACAACCCATGTCACGCATCCCAAGGCCACTTTCATTCAACAAATCACAAATTTGTGCTTCAACCTTAGTGGTTCATATGGTTTCACAACCCATGTCACGCATCCCAAGGCCACTTTTATTCAACAAATCACAATTTTGTTTTTCAACCTTAGTGGTTCATATGGTTTCACAATCCACACGCATTTGAAGGCTACTTTCATTCAACAAATCACAAATTTGTGCTTCAACCCTAGAGGTTCATATGGTTTCACAACCCACATGCATCAGAAGGCCACTTTCATTCAATAAGTCACAAATTTGTGCTTCAACCCTAGAGGTTCATATGGTTTCACAACCTACACGCATCCAAAGGCCACTTTCATTCAATAAATCACATATTTGTGCTTCAACCGTACTGGTTCATATGGTTTGACAACCCACACGCATCCGAAGGCCACTTTCATTCAATAAATCACATACTTGTGCTTCAACCTTAGTGGTTCATATGGTTTCACAACCCATGTCACGCATCCCAAGGCCACTTTCATTCAACAAATCACAAATTTGTGCTTCAACCTTAGTGGTTCATATGGTTTCACAATCCACACGCATTTGAAGGCTACTTTCATTCAACAAATCACAAATTTGTGCTTCAACCCTAGAGGTTCATATGGTTTCACAACCCACATGCATCAGAAGGCCACTTTCATTCAATAAGTCACAAATTTGTGCTTCAACCCTAGAGGTTCATATGGTTTCACAACCTACACGCATCCAAAGGCCACTTTCATTCAATAAATCACATATTTGTGCTTCAACCGTACTGGTTCATATGGTTTGACAACCCACACGCATCCGAAGGCCACTTTCATTCAATAAATCACATACTTGTGCTTCAACCTTAGTGGTTCATATGGTTTCACAACCCATGTCACGCATCCCAAGGCCACTTTCATTCAACAAATCACAAATTTGTGCTTCAACCTTAGTGGTTCATACGGTTTCACAACCCACACGCATCCGAAGGCCACTTTCATTCAATAAATCACATACTTGTGCTTCAACCTTACTGGTTCATATGGTTTGACAACCCACACGCATCCGAAGGCCACTTTCATTCAATAAATCACATACTTGTGCTTCAACCTTAGTGGTTCATATGGTTTCACAACCCATGTCACGCATCCCAAGGCCACTTTCATTCAACAAATCACAAATTTGTGCTTCAACCTTAGTGGTTCATATGGTTTCACAATCCACACGCATTTGAAGGCTACTTTCATTCAACAAATCACAAATTTGTGCTTCAACCCTAGAGGTTCATATGGTTTCACAACCCACATGCATCAGAAGGCCACTTTCATTCAATAAGTCACAAATTTGTGCTTCAACCCTAGAGGTTCATATGGTTTCACAACCTACACGCATCCAAAGGCCACTTTCATTCAATAAATCACATATTTGTGCTTCAACCGTACTGGTTCATATGGTTTGACAACCCACACGCATCCGAAGGCCACTTTCATTCAATAAATCACATACTTGTGCTTCAACCTTAGTGGTTCATATGGTTTCACAACCCATGTCACGCATCCCAAGGCCACTTTCATTCAACAAATCACAAATTTGTGCTTCAACCTTAGTGGTTCATACGGTTTCACAACCCACACGCATCCGAAGGCCACTTTCATTCAATAAATCACATACTTGTGCTTCAACCTTACTGGTTCATATGGTTTGACAACCCACACGCATCCGAAGGCCACTTTCATTCAATAAATCACATACTTGTGCTTCAACCTTAGTGGTTCATATGGTTTCACAACCCATGTCACGCATCCCAAGGCCACTTTCATTCAACAAATCACAAATTTGTGCTTCAACCTTAGTGGTTCATATGGTTTCACAATCCACACGCATCAGAAGGCCACTTTCATTCAACAAATCACAAATTTGTGCTTCAACCTTAGTGGTTCATATGGTTTCACAATCCACACGCATCAGAAGGCCACTTTCATTCAATAAATCACAAATTTGTGCTTCAACCCTAGAGGTTCATATGGTTTCACAACCTACACGCATTCGAAGGCCACTTTCATTCAATAAATTGCATATTTGTGCTTCAACCGTACTGGTTCATATGGTTTGACAACCCACACGCATCCGAAGGCCACTTTCATTCAATAAATCACATACTTGTGCTTCAACCTTAGTGGTTCATATGGTTTCACAACCCATGTCACGCATCCCAAGGCCACTTTCATTCAACAAATCACAAATTTGTGCTTCAACCTTAGTGGTTCATATGGTTTCACAATCCACACGCATCAGAAGGCCACTTTCATTCAATAAATCTCAAATTTGTGCTTCAACCCTAGAGGTTCATATGGTTTCACAACCTACACGCATCCGAAGGCCACTTTCATTGAATAAATTGCATATTTGTGCTTCAACCTTAGTGGTTCATATGGTTTGACAACCCACACGCATCCGAAGGCCACTTTCATTCAATAAATCACATACTTGTGCTTCAACCTTAGTGGTTCATATGGTTTACAAGCAATGTCACGCATTCGAAGGCCATTTTCATTCAATAAATCACAAATTTGTGCTTCAACCCTAGTGGTTCATATGGTTTCAGAACCCACACGCATCCGAAAGCCACTTTCATTCAATAAATCACAAATTTGTGCTTCAACCTTAGTGGTTCATATGGATTCACAATTCATGTCGCGCATCCGAAGGCCATTTTCATTCAATAAATCACAAATTTGTGCTTCAACCCTAGTGGTTCATATGGTTTCAGAACCCACACGCAGCCGAAAGCTACTTTCATTCAATAAATCACAAATTTGTGCTTCAACCTTAGTGGTTCATATGGTTTTGCAACCCAAGTCATGCCTCCGAGGGCCACTTTCATTCAATAAATCACAAATTTGTGCTTCAACCTTAGTGGTTCATATGGTTTCGAAATCCACACGCATCAGAAGGCCACTTTCATTCAATAAATCACAAATTTGTGCTTCAACCCTAGAGGTTCATATGGTTTCACAACCTACACGCATTCGAAGGCCACTTTCATTCAATAAATTGCATATTTGTGCTTCAACCTTAGTGGTTCATATGGTTTGACAACCCACACGCATCCGAAGGCCACTTTCATTCAATAAATCACATACTTGTGCTTCAACCTTAGTGGTTCATATGGTTTCACAACCCATGTCACGCCTCCGAAGGCCACTTTCATTCAATAAATCACAAATTTGTGCTTCAACCTTAGTGGTTCATATGGTTTCACAATTCATGTCACGCATCCTAAGGCCATTTTCATTCAATAAATCACAAATTTGTGCTTCAACCCTAGTGGTTCATATGGTTTCAGAACCCACACGGATCCGAAAGCTACTTTCATTCAATAAATCACATACTTGTGCTTCAACCTTAGTGGTTCATATGGTTTCACAACCCATGTCACGCATCCCAAGGCCACTTTTATTCAACAAATCACAAATTTGTTTTTCAACCTTAGTGGTTCATATGGTTTCACAATCCACACGCATTTGAAGGCTACTTTCATTCAACAAATCACAAATTTGTGCTTCAACCCTAGAGGTTCATATGGTTTCACAACCCACATGCATCAGAAGGCCACTTTCATTCAATAAGTCACAAATTTGTGCTTCAACCCTAGAGGTTCATATGGTTTCACAACCTACACGCATCCAAAGGCCACTTTCATTCAATAAATCACATATTTGTGCTTCAACCGTACTGGTTCATATGGTTTGACAACCCACACGCATCCGAAGGCCACTTTCATTCAATAAATCACATACTTGTGCTTCAACCTTAGTGGTTCATATGGTTTCACAACCCATGTCACGCATCCCAAGGCCACTTTCATTCAACAAATCACAAATTTGTGCTTCAACCTTAGTGGTTCATATGGTTTCACAATCCACACGCATTTGAAGGCTACTTTCATTCAACAAATCACAAATTTGTGCTTCAACCCTAGAGGTTCATATGGTTTCACAACCCACATGCATCAGAAGGCCACTTTCATTCAATAAGTCACAAATTTGTGCTTCAACCCTAGAGGTTCATATGGTTTCACAACCTACACGCATCCAAAGGCCACTTTCATTCAATAAATCACATATTTGTGCTTCAACCGTACTGGTTCATATGGTTTGACAACCCACACGCATCCGAAGGCCACTTTCATTCAATAAATCACATACTTGTGCTTCAACCTTAGTGGTTCATATGGTTTCACAACCCATGTCACGCATCCCAAGGCCACTTTCATTCAACAAATCACAAATTTGTGCTTCAACCTTAGTGGTTCATACGGTTTCACAACCCACACGCATCCGAAGGCCACTTTCATTCAATAAATCACATACTTGTGCTTCAACCTTACTGGTTCATATGGTTTGACAACCCACACGCATCCGAAGGCCACTTTCATTCAATAAATCACATACTTGTGCTTCAACCTTAGTGGTTCATATGGTTTCACAACCCATGTCACGCATCCCAAGGCCACTTTCATTCAACAAATCACAAATTTGTGCTTCAACCTTAGTGGTTCATACGGTTTCACAACCCACACGCATCCGAAGGCCACTTTCATTCAATAAATCACATACTTGTGCTTCAACCTTACTGGTTCATATGGTTTGACAACCCACACGCATCCGAAGGCCACTTTCATTCAATAAATCACATACTTGTGCTTCAACCTTAGTGGTTCATATGGTTTCACAACCCATGTCACGCATCCCAAGGCCACTTTCATTCAACAAATCACAAATTTGTGCTTCAACCTTAGTGGTTCATACGGTTTCACAACCCACACGCATCCGAAGGCCACTTTCATTCAATAAATCACATACTTGTGCTTCAACCTTACTGGTTCATATGGTTTGACAACCCACACGCATCCGAAGGCCACTTTCATTCAATAAATCACATACTTGTGCTTCAACCTTAGTGGTTCATATGGTTTCACAACCCATGTCACGCATCCCAAGGCCACTTTCATTCAACAAATCACAAATTTGTGCTTCAACCTTAGTGGTTCATACGGTTTCACAACCCACACGCATCCGAAGGCCACTTTCATTCAATAAATCACATACTTGTGCTTCAACCTTACTGGTTCATATGGTTTGACAACCCACACGCATCCGAAGGCCACTTTCATTCAATAAATCACATACTTGTGCTTCAACCTTAGTGGTTCATATGGTTTCACAACCCATGTCACGCATCCCAAGGCCACTTTCATTCAACAAATCACAAATTTGTGCTTCAACCTTAGTGGTTCATACGGTTTCACAACCCACACGCATCCGAAGGCCACTTTCATTCAATAAATCACATACTTGTGCTTCAACCTTACTGGTTCATATGGTTTGACAACCCACACGCATCCGAAGGCCACTTTCATTCAATAAATCACATACTTGTGCTTCAACCTTAGTGGTTCATATGGTTTCACAACCCATGTCACGCATCCCAAGGCCACTTTCATTCAACAAATCACAAATTTGTGCTTCAACCTTAGTGGTTCATATGGTATCACAATCCACACGCATCAGAAGGCCACTTTCATTCAACAAATCACAAATTTGTGCTTCAACCTTAGTGGTTCATATGGTTTCACAATCCACACGCATCAGAAGGCCACTTTCATTCAATAAATCACAAATTTGTGCTTCAACCCTAGGGGTTCATATGGTTTCACAACCTACACGCATTCGAAGGCCACTTTCATTCAATAAATTGCATATTTGTGCTTCAACCTTACTGGTTCATATGGTTTGACAACCCACACGCATCCGAAGGCCACTTTCATTCAATAAATCACATACTTGTGCTTCAACCTTAGTGGTTCATATGGTTTCACAACCCATGTCACGCATCCCAAGGCCACTTTCATTCAACAAATCACAAATTTGTGCTTCAACCTTAGTGGTTCATATGGTTTCACAATCCACACGCATCAGAAGGCCACTTTCATTCAATAAATCACAAATTTGTGCTTCAACCCTAGAGGTTCATATGGTTTCACAACCTACACGCATCCGAAGGCCACTTTCATTGAATAAATTGCATATTTGTGCTTCAACCTTAGTGGTTCGTATGGTTTGACAACCCACACGCATCCGAAGGCCACTTTCATTCAATAAATCACATACTTGTGCTTCAACCTTAGTGGTTCATATGGTTTCACAACCCATGTCACGCATCCCAAGGCCACTTTCATTCAACAAATCACAAATTTGTGCTTCAACCTTCGTGGTTCATATGGTTTCACAACCCATGTCACGCATCCTAAGGCCATTTTCATTCAATAAATCACAAATTTGTGCTTCAACCCTAGTGGTTCATATGGTTTCAGAACCCACACGGATCCGAAAGCTACTTTCATTCAATAAATCACATACTTGTGCTTCAACCTTAGTGGTTCATATGGTTTCACAACCCATGTCACGCATCCCAAGGCCACTTTTATTCAACAAATCACAAATTTGTTTTTCAACCTTAGTGGTTCATATGGTTTCACAATCCACACGCATTTGAAGGCTACTTTCATTCAACAAATCACAAATTTGTGCTTCAACCCTAGAGGTTCATATGGTTTCACAACCTACACGCATTCGAAGGCCACTTTCATTCAATAAATTGCATATTTGTGCTTCAACCTTAGTGGTTCATATGGTTTGACAACCCACACGCATCCGAAGGCCACTTTCATTCAATAAATCACATACTTGTGCTTCAACCTTAGTGGTTCATATGGTTTGACAACCTACACGCATCCGAAGGCCACTTTCATTCAATAAATCACATACTTGTGCTTCAACCTTAGTGGTTCATATGGTTTCACAACCCATGTCACGCCTCCGAAGGCCACTTTCATTCAATAAATCACAAATTTGTGCTTCAACCTTAGTGGTTCATATGGTTTCACAATTCATGTCACGCATCCTAAGGCCATTTTCATTCAATAAATCACAAATTTGTGCTTCAACCCTAGTGGTTCATATGGTTTCAGAACCCACACGGATCCGAAAGCTACTTTCATTCAATAAATCACATACTTGTGCTTCAACCTTAGTGGTTCATATGGTTTCACAACCCATGTCACGCATCCCAAGGCCACTTTTATTCAACAAATCACAATTTTGTTTTTCAACCTTAGTGGTTCATATGGTTTCACAATCCACACGCATTTGAAGGCTACTTTCATTCAACAAATCACAAATTTGTGCTTCAACCCTAGAGGTTCATATGGTTTCACAACCCACATGCATCAGAAGGCCACTTTCATTCAATAAGTCACAAATTTGTGCTTCAACCCTAGAGGTTCATATGGTTTCACAACCTACACGCATCCAAAGGCCACTTTCATTCAATAAATCACATATTTGTGCTTCAACCGTACTGGTTCATATGGTTTGACAACCCACACGCATCCGAAGGCCACTTTCATTCAATAAATCACATACTTGTGCTTCAACCTTAGTGGTTCATATGGTTTCACAACCCATGTCACGCATCCCAAGGCCACTTTCATTCAACAAATCACAAATTTGTGCTTCAACCTTAGTGGTTCATATGGTTTCACAATCCACACGCATTTGAAGGCTACTTTCATTCAACAAATCACAAATTTGTGCTTCAACCCTAGAGGTTCATATGGTTTCACAACCCACATGCATCAGAAGGCCACTTTCATTCAATAAGTCACAAATTTGTGCTTCAACCCTAGAGGTTCATATGGTTTCACAACCTACACGCATCCAAAGGCCACTTTCATTCAATAAATCACATATTTGTGCTTCAACCGTACTGGTTCATATGGTTTGACAACCCACACGCATCCGAAGGCCACTTTCATTCAATAAATCACATACTTGTGCTTCAACCTTAGTGGTTCATATGGTTTCACAACCCATGTCACGCATCCCAAGGCCACTTTCATTCAACAAATCACAAATTTGTGCTTCAACCTTAGTGGTTCATACGGTTTCACAACCCACACGCATCCGAAGGCCACTTTCATTCAATAAATCACATACTTGTGCTTCAACCTTACTGGTTCATATGGTTTGACAACCCACACGCATCCGAAGGCCACTTTCATTCAATAAATCACATACTTGTGCTTCAACCTTAGTGGTTCATATGGTTTCACAACCCATGTCACGCATCCCAAGGCCACTTTCATTCAACAAATCACAAATTTGTGCTTCAACCTTAGTGGTTCATACGGTTTCACAACCCACACGCATCCGAAGGCCACTTTCATTCAATAAATCACATACTTGTGCTTCAACCTTACTGGTTCATATGGTTTGACAACCCACACGCATCCGAAGGCCACTTTCATTCAATAAATCACATACTTGTGCTTCAACCTTAGTGGTTCATATGGTTTCACAACCCATGTCACGCATCCCAAGGCCACTTTCATTCAACAAATCACAAATTTGTGCTTCAACCTTAGTGGTTCATACGGTTTCACAACCCACACGCATCCGAAGGCCACTTTCATTCAATAAATCACATACTTGTGCTTCAACCTTACTGGTTCATATGGTTTGACAACCCACACGCATCCGAAGGCCACTTTCATTCAATAAATCACATACTTGTGCTTCAACCTTAGTGGTTCATATGGTTTCACAACCCATGTCACGCATCCCAAGGCCACTTTCATTCAACAAATCACAAATTTGTGCTTCAACCTTAGTGGTTCATACGGTTTCACAACCCACACGCATCCGAAGGCCACTTTCATTCAATAAATCACATACTTGTGCTTCAACCTTACTGGTTCATATGGTTTGACAACCCACACGCATCCGAAGGCCACTTTCATTCAATAAATCACATACTTGTGCTTCAACCTTAGTGGTTCATATGGTTTCACAACCCATGTCACGCATCCCAAGGCCACTTTCATTCAACAAATCACAAATTTGTGCTTCAACCTTAGTGGTTCATATGGTATCACAATCCACACGCATCAGAAGGCCACTTTCATTCAACAAATCACAAATTTGTGCTTCAACCTTAGTGGTTCATATGGTTTCACAATCCACACGCATCAGAAGGCCACTTTCATTCAATAAATCACAAATTTGTGCTTCAACCCTAGAGGTTCATATGGTTTCACAACCTACACGCATTCGAAGGCCACTTTCATTCAATAAATTGCATATTTGTGCTTCAACCTTACTGGTTCATATGGTTTGACAACCCACACGCATCCGAAGGCCACTTTCATTCAATAAATCACATACTTGTGCTTCAACCTTAGTGGTTCATATGGTTTCACAACCCATGTCACGCATCCCAAGGCCACTTTCATTCAACAAATCACAAATTTGTGCTTCAACCTTAGTGGTTCATATGGTTTCACAATCCACACGCATTTGAAGGCTACTTTCATTCAACAAATCACAAATTTGTGCTTCAACCCTAGAGGTTCATATGGTTTCACAACCCACATGCATCAGAAGGCCACTTTCATTCAATAAGTCACAAATTTGTGCTTCAACCCTAGAGGTTCATATGGTTTCACAACCTACACGCATCCAAAGGCCACTTTCATTCAATAAATCACATATTTGTGCTTCAACCGTACTGGTTCATATGGTTTGACAACCCACACGCATCCGAAGGCCACTTTCATTCAATAAATCACATACTTGTGCTTCAACCTTAGTGGTTCATATGGTTTCACAACCCATGTCACGCATCCCAAGGCCACTTTCATTCAACAAATCACAAATTTGTGCTTCAACCTTAGTGGTTCATACGGTTTCACAACCCACACGCATCCGAAGGCCACTTTCATTCAATAAATCACATACTTGTGCTTCAACCTTACTGGTTCATATGGTTTGACAACCCACACGCATCCGAAGGCCACTTTCATTCAATAAATCACATACTTGTGCTTCAACCTTAGTGGTTCATATGGTTTCACAACCCATGTCACGCATCCCAAGGCCACTTTCATTCAACAAATCACAAATTTGTGCTTCAACCTTAGTGGTTCATACGGTTTCACAACCCACACGCATCCGAAGGCCACTTTCATTCAATAAATCACATACTTGTGCTTCAACCTTACTGGTTCATATGGTTTGACAACCCACACGCATCCGAAGGCCACTTTCATTCAATAAATCACATACTTGTGCTTCAACCTTAGTGGTTCATATGGTTTCACAACCCATGTCACGCATCCCAAGGCCACTTTCATTCAACAAATCACAAATTTGTGCTTCAACCTTAGTGGTTCATACGGTTTCACAACCCACACGCATCCGAAGGCCACTTTCATTCAATAAATCACATACTTGTGCTTCAACCTTACTGGTTCATATGGTTTGACAACCCACACGCATCCGAAGGCCACTTTCATTCAATAAATCACATACTTGTGCTTCAACCTTAGTGGTTCATATGGTTTCACAACCCATGTCACGCATCCCAAGGCCACTTTCATTCAACAAATCACAAATTTGTGCTTCAACCTTAGTGGTTCATACGGTTTCACAACCCACACGCATCCGAAGGCCACTTTCATTCAATAAATCACATACTTGTGCTTCAACCTTACTGGTTCATATGGTTTGACAACCCACACGCATCCGAAGGCCACTTTCATTCAATAAATCACATACTTGTGCTTCAACCTTAGTGGTTCATATGGTTTCACAACCCATGTCACGCATCCCAAGGCCACTTTCATTCAACAAATCACAAATTTGTGCTTCAACCTTAGTGGTTCATATGGTATCACAATCCACACGCATCAGAAGGCCACTTTCATTCAACAAATCACAAATTTGTGCTTCAACCTTAGTGGTTCATATGGTTTCACAATCCACACGCATCAGAAGGCCACTTTCATTCAATAAATCACAAATTTGTGCTTCAACCCTAGAGGTTCATATGGTTTCACAACCTACACGCATTCGAAGGCCACTTTCATTCAATAAATTGCATATTTGTGCTTCAACCTTACTGGTTCATATGGTTTGACAACCCACACGCATCCGAAGGCCACTTTCATTCAATAAATCACATACTTGTGCTTCAACCTTAGTGGTTCATATGGTTTCACAACCCATGTCACGCATCCCAAGGCCACTTTCATTCAACAAATCACAAATTTGTGCTTCAACCTTAGTGGTTCATATGGTTTCACAATCCACACGCATCAGAAGGCCACTTTCATTCAATAAATCACAAATTTGTGCTTCAACCCTAGAGGTTCATATGGTTTCACAACCTACACGCATCCGAAGGCCACTTTCATTGAATAAATTGCATATTTGTGCTTCAACCTTAGTGGTTCGTATGGTTTGACAACCCACACGCATCCGAAGGCCACTTTCATTCAATAAATCACATACTTGTGCTTCAACCTTAGTGGTTCATATGGTTTACAAGCAATGTCACGCATTCGAAGGCCATTTTCATTCAATAAATCACAAATTTGTGCTTCAACCCTAGTGGTTCATATGGTTTCAGAACCCACACGCATCCGAAAGCCACTTTCATTCAATAAATCACAAATTTGTGCTTCAACCTTAGTGGTTCATATGGATTCACAATTCATGTCGCGCATCCGAAGGCCATTTTCATTCAATAAATCACAAATTCGTGCTTCAACCCTAGTGGTTCATATGGTTTCAGAACCCACACGCATCCGAAAGCTACTTTCATTCAATAAATCACAAATTTGTGCTTCAACCTTAGTGGTTCATATGGTTTCGAAATCCACACGCATCAGAAGGCCACTTTCATTCAATAAATCACAAATTTGTGCTTCAACCCTAGAGGTTCATATGGTTTCACAACCTACACGCATTCGAAGGCCACTTTCATTCAATAAATTGCATATTTGTGCTTCAACCTTAGTGGTTCATATGGTTTGACAACCCACACGCATCCGAAGGCCACTTTCATTCAATAAATCACATACTTGTGCTTCAACCTTAGTGGTTCATATGGTTTGACAACCTACACGCATCCGAAGGCCACTTTCATTCAATAAATCACATACTTGTGCTTCAACCTTAGTGGTTCATATGGTTTCACAACCCATGTCACGCCTCCGAAGGCCACTTTCATTCAATAAATCACAAATTTGTGCTTCAACCTTAGTGGTTCATATGGTTTCACAATTCATGTCACGCATCCTAAGGCCATTTTCATTCAATAAATCACAAATTTGTGCTTCAACCCTAGTGGTTCATATGGTTTCAGAACCCACACGGATCCGAAAGCTACTTTCATTCAATAAATCACATACTTGTGCTTCAACCTTAGTGGTTCATATGGTTTCACAACCCATGTCACGCATCCCAAGGCCACTTTTATTCAACAAATCACAATTTTGTTTTTCAACCTTAGTGGTTCATATGGTTTCACAATCCACACGCATTTGAAGGCTACTTTCATTCAACAAATCACAAATTTGTGCTTCAACCCTAGAGGTTCATATGGTTTCACAACCCACATGCATCAGAAGGCCACTTTCATTCAATAAGTCACAAATTTGTGCTTCAACCCTAGAGGTTCATATGGTTTCACAACCTACACGCATCCAAAGGCCACTTTCATTCAATAAATCACATATTTGTGCTTCAACCGTACTGGTTCATATGGTTTGACAACCCACACGCATCCGAAGGCCACTTTCATTCAATAAATCACATACTTGTGCTTCAACCTTAGTGGTTCATATGGTTTCACAACCCATGTCACGCATCCCAAGGCCACTTTCATTCAACAAATCACAAATTTGTGCTTCAACCTTAGTGGTTCATACGGTTTCACAACCCACACGCATCCGAAGGCCACTTTCATTCAATAAATCACATACTTGTGCTTCAACCTTACTGGTTCATATGGTTTGACAACCCACACGCATCCGAAGGCCACTTTCATTCAATAAATCACATACTTGTGCTTCAACCTTAGTGGTTCATATGGTTTCACAACCCATGTCACGCATCCCAAGGCCACTTTCATTCAACAAATCACAAATTTGTGCTTCAACCTTAGTGGTTCATACGGTTTCACAACCCACACGCATCCGAAGGCCACTTTCATTCAATAAATCACATACTTGTGCTTCAACCTTACTGGTTCATATGGTTTGACAACCCACACGCATCCGAAGGCCACTTTCATTCAATAAATCACATACTTGTGCTTCAACCTTAGTGGTTCATATGGTTTCACAACCCATGTCACGCATCCCAAGGCCACTTTCATTCAACAAATCACAAATTTGTGCTTCAACCTTAGTGGTTCATACGGTTTCACAACCCACACGCATCCGAAGGCCACTTTCATTCAATAAATCACATACTTGTGCTTCAACCTTACTGGTTCATATGGTTTGACAACCCACACGCATCCGAAGGCCACTTTCATTCAATAAATCACATACTTGTGCTTCAACCTTAGTGGTTCATATGGTTTCACAACCCATGTCACGCATCCCAAGGCCACTTTCATTCAACAAATCACAAATTTGTGCTTCAACCTTAGTGGTTCATATGGTATCACAATCCACACGCATCAGAAGGCCACTTTCATTCAACAAATCACAAATTTGTGCTTCAACCTTAGTGGTTCATATGGTTTCACAATCCACACGCATCAGAAGGCCACTTTCATTCAATAAATCACAAATTTGTGCTTCAACCCTAGAGGTTCATATGGTTTCACAACCTACACGCATTCGAAGGCCACTTTCATTCAATAAATTGCATATTTGTGCTTCAACCTTACTGGTTCATATGGTTTGACAACCCACACGCATCCGAAGGCCACTTTCATTCAATAAATCACATACTTGTGCTTCAACCTTAGTGGTTCATATGGTTTCACAACCCATGTCACGCATCCCAAGGCCACTTTCATTCAACAAATCACAAATTTGTGCTTCAACCTTAGTGGTTCATATGGTTTCACAATCCACACGCATCAGAAGGCCACTTTCATTCAATAAATCACAAATTTGTGCTTCAACCCTAGAGGTTCATATGGTTTCACAACCTACACGCATCCGAAGGCCACTTTCATTGAATAAATTGCATATTTGTGCTTCAACCTTAGTGGTTCGTATGGTTTGACAACCCACACGCATCCGAAGGCCACTTTCATTCAATAAATCACATACTTGTGCTTCAACCTTAGTGGTTCATATGGTTTACAAGCAATGTCACGCATTCGAAGGCCATTTTCATTCAATAAATCACAAATTTGTGCTTCAACCCTAGTGGTTCATATGGTTTCAGAACCCACACGCATCCGAAAGCCACTTTCATTCAATAAATCACAAATTTGTGCTTCAACCTTAGTGGTTCATATGGATTCACAATTCATGTCGCGCATCCGAAGGCCATTTTCATTCAATAAATCACAAATTCGTGCTTCAACCCTAGTGGTTCATATGGTTTCAGAACCCACACGCATCCGAAAGCTACTTTCATTCAATAAATCACAAATTTGTGCTTCAACCTTAGTGGTTCATATGGTTTCGAAATCCACACGCATCAGAAGGCCACTTTCATTCAATAAATCACAAATTTGTGCTTCAACCCTAGAGGTTCATATGGTTTCACAACCTACACGCATTCGAAGGCCACTTTCATTCAATAAATTGCATATTTGTGCTTCAACCTTAGTGGTTCATATGGTTTGACAACCCACACGCATCCGAAGGCCACTTTCATTCAATAAATCACATACTTGTGCTTCAACCTTAGTGGTTCATATGGTTTGACAACCTACACGCATCCGAAGGCCACTTTCATTCAATAAATCACATACTTGTGCTTCAACCTTAGTGGTTCATATGGTTTCACAACCCATGTCACGCCTCCGAAGGCCACTTTCATTCAATAAATCACAAATTTGTGCTTCAACCTTAGTGGTTCATATGGTTTCACAATTCATGTCACGCATCCTAAGGCCATTTTCATTCAATAAATCACAAATTTGTGCTTCAACCCTAGTGGTTCATATGGTTTCAGAACCCACACGGATCCGAAAGCTACTTTCATTCAATAAATCACATACTTGTGCTTCAACCTTAGTGGTTCATATGGTTTCACAACCCATGTCACGCATCCCAAGGCCACTTTTATTCAACAAATCACAATTTTGTTTTTCAACCTTAGTGGTTCATATGGTTTCACAATCCACACGCATTTGAAGGCTACTTTCATTCAACAAATCACAAATTTGTGCTTCAACCCTAGAGGTTCATATGGTTTCACAACCCACATGCATCAGAAGGCCACTTTCATTCAATAAGTCACAAATTTGTGCTTCAACCCTAGAGGTTCATATGGTTTCACAACCTACACGCATCCAAAGGCCACTTTCATTCAATAAATCACATATTTGTGCTTCAACCGTACTGGTTCATATGGTTTGACAACCCACACGCATCCGAAGGCCACTTTCATTCAATAAATCACATACTTGTGCTTCAACCTTAGTGGTTCATATGGTTTCACAACCCATGTCACGCATCCCAAGGCCACTTTCATTCAACAAATCACAAATTTGTGCTTCAACCTTAGTGGTTCATATGGTATCACAATCCACACGCATCAGAAGGCCACTTTCATTCAACAAATCACAAATTTGTGCTTCAACCTTAGTGGTTCATATGGTTTCACAATCCACACGCATCAGAAGGCCACTTTCATTCAATAAATCACAAATTTGTGCTTCAACCCTAGAGGTTCATATGGTTTCACAACCTACACGCATTCGAAGGCCACTTTCATTCAATAAATTGCATATTTGTGCTTCAACCTTACTGGTTCATATGGTTTGACAACCCACACGCATCCGAAGGCCACTTTCATTCAATAAATCACATACTTGTGCTTCAACCTTAGTGGTTCATATGGTTTCACAACCCATGTCACGCATCCCAAGGCCACTTTCATTCAACAAATCACAAATTTGTGCTTCAACCTTAGTGGTTCATATGGTTTCACAATCCACACGCATCAGAAGGCCACTTTCATTCAATAAATCACAAATTTGTGCTTCAACCCTAGAGGTTCATATGGTTTCACAACCTACACGCATCCGAAGGCCACTTTCATTGAATAAATTGCATATTTGTGCTTCAACCTTAGTGGTTCGTATGGTTTGACAACCCACACGCATCCGAAGGCCACTTTCATTCAATAAATCACATACTTGTGCTTCAACCTTAGTGGTTCATATGGTTTACAAGCAATGTCACGCATTCGAAGGCCATTTTCATTCAATAAATCACAAATTTGTGCTTCAACCCTAGTGGTTCATATGGTTTCAGAACCCACACGCATCCGAAAGCCACTTTCATTCAATAAATCACAAATTTGTGCTTCAACCTTAGTGGTTCATATGGATTCACAATTCATGTCGCGCATCCGAAGGCCATTTTCATTCAATAAATCACAAATTCGTGCTTCAACCCTAGTGGTTCATATGGTTTCAGAACCCACACGCATCCGAAAGCTACTTTCATTCAATAAATCACAAATTTGTGCTTCAACCTTAGTGGTTCATATGGTTTCGAAATCCACACGCATCAGAAGGCCACTTTCATTCAATAAATCACAAATTTGTGCTTCAACCCTAGAGGTTCATATGGTTTCACAACCTACACGCATTCGAAGGCCACTTTCATTCAATAAATTGCATATTTGTGCTTCAACCTTAGTGGTTCATATGGTTTGACAACCCACACGCATCCGAAGGCCACTTTCATTCAATAAATCACATACTTGTGCTTCAACCTTAGTGGTTCATATGGTTTGACAACCTACACGCATCCGAAGGCCACTTTCATTCAATAAATCACATACTTGTGCTTCAACCTTAGTGGTTCATATGGTTTCACAACCCATGTCACGCCTCCGAAGGCCACTTTCATTCAATAAATCACAAATTTGTGCTTCAACCTTAGTGGTTCATATGGTTTCACAATTCATGTCACGCATCCTAAGGCCATTTTCATTCAATAAATCACAAATTTGTGCTTCAACCCTAGTGGTTCATATGGTTTCAGAACCCACACGGATCCGAAAGCTACTTTCATTCAATAAATCACATACTTGTGCTTCAACCTTAGTGGTTCATATGGTTTCACAACCCATGTCACGCATCCCAAGGCCACTTTTATTCAACAAATCACAATTTTGTTTTTCAACCTTAGTGGTTCATATGGTTTCACAATCCACACGCATTTGAAGGCTACTTTCATTCAACAAATCACAAATTTGTGCTTCAACCCTAGAGGTTCATATGGTTTCACAACCCACATGCATCAGAAGGCCACTTTCATTCAATAAGTCACAAATTTGTGCTTCAACCCTAGAGGTTCATATGGTTTCACAACCTACACGCATCCAAAGGCCACTTTCATTCAATAAATCACATATTTGTGCTTCAACCGTACTGGTTCATATGGTTTGACAACCCACACGCATCCGAAGGCCACTTTCATTCAATAAATCACATACTTGTGCTTCAACCTTAGTGGTTCATATGGTTTCACAACCCATGTCACGCATCCCAAGGCCACTTTCATTCAACAAATCACAAATTTGTGCTTCAACCTTAGTGGTTCATATGGTATCACAATCCACACGCATCAGAAGGCCACTTTCATTCAACAAATCACAAATTTGTGCTTCAAGCTTAGTGGTTCATATGGTTTCACAATCCACACGCATCAGAAGGCCACTTTCATTCAATAAATCACAAATTTGTGCTTCAACCCTAGAGGTTCATATGGTTTCACAACCTACACGCATTCGAAGGCCACTTTCATTCAATAAATTGCATATTTGTGCTTCAACCTTACTGGTTCATATGGTTTGACAACCCACACGCATCCGAAGGCCACTTTCATTCAATAAATCACATACTTGTGCTTCAACCTTAGTGGTTCATATGGTTTCACAACCCATGTCACGCATCCCAAGGCCACTTTCATTCAACAAATCACAAATTTGTGCTTCAACCTTAGTGGTTCATATGGTTTCACAATCCACACGCATCAGAAGGCCACTTTCATTCAATAAATCACAAATTTGTGCTTCAACCCTAGAGGTTCATATGGTTTCACAACCTACACGCATCCGAAGGCCACTTTCATTGAATAAATTGCATATTTGTGCTTCAACCTTAGTGGTTCGTATGGTTTGACAACCCACACGCATCCGAAGGCCACTTTCATTCAATAAATCACATACTTGTGCTTCAACCTTAGTGGTTCATATGGTTTACAAGCAATGTCACGCATTCGAAGGCCATTTTCATTCAATAAATCACAAATTTGTGCTTCAACCCTAGTGGTTCATATGGTTTCAGAACCCACACGCATCCGAAAGCCACTTTCATTCAATAAATCACAAATTTGTGCTTCAACCTTAGTGGTTCATATGGATTCACAATTCATGTCGCGCATCCGAAGGCCATTTTCATTCAATAAATCACAAATTCGTGCTTCAACCCTAGTGGTTCATATGGTTTCAGAACCCACACGCATCCGAAAGCTACTTTCATTCAATAAATCACAAATTTGTGCTTCAACCTTAGTGGTTCATATGGTTTCGAAATCCACACGCATCAGAAGGCCACTTTCATTCAATAAATCACAAATTTGTGCTTCAACCCTAGAGGTTCATATGGTTTCACAACCTACACGCATTCGAAGGCCACTTTCATTCAATAAATTGCATATTTGTGCTTCAACCTTAGTGGTTCATATGGTTTGACAACCCACACGCATCCGAAGGCCACTTTCATTCAATAAATCACATACTTGTGCTTCAACCTTAGTGGTTCATATGGTTTGACAACCTACACGCATCCGAAGGCCACTTTCATTCAATAAATCACATACTTGTGCTTCAACCTTAGTGGTTCATATGGTTTCACAACCCATGTCACGCCTCCGAAGGCCACTTTCATTCAATAAATCACAAATTTGTGCTTCAACCTTAGTGGTTCATATGGTTTCACAATTCATGTCACGCATCCTAAGGCCATTTTCATTCAATAAATCACAAATTTGTGCTTCAACCCTAGTGGTTCATATGGTTTCAGAACCCACACGGATCCGAAAGCTACTTTCATTCAATAAATCACATACTTGTGCTTCAACCTTAGTGGTTCATATGGTTTCACAACCCATGTCACGCATCCCAAGGCCACTTTTATTCAACAAATCACAATTTTGTTTTTCAACCTTAGTGGTTCATATGGTTTCACAATCCACACGCATTTGAAGGCTACTTTCATTCAACAAATCACAAATTTGTGCTTCAACCCTAGAGGTTCATATGGTTTCACAACCCACATGCATCAGAAGGCCACTTTCATTCAATAAGTCACAAATTTGTGCTTCAACCCTAGAGGTTCATATGGTTTCACAACCTACACGCATCCAAAGGCCACTTTCATTCAATAAATCACATATTTGTGCTTCAACCGTACTGGTTCATATGGTTTGACAACCCACACGCATCCGAAGGCCACTTTCATTCAATAAATCACATACTTGTGCTTCAACCTTAGTGGTTCATATGGTTTCACAACCCATGTCACGCATCCCAAGGCCACTTTCATTCAACAAATCACAAATTTGTGCTTCAACCTTAGTGGTTCATATGGTTTCACAATCCACACGCATTTGAAGGCTACTTTCATTCAACAAATCACAAATTTGTGCTTCAACCCTAGAGGTTCATATGGTTTCACAACCCACATGCATCAGAAGGCCACTTTCATTCAATAAGTCACAAATTTGTGCTTCAACCCTAGAGGTTCATATGGTTTCACAACCTACACGCATCCAAAGGCCACTTTCATTCAATAAATCACATATTTGTGCTTCAACCGTACTGGTTCATATGGTTTGACAACCCACACGCATCCGAAGGCCACTTTCATTCAATAAATCACATATTTGTGCTTCAACCTTAGTGGTTCATATGGTTTCACAACCCATGTCACGCATCCCAAGGCCACTTTCATTCAACAAATCACAAATTTGTGCTTCAACCTTAGTGGTTCATACGGTTTCACAACCCACACGCATCCGAAGGCCACTTTCATTCAATAAATCACATACTTGTGCTTCAACCTTACTGGTTCATATGGTTTGACAACCCACACGCATCCGAAGGCCACTTTCATTCAATAAATCACATACTTGTGCTTCAACCTTAGTGGTTCATATGGTTTCACAACCCATGTCACGCATCCCAAGGCCACTTTCATTCAACAAATCACAAATTTGTGCTTCAACCTTAGTGGTTCATACGGTTTCACAACCCACACGCATCCGAAGGCCACTTTCATTCAATAAATCACATACTTGTGCTTCAACCTTACTGGTTCATATGGTTTGACAACCCACACGCATCCGAAGGCCACTTTCATTCAATAAATCACATACTTGTGCTTCAACCTTAGTGGTTCATATGGTTTCACAACCCATGTCACGCATCCCAAGGCCACTTTCATTCAACAAATCACAAATTTGTGCTTCAACCTTAGTGGTTCATACGGTTTCACAACCCACACGCATCCGAAGGCCACTTTCATTCAATAAATCACATACTTGTGCTTCAACCTTACTGGTTCATATGGTTTGACAACCCACACGCATCCGAAGGCCACTTTCATTCAATAAATCACATACTTGTGCTTCAACCTTAGTGGTTCATATGGTTTCACAACCCATGTCACGCATCCCAAGGCCACTTTCATTCAACAAATCACAAATTTGTGCTTCAACCTTAGTGGTTCATATGGTATCACAATCCACACGCATCAGAAGGCCACTTTCATTCAACAAATCACAAATTTGTGCTTCAAGCTTAGTGGTTCATATGGTTTCACAATCCACACGCATCAGAAGGCCACTTTCATTCAATAAATCACAAATTTGTGCTTCAACCCTAGAGGTTCATATGGTTTCACAACCTACACGCATTCGAAGGCCACTTTCATTCAATAAATTGCATATTTGTGCTTCAACCTTACTGGTTCATATGGTTTGACAACCCACACGCATCCGAAGGCCACTTTCATTCAATAAATCACATACTTGTGCTTCAACCTTAGTGGTTCATATGGTTTCACAACCCATGTCACGCATCCCAAGGCCACTTTCATTCAACAAATCACAAATTTGTGCTTCAACCTTAGTGGTTCATATGGTTTCACAATCCACACGCATCAGAAGGCCACTTTCATTCAATAAATCACAAATTTGTGCTTCAACCCTAGAGGTTCATATGGTTTCACAACCTACACGCATCCGAAGGCCACTTTCATTGAATAAATTGCATATTTGTGCTTCAACCTTAGTGGTTCGTATGGTTTGACAACCCACACGCATCCGAAGGCCACTTTCATTCAATAAATCACATACTTGTGCTTCAACCTTAGTGGTTCATATGGTTTACAAGCAATGTCACGCATTCGAAGGCCATTTTCATTCAATAAATCACAAATTTGTGCTTCAACCCTAGTGGTTCATATGGTTTCAGAACCCACACGCATCCGAAAGCCACTTTCATTCAATAAATCACAAATTTGTGCTTCAACCTTAGTGGTTCATATGGATTCACAATTCATGTCGCGCATCCGAAGGCCATTTTCATTCAATAAATCACAAATTCGTGCTTCAACCCTAGTGGTTCATATGGTTTCAGAACCCACACGCATCCGAAAGCTACTTTCATTCAATAAATCACAAATTTGTGCTTCAACCTTAGTGGTTCATATGGTTTTGCAACCCAAGTCATGCCTCCGAGGGCCACTTTCATTCAATAAATCACAAATTTGTGCTTCAACCTTAGTGGTTCATATGGTTTCGAAATCCACACGCATCAGAAGGCCACTTTCATTCAATAAATCACAAATTTGTGCTTCAACCCTAGAGGTTCATATGGTTTCACAACCTACACGCATTCGAAGGCCACTTTCATTCAATAAATTGCATATTTGTGCTTCAACCTTAGTGGTTCATATGGTTTGACAACCCACACGCATCCGAAGGCCACTTTCATTCAATAAATCACATACTTGTGCTTCAACCTTAGTGGTTCATATGGTTTCACAACCTACACGCATCCGAAGGCCACTTTCATTCAATAAATCACATACTTGTGCTTCAACCTTAGTGGTTCATATGGTTTCACAACCCATGTCACGCCTCCGAAGGCCACTTTCATTCAATAAATCACAAATTTGTGCTTCAACCTTAGTGGTTCATATGGTTTCACAATTCATGTCACGCATCCTAAGGCCATTTTCATTCAATAAATCACAAATTTGTGCTTCAACCCTAGTGGTTCATATGGTTTCAGAACCCACACGGATCCGAAAGCTACTTTCATTCAATAAATCACATACTTGTGCTTCAACCTTAGTGGTTCATATGGTTTCACAACCCATGTCACGCATCCCAAGGCCACTTTCATTCAACAAATCACAAATTTGTTTTTCAACCTTAGTGGTTCATATGGTTTCACAATCCACACGCATTTGAAGGCTACTTTCATTCAACAAATCACAAATTTGTGCTTCAACCCTAGAGGTTCATATGGTTTCACAACCCACATGCATCAGAAGGCCACTTTCATTCAATAAGTCACAAATTTGTGCTTCAACCCTAGAGGTTCATATGGTTTCACAACCTACACGCATCCAAAGGCCACTTTCATTCAATAAATCACATATTTGTGCTTCAACCGTACTGGTTCATATGGTTTGACAACCCACACGCATCCGAAGGCCACTTTCATTCAATAAATCACATACTTGTGCTTCAACCTTAGTGGTTCATATGGTTTCACAACCCATGTCACGCATCCCAAGGCCACTTTCATTCAACAAATCACAAATTTGTGCTTCAACCTTAGTGGTTCATATGGTTTCACAATCCACACGCATCAGAAGGCCACTTTCATTCAACAAATCACAAATTTGTGCTTCAACCTTAGTGGTTCATATGGTTTCACAATCCACACGCATCAGAAGGCCACTTTCATTCAATAAATCACAAATTTGTGCTTCAACCCTAGAGGTTCATATGGTTTCACAACCCACATGCATCAGAAGGCCACTTTCATTCAATAAGTCACAAATTTGTGCTTCAACCCTAGAGGTTCATATGGTTTCACAACCTACACGCATCCAAAGGCCACTTTCATTCAATAAATCACATATTTGTGCTTCAACCGTACTGGTTCATATGGTTTGACAACCCACACGCATCCGAAGGCCACCTTCATTCAATAAATCACATACTTGTGCTTCAACCTTAGTGGTTCATATGGTTTCACAACCCATGTCACGCATCCCAAGGCCACTTTCATTCAACAAATCACAAATTTGTGCTTCAACCTTAGTGGTTCATATGGTTTCACAATCCACACGCATTTGAAGGCTACTTTCATTCAACAAATCACAAATTTGTGCTTCAACCCTTGAGGTTCATATGGTTTCACAACCCACATGCATCAGAAGGCCACTTTCATTCAATAAGTCACAAATTTGTGCTTCAACCCTAGAGGTTCATATGGTTTCACAACCTACACGCATCCAAAGGCCACTTTCATTCAATAAATCACATATTTGTGCTTCAACCGTACTGGTTCATATGGTTTGACAACCCACACGCATCCGAAGGCCACTTTCATTCAATAAATCACATACTTGTGCTTCAACCTTAGTGGTTCATATGGTTTCACAACCCATGTCACGCATCCCAAGGCCACTTTCATTCAACAAATCACAAATTTGTGCTTCAACCTTAGTGGTTCATATGGTTTCACAATCCACACGCATCAGAAGGCCACTTTCATTCAACAAATCACAAATTTGTGCTTCAACCTTAGTGGTTCATATGGTTTCACAATCCACACGCATCAGAAGGCCACTTTCATTGAATAAATCACAAATTTGTGCTTCAACCCTAGAGGTTCATATGGTTTCACAACCTACACGCATTCGAAGGCCACTTTCATTCAATAAATTGCATATTTGTGCTTCAACCTTACTGGTTCATATGGTTTGACAACCCACACGCATCCGAAGGCCACTTTCATTCAATAAATCACATACTTGTGCTTCAACCTTAGTGGTTCATATGGTTTACAAGCAATGTCACGCATTCGAAGGCCATTTTCATTCAATAAATCACAAATTTGTGCTTCAACCCTAGTGGTTCATATGGTTTCAGAACCCACACGCATCCGAAAGCCACTTTCATTCAATAAATCACAAATTTGTGCTTCAACCTTAGTGGTTCATATGGATTCACAATTCATGTCGCGCATCCGAAGGCCATTTTCATTCAATAAATATGAAGAAGAGTCTAATAGGAAGGTTAGAGTAAATACAATCTTGATCGTGTTAATATGTTATTTGGGACGTTTAAACATGATATACTAATTGGTCTTGTGTTTATTCAATACACATTTCATGTTGTGGATGTTATAAGGGTTTAGGGTCCAACTTTGGATGTTTTGCTCACACACATTAGTAAACTTGAAGTGAACTTGAGGATAGATTCAAATATCATTGAAAGATTGAACTAAAAAGCGACATTGGTGGTTAGTATCCCCTTAACGACGTCCACATACGTTCGTCATTGCCACACTTGCATGCGAGAGAATAGAGCAATGTTGTATACAATCATTATATAATTCCTCATGCAAGGATCTTAATAACTACTTTAACTATTGTATTTAGTGACTCTTACCATAAGGCGTTACACAATGTTTAGATTTCTTTTGTCTACATATTGGTTAAAATATACCGTAATGTTTGAGTTCAAGTAGATTAGTATCATGATTTAATATGTATATGATGCATTAGAGTGACATTGTAGAAGTCTTTGATATAAATCACTTATCCCAAACCTTTTCTCCTCATGACACTTGGAAAAATACATGTGGCCGCCACCCTTCCTTCCAATGGTGCATGTCATATCCACACAAAACAATAAAAAACGGATTAAATATCCACATTACTTTCAATAGACATTCTCAACACACACAAAGTCAGATGACGGTTGGGGTATCCAAGAGTTAGGTTAGATTCGCATTTTTTTATAATTAACAAAAGGCGGGGAATTCTGTCAGGAGGTTTGAAAATAACCTCTGCAGGAGAACTAGGCGGGAAAGGCATCCAATGAGGAAGTTGGGGAAGCGGAGGTGGATAGTATAAAGGGGCGCACCCCCCAAAAGTTGGTTCTTTTTGCTCTTCTCCCACTCCTGAAATCGTAGGGAAAACTCTCAGTCGCAGCTGTACTTCAAGGTTCGTGCACGCTGCCGTTCATGAGCAGCTATCCACAGCATGCAACCCCACTGTGAACTTCGGAATGAGCTCAAATTCATCCCACCTCGCAATTTCCGCCGCATTATACGCCGGATTCTGCGGTGGGTTTGGGTCGGTCGACCCAAACCCATACCCCATTGTGGGCGGATTTAGTATGACCCTGAGGAGGTTTGGGTCGGTCGACCCAAACCCCTACACTAGTGTTGGCGGTTTTTAGTATGACCCTTCTAAAGTTTGGGTCGGTCGACCCAAACACCTGCCCTAGTGTGGGTGGTTTTTAGTTTGACCCTGATAGACCCAAACCCATCCCCACAGTGTGGGCAGGGTTCTGGATGACCATGATCCCATCCCGCCAAAAGGTTTGAGTCGGTCGACTCAAACCATCCCCACATTGCGGATGGGCTCTGGATGACCATGAACACATCCCGCCAAAAGGTTTGGGTCGCTCGACTCAAACCCATCCCCACATTGTGGATGGGCTCTGGATGACCATGAACCCATCCCGCCAAAAGGTTTGGGTTGCTCGACCCAAACCCATCCCCACAGTGTGGGTGCTCTCTGTGATGAGCCTACACCCATCCTGCGCCAACAAGGTTTGGGTCGCTCGACCCAAACCCATCCCCACATTGTGAATGGGCTCTGGATGACCATGAACCCATCCCGCCAAAAGGTTTGGGTTGCTCGACCCAAACCCATCCCCATAGTGTGGGTGCTCTCTGTGATGAGCCTACACCCATCCTGCGCCAACAAGGTTTGGGTCGCTCGACCCAAACCCATCCCCACATTGTGAATGGGCTCTGGATGACCATGAACCCATCCCCCCAAAAGGTTTGGGTCGCTCGACCCAAGCCCATCCCCACATTGTGGATGGGCTCTGGAAGACCATGAACCCATCCTGCCACAAGGTTTGGGCCGCTCGACCCAAAGCCATCCCCACAGTGTGGATGGGCTCTGGATGACAGTGTGTCCGCTGGACAACCCAAACCTTTACAAACCCAATGGCATAGCAGTCATATGAACATGTATGAGCACTGTGTATTTGCAATTTTGATTATATAAGCTGGTTTTTGTATTCTTCGTTTGGAATCTACAATTTTTGTGATTTTTTTGACAAGGTTCAATGTTCATGTGTGTAGGCACAATGGATGGGTTTAGTGAAAGAGGCGATTGGTCATCTGAAGACATGGCCACTTGGCCATCTGCATCTGAGGATGAGCTAGACATTGTCGGGGAGGTTACTATGGATGACAGTCCAGATGAAGATCATTTGGATTTACCTTCGCCTTCCGTACCGCACTGTCCCATTGTTGAATGTTCGGGACTTTCAAGGGCTTCGTGGGTGAATTTGGAGGTGGTACTCATTAATGATAGTGGAGTTGTTGTGGCGGATGGTATTTGTCGTAACACCCATCCACAAGATTGCATTGATGAGAACCCACTTGGCACAGAGGACGTTGGGATTGTCATATTGGAGTCACTCATACATTTCGAGGTGGATCCCACTCATAGGTTCTCCCTCCGCATGTGGCCATTGAGGAATGTCACGATTGATGGAGTTAGCTTGCGTGACCATGAGCGACAATACATGCAAAACCAAATGGAGCTCCAAGCAAACATTCGGCCCCGCAAAGGCTTACGAAAGTACGAGACATTGGCACATCCTACTCCCTCTGCAACTGATTGTAAACGCCAAAGGTTGCTCGGCGAGGAGTCCATTAGAGAAGTTGCCACAAAGGATTGTTGTGTGCATCGTTGTTGCCAAGTGTTTCCAAGGGATAAATTGAAGGCCATCCGTGAAGAAATGTGGCTTGGAGATTTCCGTCTAAGATCCACCAAAAAACTTGATGTCCATAGGGCGATACATGTGAATGGGATGGGTCGCAAGGTCATCACCATTGAAAGCATAGACGTGTGTTGTAAGGCATGGTACACCATTCACGGTGTGTCAAAAGTGGACTTTTATAGACAAGCTGCTTATGCCAAGGAAGGCCGCCGTTCCCGTCACCATGGGAACGTGGGTTTAAAGAAACCTAGGGAAACAACAAGGCAAGCAACGGCCACTCTGGCGACCATCATCGTCCCCCTTGCCGATGCAATGTGACACAAAACACGCACACTCACAACCGGGGAAAAGGTTGTGGAGAAAGTTCTTCCCACATGCACAAAATGGAAAGATATATTGTTGGACGTGAATTCAGTTGGCGAGAAGGTCGGTTTGGAGCCAATTTCATTGTCAAAATTGAGTGCAATCAAGAAAGCAAACTTTAGCGAATACATTACAAAAAAACGAGGGGACAAATTTGCCCGGTGCTCTAATTGCGAGAAGTTGAAGCGCCTTCGCGATGCACACACGATGGGCACTGAGTCATATGCGGCACATCAATTGAACTATTTCAAGCATGTAAACATGCAAGAGGCACACCGTAATGATTACGACACAAATAGAGCTTTGTCCATCTCCAGGCCCTTGGAGGTTCTTACGGTCATCCATGACAAAATGGACCATGCTAAAACAACCTCCCCATGTTTTGCAAATCGAATCAAGGCCACGGATGGATTTTTTAAGCTGCCTGTATCGGTTACAGGTGAATTTGGAAACAATGTCATCGCATACCCTAAATGTTGTGGTGTTTTATTACGTGATGTGCTTGAGAACATGGATTCCCTCAAATTGGTTTATTTATTCATAGATACTAATCACATTGGGTTGGCATTGCAGGAATGATTGCACATGGACATGGGGATGTCAAGTTTGCTCATTATGCTCTTGATTTGTATCCAGCGGATTCAAACCACACGATAGGGTCATTCGCAAGGCTTTTACGTGATTTGGAGAAACCGCCGGCCTATTTTTCAGGACTGTTATTTGAAAATACGGGTTCAACACCTTTATATGAAGCGGTGTTGGATGGAAAAGATGTATGCTTGCATTCGTTGCCAGAGCCACCGAGTGAACCCGTGATTGCCAAGAAGTTGCCCCCCACTTTGCGTGTCCAATTGGACAATTGTGCCAAGGACAATAAAAGTAGATATGTATTTGCATATTGGTCGTTGTTGGTTGCGAAAGGCATTTTCAAGGAGATTTTTGTGTCCTTCCTATTGGTAGGCCACACGCACGATGATATTGATGCATCTTTTGGGCGGTGGAGCATGAAGTTGCGGGAGGAGGATTTTCCAACAATCCCCTTATTGATGAAATCGTACATGGATTTGGAGAACATTCCCGTCATCCCCCATATGATTGAGGAGGTGTCAGACTTTAAGGCATTTATAGAACCTTATATTCGAAGTGGAGCTCACCGATTGATCAAGCATACGAAGGTACAACAATTCCGCTTCTACATGCGTGACGATGGTGTACCCGCCATGCAATACAAGTTGTTGTGCACGACACATGACTGGAGCCCGCCGGAAGGTCTCCTTGTGTGGCGTGTGGATGCGGATGGAAAGACGATGTTACCGGATGGAGAGCCCAGGCCTTGCAAACCAATACCCATGAAGAATTTGGAGGATATTTTGAAAGGTATATCAGGCTTCATACAATATTGGGAGAGTTTGAAGATAGCGGATGTTGGTGGATCATGTTGGCATCATTACGGGAGTTGGATACATTATTGGACACGTGTTCGTGCCGCCTTGGCAAACCTACACCAAGATAGCCCTCATACTTTGAGGCATGGGTTCTGGCCACAAACTCGTGTCGATGTACAAGCTTTGGAGGCTTGCCTTTTGGAAAATGGAGAGGTTCGTGAGGAATTTGATGTGGACGACCATTACGTTGGGCCTGTTAGTCAACGTCCCCCACCTTCATTCCGCATTGCGGTAGATTGTCATGAAGGTTATATGCTCATTTTGCGTCCTGGAGATGAGACATATGCGAAGCCAATGTGGGTGGCAAGAGCTTTGTCTAAACCAAATTTTGCAACTTCCAGCCCTCATTTTCGACAAATACAAGTGGAGTACTACTGACCGACAGCACGGAACGAAGATGTGATTCGGCATTATACAGGCTGGGATACAAACCATAATTTTCGGTGGAAGGTGGATTCTGAGCACGGTCCATCTTGGGTGGATACAGATTCCATATTCATAGCATGGAAACCACGGAAAAATCATAGTGAATCAGTGTCCATCCCTCAAAAATACATAACTTTTGCAAAAGACAACCTTGCTCGGATCACACAAGAAGCAACCCACGTTGAATGAGAGAGTTGGTAGGATTGTGTTAGCATGATTATAATTTCATATGTAATTCTAGCAATATATATTACTCATATGTGTGCTCTTCAAAATTCGGGTAGAGTTTGGGTTGAACTTACGAATGCTATATTGTTTGGGGATGGATGAATATCCATTTACTATATTTCAAAACAAATGTGAAGTTCATCTTATTATTAAGTTTGGGACTAAATTGTCCATTGAAGAAATATGCATTTATTACATGCATTTTGTATGTTGTAATGTCTATATTTTATTGACCATGCTAATAATAGAAATCATTATATATTTTTTTGGGTGAATTTTGTTTGGAGTGCTCTACCCAATGTGTTTTTATTGATGAAGTTGGTGTCGAGTGCTCTACCATATGTGCTTATGTCCGCACATCATAGATTTGGGGTATTATAACATATAATATATTTGAGATTGTTGATAATATAGTTTCGGGCATCTTCATGTTGTTTGATCCATATATTAATTTGAGACTAGAGAAAGTCTCAATTTAACGAATATAGTGTTATGCGTGATAATAGAGGATCAGTGTAGCGTGTGACAATTAAAAATGACACAAAGTCAACATTGTAATGATGACAATGTCATCATTGATGATGCATGTGGTGTAAATTCTTTGGTGGATAATTTTAATGTCAAAACCTGTGATGTATGGAAGGGAAATGTGGCAACAAAGAGGGAGATTAATACTGAGCACATCCAATCCCTAGGGTTTCAAGATGTGAGGGAGTGACATTATGGAGGGTGACATCAAGGAGGTTAGAATGCATACACTAAGCCAGAAAAGTCTAAGCACATAAATAGTTCACCTCGTGCAACCTCATATTATACATTTTTGGTGCAAAGTTTAAAATTAACTATCTATTTCACACCCTTATTATTTGTCTCATACTATCAGGTTGGATATCATTTATACTATGAAGCCAAGGACATTAAATACCATAAATAATGTAGTGGAATCATGAGTTTGCACTTGAACCATGTGGTTGGGAAAAATTCACTTTCGCCATGGTATGGATTTCTCTTTTGCCTTGTTAATATTTTCTTTAGCTAAATCATATGATGCAAGAGATGTGTACTAGGCCCATATTTATTTTGAAAGCATGTCCAACTCTTTTTAGGTGGTTCATTCTTCCGTCCTTTAGTGGTATTCCAACTTTATTGATTCTCCCTCCACAACATCCAAAATAAGTATCCCCCATCCCCCGATTCCCATGTTCCAACCTCTACAATAATGTCTCCGCCTCACAACATTGTGCATATCAATTGTAGTGGTTTTGCATTCAATCCACCCATCACAGTTCTAAGCAAATGCCTAGTAGTACACAACCTATTCTCCACAAATGAGCCATTCAAATCTCTCAATCATTGATATCACAATGGAAAAAGTGCATAGAGGTCATGGAACTACGTAAACACTTTTATTTTTACTTGAATTCTTGTATATATGATAGAAGACTCATTTTAAATTTACAACTAATAAGTAAGTGTTTGATTTTGTTAAATCAATACATAAAAATATTTGGTTAATTTTTAATCTACACTAATTAAACTTATTATTTACAATCATATAATTGTGCATCTTATATTTTGTAATTTATATGTATATAATTCTAGAATATTTCTAATAAGAAGTAATATTAACGAACAACATCGACATTTCAAAAAACATGAACGAAAATTTAAAGCTTATCAATCAAATCAAAATATAATATTAGAGGTGATGGATGCGGATCATATGTTATTTTGTATTACAAATAAAATTTTATTAAAACAAAATATAATATTTCTTTAAACATTTATTTTGTGATTGTCCGTCATGGAACTCTACTTATAAATACATATTGAAATTGCAATTGATTATGAATTTTTTTTCTCATCCACAATTTAAAGAACCTCTAGTGATAACTATTGATCATATAGATTATGTTCCTAATTTAAAATCAATGTTTATAATTTGAATTGATATATTTGGTGTGAATTATACTAAAAAAAATTATAGAAAGAAATAGGTATATAAATGGGTTTATAAATGCATTGGATGAAATTCAAAAATTGATGAAGATAAATTTTTTATAAAACATTATAGTGAAGAAGACACTATGCGCAAGACAGATGTTGCACGGAGGTTTTTTAACTCCCTTTCAAAATCTAAAATTTTTGAACGAACCTTCCATTATTGACCTTGTTCGGCGTGGATCTATAGTCACTATTCAAGGAAATGGAACATGAATAAGAACGGAAAATACCGGAACATGAAAAAAACAATGGTTCACATTTAATTTCAAGATGCTATGCACATGTATTGGATTCTCATTCGAAGTATAAAAAATTTATATTTCCAAAGGTTCTGAAGGCACATTACAATAAGTGTAAGGCCAATACAAGGGTGGAGAAAGGTAATGATTTTATACAGTATAATAATTATAACGGCCTTGTGTGTTTGGAATTACATCCATCTTTTGAATAATTTTATGAATAAAATACATAACTCTCTTACCAAAATTTTAAAAATATGACCATCTTTTGGATAATCCTTTGCATCTCAAAATTATTCTCCTAAATCCTCAATACTTTATAGATATTATTGATAAACTATTTATTTTATTACTAATTCATTGATTTAATATATACTCAATATGCATATAAATATATTTATGCCATAAATATTTTCATAAATATTAAGCATACATGAAATATTGCCATAAATATTTATATACTTCCATATAAATATATTTATGCCATAAATATATATTTTATTACAACTTAGTTTTATTAACGACAATGAAGCATATTGGCCACATTCCTATTCAGTTGGAAATGTCTATGCACTCGTGGGTGGTCCAAATTCCTCTTTTAACTAAATTTACTTGATTATTGTTGAATCCACTTCATATTTTATTCCATATTCAAAATAAGAAATTATGGTAGCCCTTCTCAATACTAACTTCTAGTTTATATTATAATCAATTCTATTTTAAAATATTGAAATTTGTAGTGGATTTTGAACTGCAAATTAATTATCAAGTCAAACATGTGGTGCATTACACATGCTGAGAAGTGATGATGACGAGAACCCCAACAACGACCCAATTGGAATTATGATTTTCAATATAATTATTTATACTAGCCCCAACCAGACTTGTATCAAAGGATTCATTTGAGTTGCTAAACTGATACAAGGTACTTTTAAATTTTTTGTTGTGCTCAAGGTCTATGACAAGAGTTAACATGAATTTTGTACATAACACTGGTCAATCTTCACTCTATTTTTTTTCCACCTTTTGACCAGGTTGATTTTTTTTCATTTAGGTTTAGCATAGATCTTTTTTCACACAATTTTTGTCCGATTTTAGGCTAGTGAACAATCTCTTCAATTTTTGAATTCTAATAGATGGTGTTCGAGTGTTAATGATTTGTAGTCTTCTGCATGAAAGTCCTTAAGGGTACCCATCAATCTTCACTTTGATTTTTTTTTCACCATCAAGGTGGAACACTTCATTTTGGTTTAGCACATGTTTTTTTCATACAATTTTTGTTTTACTCCAAGCCGGTGAACAATCTTTTGAGCTATGTTATGTTTACTACAAATATTTGTGACTTTACCGAGTTGGCAACCACCTTACTTTGTTTGTTCATCCATACAACTATAATGAGTAACATATGGCAGCATTTATCCTTTGTTTTGTCAATACCACATTTTTAAATGTTCAACTTTTCATTTCCTCTCTCAAAATGACACTTGCTTGAACTCTTGTGATTTTTCCAGGTGTAGTTGTTCCCAGTAGTCAGTAAGGATGAGTAGCTACAACTTCATCGATCCATCATGTAGTTGGAAGGCTTCCAGGCTGATGATGAAAGAGGAGGTTTATCATTATTAGTATTCAATAAAAAAATGACTATGCAATTGTTAACCCTTATTGTTGCACATGGTGGTTTTGGAAATAATGTATGATGAAGTGATGGTACCTTGATTTCATTTTCAGAGTCAACTTGTCTTTATAGTTTGAGTTTGAGGGTTATGAATGATTTAGTTTACAGTAAAACCTTAACGCATTGTGCCGATCCCAAGTCTAGGTAGAATGTCGTTTCATTTTCAGAAGTTGTGATTCTGCTATTGCTCACACGACTGCAAATGCTACAGGGTAAGGAGGATGAGGAGATTCACAGAAACAAAAGCTTGGTCTAGAGAAACATCTCAGTTGGAGTTAAGTTGTTTTGCAAAGTTAAGATCCATTCCAATAACAAAATCTTGATGCTTCTTGTCACTGACAGGTTGTGCTGTTAATTTTTCAAGCCCAGACACATCAGAGGTGGGTACTTGAAAGGAATTCCAAATCTGGCACTTCATGTTATAATTGTTAGTGTTGTTGACTGTGGACCGTAACACTTTGCAAAATCTCCAACAGCGAGTAGTCTAGAGGCAACAACTTATACAGGGGAATTTGTGTTTCTGTTCTAATTCCATTAGTTTTTGACATGAGGAAAAAGTGAATGGTACTCAAATTGTTTGGTTGTTCAGCATGGCAAATTATTTATTTATTGTCACCATAAATGTAGTCCAAATAAATTCAATTAGTAAAATCTAGTTTCCTGACAACGTGATTTGATTCTTCAAGAAATAAGTACCTTTAGGAGTCATGACGTGCATCAGTTGTATCCACAAGTGGGTGATCCAGATCCATAAGAGCTTCTCAAAGATTGTTGAGATGGGAACCACAAAGCGCCTGCCATGGAAATCACAAAATATCAACCCTCATAAGAACCAGAATAACACCCACATTAAATGAGCAATCCTGCAACAAGGACTGGAACTAGCCCTTTTGAGAGTCTGGTGAAGCCTGTAAACAAACCTCTTGTCAGCATGAGTAAACACCATTGTACATCAACAAAGAGCATTCTTTAAACATGAAGCTTGGAAGGAAGAAAACCTACACTTTCCCAAACATATAACATGACTCTTAAATTTAGTTGATGTACGACAGATAAGACTTCTTAGTAAAAAAACAAAACTGGTAATAAATTCTGGAGCGGCTGACTTCAAACAGAGGCTTATACATACATGTAACAATGCATAGGCAAACTAACCAGGTGAAATTTTGAACACAAAGGGCCTTGTATGTTTGACAAATGTGTGCAGGCTAACTTAAACCCAATGTTGCTGAAGTCGTCAATACTCCATTTCACCCTCCAGTGTTAGCAACACACGTCTGACGCAAAAATCTATTGCCCTAGCCATTAGTTGGAATTCTACACAAACCCTAAACCCAAAACCTACAAGTTTTTCAATTCACACATGTGATACTAACCAGTAAACGCATACACCTAGTCCAGATTGCTAATAACAAGGATTCGGGTAATGGACAAAGGGGAACGGAATCACCGTTTCTTCGGGCCAGTGAGGAACCCGAGTTGCTCAACAATAGATTCGCAATGCACCAACTCCAAGTCTTGACGGCGAAGACATGAATCAACCACCGGATGAGATTCAACATACGTAATGGTCAAACTTGTGATGCTAACCTGATGAGAGAGTGAAATCTTGTTCTGTGTGAGACAGCGACCCAAGAAACGAAGAAGGCCCCTAAGGATTGACACCGAAAACAAAAATGATCTACCGGATGAAATTCAACACAGCCTGGTGACGCTCAGATGATGTGAACGTGAAATCTTAGTTTGTTTGAGACTGGAACACAAGAACCAGACACAAGAACCAGTCACTGCACAGGATTCAATGCACCCCAATTCTCTGAAGAGTCACAATACCAAACCAATCTGTGAACCCTAATGTTGGAACCAATTGTCCAAGACCCTGGAATTTTCTGTAGGGTGGTTTACCAAGCTCCAAACGGAACAATTTATGAGAGTATTTTCAAAACTTAAAGTAGACCTACCCGTTGATCAAGTAGATCGAAAGTTGCTCCCCACCTCTTGTGTCTCAGTGGAGCTCCCCACCTCTTCTGTGTCAGCGAGTTGGTGTCGATGAGAAGGCGGCGAATTGATGTCGGCAAGGAACCCTCAACAGCGGCAGCGAAAGAAGACCCTAGGCCGAGGCGCAGGCGAAGAAGCAAACGGGCGGCAACAGAAAACGAGCAATGAACGAAAATTGAAGGATTGGTAGATTTGGACCAGGGTGGAGGTGTGTCCAAGGTAAGACAGCGCGACACCAACTAGCAACACAAAGGCCAACACAAAGGCCTCACAAAGGTCTAATCTGTTCCATATCACTTACCCTATGAAAGTGAGCAACATTAAATATACAGCCAAACACTAAATATCAAGTATGGTAAAACGTGGAAGTTACATGCACAAATTTGGTGTTTAGTAAGGATATAGCAGTATAGGGTGGTACCTAATTTCATAATTGATTTGCCAATCAATTTCTATACATTTATTAAATGAATTCCAAATTATGTGTTGTTGATATGCATAGGTTGGTAATAATGCCATCTATATAAATATGTAAATATTTGTATATATTATTATTTTACAAGAATCATCATTCTACATTGTTTATTCGCCATTTTTCATACAATTTTTATATTTGAACCCGACACGTGACATGGGCCAGACATTGATGAATTTAAAATCACAATTAATCAAAGAATGTCGACCATTCTCATTGATGTTGATTAGATTTTAAATTTCAAGTTACAATGATATTTTTTAATTGAATGCAAAAGTATGGAACTCGGCCATTTTCATTATATCCATTACCCCCTAGGGCCCTTTCAGCTGCATTCATTTGTCTTTTACTGTGTCAAGTAATGAAAATTACTACATCAAGTAAAGCCATGCGCTTTAAGGTAAAGGAACGCACAGTAGAAATTATCTAGACTACTTAACACAAATGTGGGGCTTTTGTTATTGTTAATTTGATTTTGCAGTTGTGCCAACATCTATGAGTCCAGAATTGAAGGTCACATTTGGAGTAACGAGATTTCATTTGCTTTAATATAGATTCAAAATGGATGGATCGTCAAGGCGCACAATGTTGGACTTGGAGCTATGGAACTTGGAGGAAAAAGAAGCAGACAAGCGAAGATTGGTAAAGTATCGATGCCCTTGTAGTATGTGCACAGGGGGAAAGGTATTGTCAAGAGCAACCATACGAAAACACCTTCGTCGCTACAAACGAGATCCCACATTTACGAAATCCATATTGGTGAGTGATATATTTGCATCCATTGAATTATATTGTTTTGCAATAGAGGCAATTAAATTTTGATGTAATATTGCTTCCATTCGTGTAGGCACAAAGACGACCTTTTGTTGAGGAAGCAACGAAGGTGGCTATACAATTGTTTTTCAAAGACATGACAACCCCAAAACTTGTCCCTCAAAAGAAAAATTACACTAAGGAGGAGCTGAAATTGATGAATTGGAGGGTCAAACCTTTTGATGGGCAGTGGTGTGGTGGTCCCATTCCAAAGTTTAGTACTTTCAACTTTCATGAAAGAAATTGGGAAGTGAAAATTTCAAAGTTTTCTTTCATGGGATGGGGTTTATTTGCCATGGATTCCGCAAAAGCAGGCGATATTCTTTTGCCATTCGTGGGTCCTCAATACACCAAGTCAGAATACTGAAAAATGAAAAGTCTTGTACCCGCTTCAAAAGTTATGTCCTTAAGGTTGAGGATGATATTTACATAGACGGGAGTGTGGAGAGGGGCAATGTTGCAGGTTTTATTAACAGCTCCATAGGGCGAGAGGAAATCGGCAATGTAGTGTGGGAGTATAGTATGCTTCCAAAGCCTTGGAACAAGAATGAATGGGATTTTGTTATGACAATTGCATCAAGGGATATAGAAGTAGGAGAAGAGTTGTATGCACATTACTCCGTGAATTAAACCCATGTTATTTCCTCAAGATATGTTGCGTACTTACTTCATTGCAGTTTCAAAATTATGTATTACACTAGAAAATTATGGTTTTTTCCCAAATACAGTGACACGTACACGTGAAAGTAACTTACCCCCCTGGATTCCTCGTAAATATACAAGAGTGATTACCAAGAATGAATGTAATGTTTTCTTATTATAGATACACATACACGCTGAAAATCATAAGGCAAGTTGTATTGGACAGCTTTATTTGATGTAGTATTTTGCATTACTTGACGTAGTGAACAACAACTGAATGCAGTTGACAGGGCCAAAAAAAAACATGTGAAAAAAATTTAACCCATTGGATTCCTCATGAATATATTGGGTTACTAAGACCTAATGTATTGTTTATTTTATCTTGATGCACATATAGGAGGTGAACAACGACATCTACAGTGCACAAAATAACATATATACGGCGACACATGAAGGGAGCTACGTGACGGTAGAAACAAATTATCATACGGGAAGAGGTGTTGATGGAGACATATTACTAGAAACAAACACAGAAGTGGTGCAGGATAGCGGTGAGGAAGTGGAGGTAGTTCGGATGGTCAACGAGTGTTTCAAGAGGTATGATGGTTTGCCCGCACGTGCAAACATCACACCAATTAATGAAGAGATGGAGGCAGAAGTCCATGGAAAACAAAAAGATGAGGACGAGATGGCCAATCTAGAACCATGTGTATGTGAGGAAGACGACGATGAGAATGCGGAGAGTATGGAGGATTTATTGAAAGAAGCAAGAACTTCGCTCTTCAAGGACAGCCACACCAACCGCTTGCAAGAAATCCTCATGCTCCTCAATGTATGCAATATTTTTGGAGTACCAAACGCATGTGTCGACGAGTTGCTGAAACTGCTGAAACATGATCTACTCCCCAAAGAAAACACTTGCCCTCCATCACATTACGAGGCAAAGAAATTGGTGAGGAAGTTGGGTTTAAGCTACAACACTATCTATGCGTGCAAAGATGGTCACTGCTTGTTTAGGAATGAACTCAAGGACGCGAAAGAGTGTCCCCAATGCAAAGAATCCCGATATGTTCCCAATTCTGATAGCATTCCGATGAAAGTGTTGCGACATTTTCCTATTGTACCTCGGTTGCTCCGATTGTACTGTTGCAAACGGTTGGCTGAGCTTATGACGTGGCATGTCGAGGGGAAAAGCAAGGACAACAAAGTGAGATCAATTGTAGATTCAAAGGCATGGAAACACGTGGACGCAAGGTGGCCGGACTTTGCGAAGGAGCCAAGGAACCTACGTCTCGCACTAGCATTGGATGGTGTCAATCCCTTTTCTAACCAATCTTTAAGTCATTCAACATGGCCAGTAGTATTGCTAAACTACAATTTGCCACCATGGCTAGTTATGAAATGGTTTTTTGTGATGCTAACACTAATCATTCCCGGCAAAGACAGTGTGAAAGAGGAAAATATACATGTGTATTTAGCACCACTTATAGAAGAGCTATAGAGGTTGTGGAAAGGGGTGAAGGCAATTGATGGATCAGTATTGGAGAAGGCGCACTCAAGTGTAGAGAGTAATGACAACACAAATTCAAATTTCAAGCTTCAAGCGATTCTCATGTAGAGCATTCATGACTTTCCGGCCTATGGGTTGCTTGCCGGGCAAATCACGAAGGGATACAGGGGTTGTCCCCCATGTGGACCACATGTGTCAATGAGGAGGTCCAAGTCTTTGGGGAAAAACGTTTATCTCGGTCATAGTCGTTACTTGGCAATGCACCATCCATACAGACGATTGAAAAACAGCTTTGATGGAGAAGAGGACCACCAAGGTCCCCCGCGGGTATTGTTTCCACACGATATTTTGCGTTTTGCAAAGCAAAGAGAAGATTGGTTGGCAATGTCGACCGGAAATAAAGAAGGAGACAAACTAGATCCAATCCACGAGCATGGAATGAAGAAAAAGAATGCACTCTTTGCATTGCCATATTGGAAGGTACACCCTGGTGACTCATATTCCCCGTATAGTTGACCATGTTTTATGCGTGGGCCCTACTTGAACACTAGGTTTTTACAGAGGGTTCAAGTTGATTGTATTACTGCGAAAGTAAATATCGACCGGGACTAAGAGAAGTAATGCATGTCTATTCGAAGTTAATGAACATGACTGTTGGAGGTTATTGATCATGACTTTAGGAAGTAAATGAAGACATGTAGTTGAAGTCACGTTAATACTCCAATACTTATATAAGCAATGGTATGGACATATCGGACAGCAATTGTTGTAACACTTTGCAAAATTTTCTTATATGGTATTTGGCAGACAACATACTTACACTGATATTATGTGGACCGACAGGGCCTTCTTATATGCAATACGTTGGATGTAATGCACTGCGAGAAAAACATAACAGAAAGTCTCATGAGAACCCTATTTGGGGAGAAGGATACACTCAAGGTTCGCATGGACTTAAAGGAAGCCAACATACGGCCACATTTGTGGCCCATATCGGGGAGAAAACCAGGAAGCCTGACTTTGCCACAAGCTTCATATGTGCTCGCAAAGAAAGAGAAGGAGGTATTTGTGGATGTTGTGCGCCATTTGAAAACTCCAACTCATTATGCTGGCCAATTGCGGAAAATAGTTCACGTGGATGAGAGCCTGAAAGGATTGAAATCCCACGATTACCATGTCCTCAGGCAACAAGTTTTTCCCCTTTGTGTACGCACAATCATGAGAAAAGAGGTGCGTATATGTATAATAAGACTAAGCCGCATATTCAAACGGTTATGCACCAAAACCATCAATCCATTGGAGATGAGTGAATTAAGAGAGGATACGGCCATCACCTTGTGCATGCTCGAAAAAGAGTTCCCACCGGTATTTTTTGATGTCATGACGCACCTTTTGGTGCACTTGGTTGAGGAATTAGATATTTGTGGGTCCGTACATGCCCGTTGGATGTATCCTATGGAAAGGTACTTGAAGACATTGAAGGGCTATGTTCGAAATCGCGTAAGACCCGAAGCTAGTATGGCCGAAGGATATGCCATAGATGAGGCGCTTGCACGGAGTACATGCAAACATATACCATTACAAGTCGCAGGGTATGGGATGATAAAGAGGATCCCACAATGAACGACAAAATACTGGAAGGTGCCGGACGACCAAGGATACTAACACCCAAGATACGCGATTGGATACATGAATTTGTGGTGAATAATGTGGCTCCCTTGGAGTCGTGGAGAGAGTAAGTTACTCCATCACTAATGCACAATGAAAGTAATTTAACCCCCTGGATTCTTCATAAATATACAAGGTTACTAAGAATGAATGTCATGTTTTTTTATTCTAGATACACATACATGCTGAAAACTATAAGGCTGGTTGTATTGGACGGCTTTACTTGATGTAGTAATTTGCAGTACTTAACATAGTGAACAACAACTGAATGCATTTGAAAGGGTCCTTTACAACACGTGAAAGTAATTTAACCCCCTGGATTCCTCGTAAATACACAGGCGCCACACCGCAAGTATGACACAACGCAAACTGGATCGCGAGGAATATCGAAGGAAAAAACGAAATGGGAGGATTGTTTATCCTGAATATCTCCAAGATGAGCATTTCCACAAATGGTTCAAGTCGGAGGTTTCACATGCCAAAGCGGCGGGAGAGGAGATTGATGAAGATGTGTTGGTCTTGTCTCTTCCACCCTCTAGCCAAGCAACATCTTACCGATCCATGTATGCTTTCGGAAATCATATCCGTGTGCATAGTGCGGAAGGGACATTGACAACAGTCGACTCGGGCGTGGCCGCCACCTTTTCCCAAAATTGTCGATCAAGTGTACATGCGAAGAACTTGAAGGCGGCAAACTTGGAGTATGTGGGATGGGTGGAGGAAATATTGGCCGTGGACTATGGTCGATATGAATTGGTAGTGTTGTATTATAATTGGGTGATGGCAAACATGGTTGGGCACAATGCCACTATGAAGCGAGACGATTATAGGTTTACCCTAGTAAATTTTGATAGATTGGTACCATTATCAGCCGAATCATTCGCATTTCCACTGCACGTTGAATAAGTGTTCTTTGCGGATGATTTGAACAATCATGGATGGAAGGTGGTTCTACGGAAAGAGCTAAGGGGAGCAAGAGTTGTTTTTAGCAAAGACTCTATGCCGGACATAGGATGCCTATCTCTAGGCAACGTTGAAGAGCATTGTGAATTGGTACCAACATCTTTAGAGGATGATGCAACACCAACTGATCTAATATTGGATGAAATTGTGGTTATAAGTAGCGATGAAGTGGTCGTAGCTTTGAACACAAACGAGCATGCACCGTCATTCGAAGATGAGGAGGAATTTGGAATTGAAGAAGATGAAAATGCTCAAATAGATTAAAGTAGAATATGTCGGGTGTGTTGAAATGCCTTCTTGTCTATGAATATGTACATTTCATTATGAATTGAAAAAAAAGATGGCACATTTTTTGTCAGTACTCAGTCTGAACCCCTGAAACATATGACAATTTGACTTGACAAATCCAAATCGACCACTTCACTACCCACAGTAAAGCACGTCCTAATAGGCGTTCCCAAACACGTTCACAAGCGCGTTCCCACTTCACTACCATGACTTCGCAAAGTCAATTCGGACATGAAATGAGCAAGGGTGGATTTCTATAATTCCTCCAATCACTGTTCATAATAATAAAAGACATGCAGTGAAGTGAGTGCGGGAATAAAGGACATGTTTTATTGTAGTGGAAGGATTTTAGTACTTGTTTTTGTCGTTATCCGTTGTAGAGGGTAATGCCCTAGTCAATGCATTGTGTTGGAGGCGAGAGGGTAATGCCTCGGTCTTCGACGTGGTGCATGGCGAAGGTCAGCCCCTCACTCTCGGTATTGTGGTGAATGTCAATTTGATGGAAGAGTTCGGAGGTGATTCTCCGGCTTGACTGAGAATTGACATGAGCATGCCTATCCCCTGTTTGGGATTTTTCACCCAAGTTGGCCTGCAGGTTCTCTTTCCTCACCTCCTCAAGTTTAAATACACATCCAGAAAAGTGAAAACATTAAGGAGTGAAGGTAGCAAGGGGTATGTGTGGTCAAGTGAGGGTTGATCGATTTTTAGGGAATATGAGGTAAGACTCGATCGTACAAACTTGAATTGGAATTAAGAATAGAGAAGATTGCACGTAGGAAAAGATTGCACGTTGTGAGCACCAAAATTGCCCCCAACGGCAATTTGGCTCACAATTGAGGGCTTTTTGCAAAATCATTAGATTAGACTAGGAAAATTTGGCCAAAAAGCCATTTAGATTAAGGTAGGTTGGCTAGAAGTGTTTTATCTTTGGGGTAAAACTCTTGGACAAGTAGAAATTAGAAACCGAAGGGGTAAAAGGGAAATGCCCTTTACCCGAATCGGAAGTGTGAAAGTAGTGGGCTAGTAAATAGGTAGGTTAAGTTAGGAACAACTAATTCAAGCAAGCAAAGTCAAGCGGCGGCAAAAAAAGAGTGCTTCCGGAAGCGGCCAACGAAGAAAAAAGAAGGTGACAACTACAAATGTAAAGGATTTTGCCAACTAGGGCAAGGGGGCCATGTTGCCATCCTTGCCACCAAAAATGAAATTCAAACCAAAATGGAAAAGCCTTTCTAAGGGCTTAAGCAAGTGGGTGCGAGGTGGCTTTTCCCCACTCCATTCACCACCGAGGGCTTGGTTGCCACCGTTCAAGGGACGGGACCCCTCGGTTGAACGGAAGGGAGAAGGGGTCCGACCCTTCATTGAAGGGTGATAAAAACCCCCTCTTCTCCTCTTCGTTCTCTCTCCGAATTTTCATTTTAACACGGCGAAGCCCTCTAGGATTGTAGCTAGAAGGAGAGAGCATTTTCATTCATACAATATAGGCATAAGTTAGAATTCTATGGTTAGAACTCTTGAGAGAAGGTAGTGTGTTTTTGAACACACCCCTAAGTAGCTGTGCCACATTCAATCAAGTGTAGTGGACACACAAATTGTAATTTAGCTTTCAGATTTTGAGTGGATATAGCCCTTTATGTTAGCTTCCCAAAAAGTCTAAGCTTATTAGAATCAGAGTTAGGGATCAAAAGTTATGAGTGTTTGAGTAGAGGTATCTCAGCTGCCACTCAATTTACAAGCGCTGACTTTGCAAGCGCATAACTAAACGATATTTTGTTCAATTGTTTTGGTATTTAAGTATGTTATAGATGTTGTTATTAGCTTTCTAGAATGTGTAAGCTTATAGAAATCTAAGTTGATGTGTAAAAGTTATGAGTAGTTGAGTGAAGATGTCTCAAACTGCCTCTTAAATTGTAAGCGCTGACTTTGCAAGCGCATAACTAAGAGAAAATTTATTCAGTTGTTTTGGTATTTAAGTATGTTATAGATGTTGTTGTTAGCTTTCTAGAATGTGTAAGCTTATAGAAATCTAAGTTGATGTGTAAAAGTTATGAGTAGTTGAGTGAAGATGTCTCAAACTGCCTCTTAAATTGTAAGCGCTGACTTTGCAAGCGCATAACTAAGAGAAAATTTATTCAGTTGTTTTGGTATTTAAGTATGTTATAGATGTTGTTGTTAGCTTTCTAGAATGTATAAGCTTGCTGGAATCTAATTTGATGTGTAAAAGTTATAAGTGTTTTAATGAAGGTGTCTCAGCTACCTCTCCAACTATAAGTACTAACTTTACAAGCGCATAACTAAAAGAGAAATTATTCAGTTGCTTTGAGACTTAGACGCATTATAGTTCTTCTTGTTAGCTTTTTAAAAAGTATAAGTTTGTGACAATCGGATTTAAGGAGTGAGAGTTATGAATTTTTGAATGAAGGTATCCCAGCTGCCTCTTGAATTCTAAGAGCCGACTTTGTGAGCTCATATCTTTAAGGGGATACATGCAGTTATTTTGATAATTGGATGGGTTATAGTTATTGTTGTTAGCTTTCCAAATTACTAACAATTGTTCCAATTGAGGCTTGTGAGAGGAAGTTGTGGCCGTTCAAGCAAAGGGGTGTCTACTGCCTTACGATAAGAGGTTCGTCCATCCAAGGTTGGCGAGTTGGCGTTGTGGGCGGCCGAACGTTGGAGTAGGGGTTCCGCACCAACCATCGCCAAATCAAGATGGGAGCCAATCGGTAAGTCTTTTTAGCCCTACACCTTTCGATTTAGGAATGGAGGGAGCGCGGCAAAGGTATATTCTAAACCCAACCCAACTATCCATGTAAGGCTAGGGGGGCATCACCCACCTAGCCGCCGAGGGGGGATTCCAACTCCCATGTGTGCGGAGCCCCTCGGTTAAGTGTTGTGGTAGTAGCTTCCATTCATAGCTCGTTCGTGTGTGGTGAAGCCGGGTTAATCACCGGCATGACCACTCTGCGTGTTTGTAGGTGGTAAGGTGGGAGTAATGACCCACGAAACCACCATCATGTTGTTGGCCCCAAGGGTTGGAGGTGATGGCCCCAACCCTTGAAGATTGTGCAACAGGTCGAACACACAGGTTGCCTTATTCCCCGGTCCCATTAAGTTGAATTTTTGTGGTCAACCCGTGTTAAACTAATTAATAACCAATAAAATTCGTACAACCCCCGTGGGCAAAAAACCAACCGGGAACTTAACTCGGAAGATTGATACTACCCCTTCGGCGGCAAAGATCGGAGGGTGTAAGTATCAATCAACCTTCAAGAGACCCGCACAGGGCCTTGAAGGGTTCGGATTAAGGTGTGCACCAACCAGGTAAGCGGTGATGCCATAATTTATGAACTTAGTAACCTAGGTTTTGTTCAATCAACCATAACTAAGAATGAAGGTTGGAAAGGTGGAACTTAATCAAGGTCCCCTTTAGAGAATTTAATCCATAAGAATTAAGGAATTAGGTGTGGTCAAGGTAAGAGGTAAGGTTCTTTTATCCATTAGAGTTAGGTTGCCTTGATTTCAAGGCTGGTGCGTCTGCGCGTAGACTAGGATAGATTAGGCATTAGGTAAGAGAAATTGATAATCACCTTAGATACTTATGATCTAGGCACAACCTACCGGAAGGATACGACGCGATTATCAAATCCCTCCACAACCCAAAATATTCATTAAATACCGGGTTCGGCTTGGGCACCTGCTAAGGCAGGCCACCCTCACCGAAGGGCTTATGCGGTACTTTTAGGCTCCCTCGGAGGGGGGTGCCCAAAAGCACCACATAATTGGTGCGTCTGCCGGGAGGGTGGATGCCCCGGCCAACCCCGGACGACATTTTCTTAAGTACCTACACATTTAAGTTTAGAGAGGAAGAATTGAATCCTAGAGAAATTAGTCATTCGCCATGGTCCACGTGTGCTATGGTTAGTACTAGGGGAGGAACGTACGATACGCCAACCACGACCACCGCGACTACTGCGACTACATCAGAGACCACACAAGGTAAGAGGCCGAAGAACAAACAACCAAAACCCGATAAAACTAAGGAAGTAACAATTAAAGGTCTAGGTCACGAGTTCGAACACGAGAGGGAGGAGTCCCCTACCCCGGAGAGTCCAGTTGGAGGGGTACAACACGAACCCATGGCGAATCCTTTAGATGCCATGATGGCTCCTAGGGGGCCTCCCATCTTAATGCCACAGGCATTAGCGCCACGGGCAATGCCGAGTCATTTTCCGAAGTTCGGTGGCCTCCCGCATGAGGACCCTTCGACCCACATCGAGCGATACATTGAGGTAATGTTGGCCAATGTGATAGCCGAAGACACGTACAGACTCGTTTGGTTTTCTACCACGCTAGAGGGAGCAGCTTACGAATGGTATCGGTCTCACGATGCGGGAATATTTGTCGATTGGGCAACGTTGCAAACAGCCTTTCTCCGACAGTTTAGACCGGAAATGGGCCAACAAAGTGCACTCGTGGCGTTAACGAACATGCGGCAAGGCCCATCCGAGGGTATTACGTCATACATCCGACGGTTCGAGACGGTGGTAACTCGTTATGTAGGAACCCTTCTCACAAATGACACGATCAAATTTTATTTCATACAAGGGTTTAACAAACAAGGCACTATCCGGGAGATTCTCAATTCTAACCCTCAAGACTTAGAGGAGGCTAAAGAAGAGGCTAGGAGGATCGAGGGTGTAGACAAACAAAATGAACGAATGTGGAACTGCACGATCGCACCAGTCCCAGCTTTCCTACCCACAACTTACATTCCTCCCGAGCAGAGTAAGCCTCCTCAGTTGGAGCCATCCCGACCGGATGCATACGCCGTCCACCGAGTGGCCCTGGTTCCATTGGCTACAAGGCCGCCGCCCGAGCTCTTAGCACTCCCTAGCCCTCCGAGCCACGCCACCATCGAGGAGCTAGAGCTTAGAGTTAAGAAGGCCAATGACGAGTTGAGGAATGACGTGATGCAGTCGCTTAAAACCCTCACAGAACAGTTAACCATGGCAATTACGTCTAGACCTCTAGCACAACAAGTCCCGCCAACCTCGGAGACCGGCAATTATGGCACTAACATTTGGTGCCGTAATTGCAACAAATCCGGTCACAGTGACCAGTTTTGCACGGAGCCCACGTTTACAGGTAACCTTGTCGCCCCACCTCCTCGTCCACAGCAAGGCCACGCCCAGGGTCAAGCCCGGAACAACGGCAAAGGAGTTTGTCCCACGTGCAGTAAGGTTCACATTTTGGGGCCAGGTAAGTGTTGGATTGAGACGGGAGTGGTGTGCAACCATTGTGGGGGTAATCACCCCACTGAGAATTGTCGCAGGGTCCCCGTGAATCAGCCATCTTACAATTCCCAACTGAACCAGCAGCCTCCTGCATTCTTTTATGATAGGAATCAACAGAACCAAGGAGGAATGTTGGGTAATTATCACCAAGGTAACCCGCAAGGCAATGGCCAACAAAACTATGGTCCACCCAACCACCAAAATCAAGGTAATCGAGGGAACAATTATCAAGGTTCACAAAATTCTTACCCTCAAAACCCCCCATCCGGTGGTAGGCAAGCCAACTCGAACTTGGTAGGTGTGGTAAGCCAATTGTATGTCCCTCAAATGGGCCAGAACCAACCGAATAGGTTCAACAATGGACCCCAATTGGCACAACAAGGTAATGCCTTCAACAACCCCCCCAACGGGGGCAACCAATTCTATGGGTACCAAATGAACCAAGGTCAGGCTCAGGGTCCTAACGGTCAGTACAACTACAATCCTCCTCAACAAAATATGGGGAGTGGACATGATACTAACCAACAGTGGGCGCAAAACGGAAATGGGCCTCCAATGTCCCAAGGTCCCCTTAACCTCGGTCAAGCACAAACCCAAGACGCTAGATTCATTGAAAACAATGAGGCGAGCACAAGTTGTTCAGCCCCAATGTTTTCTAACCCAAACACTAGTCAAAGCAACTTCATCTCTCATGAGCTAGCCGATTCTTCTTTACGGTCTATCCTGGTTCCCCCGGGGAAACTCAAGCAGAGGATAGACGTGGCAGTAGTCACTAGGGCCCAAAAAAGGGCACAAACCGTGATGGGTGAAGGTTCCGAGAAGTCCAATGAGTCCGAAGAATCACCAAAGTTTGCAGAACTCCCGGAGTTCTTGCAAAATGCAGCCCTCAAGCCCAAGGTTCCCGCAACCTCCCTAGGGCCTAACCCTGATGACGAGCCGGTAGATGATCCATCACCGGAAGAAGAGGAAGACCTCTTCCGGTTCGTGGATAGAAGAGATACTTGGGGGAATGGATTGCCAACCAATTTCCCACCAAAACCCCGGTCCAGCCGCGCCTCTAACCCGGCAGAAGAATACGATCTTTGGACGGACCTTTGTAGCCTCCGAGCGAATATTTCCTTGGCTCAACTAATTCAAGTAGCCCCTGCCCTAAGGAAGGAATTCAAAGAAGGAGCTACCCAAGTGAGGAAGCCAAAAATCCCAACGATGGCGGTTGAGGTCCGTAGAACCCCCTTAGGGGACGAAGGGCCGATAGAGGTGGAAGTCGAGATTATGGACAAGATTATTCCACATACCTTGGTTGATGGGGGTAGTGGAATTAACATCATGCCACTCTCGACATTGGAAAAACTCGGCCTCGAGCTTACTGGCCCTTCGCCCTTTGTTATAAACTTGGCGGATCAAAGGCAAGTCACCCCCCTTGGACAGGTAAAAGATTGCTTGATGACGGTAGGGGGAGAAGTCTACACGATCACGTTCCAAGTCTTGAGGCTTCCAGTAACATCCAAAAGTTACCCAATACTCCTAGGAAGAGATTGGCTTCGTAGGGCCAATGCCATCACCGAGTGGTCTACGGGCACCTCCCAAATATCATTTGGGCCCCCTCACAACCGAACAACGACAAGAATTGCCCTCCGCAAGCCTTCGACGGAATTCACGGAATCCGACCTACCCAAGTCGAAGCCGGAGTCCAAAATCACTTCGGTAGATTTAGCCAACCAAGTGTTAGGCACTAAGACCCATCTAGGCCCGGTAAAGGACATGGGTCCCGGCCTCTATGGTTGGGAGGACACGGGTGAATTTGCGGCATGGATGGAACTTAACCCGGAAGAAATTCCCAACCAAACCCAGGCATACACAATCACCGCCACCGAACGACGACGGCCTAGTGTGCAACATCTTGAGGCGACGCAACGGAGGCGCAAGACCGTCCTCAACAAACGACACAAGGTGCGAACCTTGCACCCAGGGACGTTGGTAATGCTCCAAGATACGTGGAAAATGGAGTTCCGAAGTAAGGTTGACGCCTTGTGGTTAGGCCCCTTTTTGGTCACAAATGTGTACGACAACAATTATGTTCAATTGGCTCCACTAAATAGCACGAACTTTCCTACACGAACAAACAGGGGTCGGTGCAAGTTATACAACGTGTGAACAGGTGCAACTGGCGAATTAAATGGGAATCAATCTTTTAGACCCGAAGCAGAGGCGGAGGGCTTTATTTCTTGCAATTGGTGCTAGGTTAGAGGTCGGCCCTCCGTGGTCATTGTTTGAAGGAAACCAATAGGGGGACCTTCTTTCTTCAGCGCCTGGGAATTGCTCTTGTAGTCCGAACTCTCTCCGAAGAGGGAGGAAGGTGGTTTTGGAATTTTTTTATCTATAGCTCCAAATTGCTCCCGCAAGGCGGAGGGGGTGTCTTAGGTAGACACAAACCCAGTCCGGTGGGGAAGTGTGGCGGCTTTGAACTGCTTTTTGGCTTAGTCTTGTGTCCTCTCTTTCACCCCTCTCTCCTCAATTCTTTGGAAGTTAACCAACAAAAAATATAAGGACAAAGAAAAGAAAAAGAAAATGTGTGTATGTGTGTGTGTGCTAGTGCAGGTTACCGTGTGCCCAGGATTGTCGTGCGAGCAAGAGAAATTTGGGTCCGTCGCGCTCGGGCGAGCGCCCCCTGATGGCCGACATATGTGAGCACCAAAATTGCCCCCAACGGCAATTTGGCTCACAATTGAGGGCTTTTTGCAAAATCATTAGATTAGACTAGGAAAATTTGGCCAAAAAGCCATTTAGATTAAGGTAGGTTGGCTAGAAGTGTTTTATCTTTGGGGTAAAACTCTTGGACAAGTAGAAATTAGAAACCGAAGGGGTAAAAGGGAAATGCCCTTTACCCGAATCGGAAGTGTGAAAGTAGTGGGCTAGTAAATAGGTAGGTTAAGTTAGGAACAACTAATTCAAGCAAGCAAAGTCAAGCGGCGGCAAAAAAAGAGTGCTTCCGGAAGCGGCCAACGAAGAAAAAAGAAGGTGACAACTACAAATGTAAAGGATTTTGCCAACTAGGGCAAGGGGGCCATGTTGCCATCCTTGCCACCAAAAATGAAATTCAAACCAAAATGGAAAAGCCTTTCTAAGGGCTTAAGCAAGTGGGTGCGAGGTGGCTTTTCCCCACTCCATTCACCACCGAGGGCTTGGTTGCCACCGTTCAAGGGACGGGACCCCTCGGTTGAACGGAAGGGAGAAGGGGTCCGACCCTTTATTGAAGGGTGATAAAAACCCCCTCTTCTCCTCTTCGTTCTCTCTCCGAATTTTCATTTTTTACACGGCGAAGCCCTCTAGGATTGTAGCTAGAAGGAGAGAGCATTTTCATTCATACAATATAGGCATAAGTTAGAATTCTATGGTTAGAACTCTTGAGAGAAGGTAGTGTGTTTTTGAACACACCCCTAAGTAGCTGTGCCACATTCAATCAAGTGTAGTGGACACACAAATTGCAATTTAGCTTTCAGATTTTGAGTGGATATAGCCCTTTATGTTAGCTTCCCAAAAAGCCTAAGCTTATTAGAATCAGAGTTAGGGATCAAAAGTTATGAGTGTTTGAGTAGAGGTATCTCAGCTGCCACTCAATTTACAAGCGCTGACTTTGCAAGCGCATAACTAAACGACATTTTGTTCAATTGTTTTGGTATTTAAGTATGTTATAGATGTTGTTATTAGCTTTCTAGAATGTGTAAGCTTATAGAAATCTAAGTTGATGTGTAAAAGTTATGAGTAGTTGAGTGAAGATGTCTCAAACTGCCTCTTAAATTGTAAGCGCTGACTTTGCAAGCGCATAACTAAGAGAAAATTTATTCAGTTGTTTTGGTATTTAAGTATGTTATAGATGTTGTTGTTAGCTTTTTAGAATGTGTAAGCTTATAGAAATCTAAGTTGATGTGTAAAAGTTATGAGTAGTTGAGTGAAGATGTCTCAAACTGCCTCTTAAATTGTAAGCGCTGACTTTGCAAGCGCATAACTAAGAGAAAATTTATTCAGTTGTTTTGGTATTTAAGTATGTTATAGATGTTGTTGTTAGCTTTCTAGAATGTATAAGCTTGCTGGAATCTAATTTGATGTGTAAAAGTTATAAGTGTTTTAATGAAGGTGTCTCAGCTACCTCTCCAACTATAAGTACTAACTTTACAAGCGCATAACTAAAAGAGAAATTATTCAGTTGCTTTGAGACTTAGATGCATTATAGTTCTTCTTGTTAGCTTTTTAGAAAGTATAAGTTTGTGACAATCGGATTTAAGGAGTGAGAGTTATGAATTTTTGAATGAAGGTATCCCAGCTGCCTCTTGAATTCTAAGAGCCGACTTTGTGAGCTCATATCTTTAAGGGGATACATGCAGTTATTTTGATAATTGGATGGGTTATAGTTATTGTTGTTAGCTTTCCAAATTACTAACAATTGTTCCAATTGAGGCTTGTGAGAGGAAGTTGTGGCCGTTCAAGCAAAGGGGTGTCTACTGCCTTACGATAAGAGGTTCGTCCATCCAAGGTTGGCGAGTTGGCGTTGTGGGCGGCCGAACGTTGGAGTAGGGGTTCCGCACCAACCATCGCCAAATCAAGATGGGAGCCAATCGGTAAGTCTTTTTAGCCCTACACCTTTCGATTTAGGAATGGAGGGAGCGCGGCAAAGGTATATTCTAAACCCAACCCAACTATCCATGTAAGGCTAGGGGGGCATCACCCACCTAGCCGCCGAGGGGGGATTCCAACTCCCATGTGTGCGGAGCCCCTCGGTTAAGTGTTGTGGTAGTAGCTTCCATTCATAACTCGTTCGTGTGTGGTGAAGCCGGGTTAATCACCGGCATGACCACTCTGCATGTTTGTAGGTGGTAAGGTGGGAGTAATGACCCACGAAACCACCATCATGTTGTTGGCCCCAAGGGTTGGAGGTGATGGCCCCAACCCTTGAAGATTGTGCAACAGGTCGAACACACAGGTTGCCTTATTCCCCGGTCCCATTAAGTTGAATTTTTGTGGTCAACCCGTGTTAAACTAATTAATAACCAATAAAATTCGTACAACCCCCGTGGGCAAAAAACCAACCGGGAACTTAACTCGGAAGATTGATACTACCCCTTCGGCGGCAAAGATCGGAGGGTGTAAGTATCAATCAACCTTCAAGAGACCCGCACAGGGCCTTGAAGGGTTCGGATTAAGGTGTGCACCAACCAGGTAAGCGGTGATGCCATAATTTATGAACTTAGTAACCTAGGTTTTGTTCAATCAACCATAACTAAGAATGAAGGTTGGAAAGGTGGAACTTAATCAAGGTCCCCTTTAGAGAATTTAATCCATAAGAATTAAGGAATTAGGTGTGGCCAAGGTAAGAGGTAAGGTTCTTTTATCCATTAGAGTTAGGTTGCCTTGATTTCAAGGCTGGTGCGTCTGCGCGTAGACTAGGATAGATTAGGCATTAGGTAAGAGAAATTGATAATCACCTTAGATACTTATGATCTAGGCACAACCTACCGGAAGGATACGACGCGATTATCAAATCCCTCCACAACCCAAAACATTCATTAAATACTGGGTTCGGCTTAGGCACCTGCTAAGGCAGGCCACCCTCACCGAAGGGCTTATGCGGTACTTTTAGGCTCCCTCGGAGGGGGGTGCCCAAAAGCACCACATAATTGGTGCGTCTGCCGGGAGGGTGGATGCCCCGGCCAACCCCGGACGACATTTTCTTAAGTACCTACACATTTAAGTTTAGAGAGGAAGAATTGAATCCTAGAGAAATTAGTCATTCGCCATGGTCCACGTGTGCTATGGTTAGTACTAGGGGAGGAACGTACGATACGCCAACCACGACCACCGCGACTACTGCGACTACATCAGAGACCACACAAGGTAAGAGGCCGAAGAACAAACAACCAAAACCCGATAAAACTAAGGAAGTAACAATTAAAGGTCTAGGTCACGAGTTCGAACACGAGAGGGAGGAGTCCCCTACCCCGGAGAGTCCAGTTGGAGGGGTACAACACGAACCCATGGCGAATCCTTTAGATGCCATGATGGCTCCTAGGGGGCCTCCCATCTTAATGCCACAGGCATTAGCGCCACGGGCAATGCCGAGTCATTTTCCGAAGTTCGGTGGCCTCCCGCATGAGGACCCTTCGACCCACATCGAGCGATACATTGAGGTAATGTTGGCCAATGTGATAGCCGAAGACACGTACAAACTCGTTTGGTTTTCTACCACGCTAGAGGGAGCAGCTTACGAATGGTATCGGTCTCACGATGCGGGAATATTTGTCGATTGGGCAACGTTGCAAACAGCCTTTCTCCGACAGTTTAGACCGGAAATGGGCCAACAAAGTGCACTCGTGGCGTTAACGAACATGCGGCAAGGCCCATCCGAGGGTATTACGTCATACATCCGACGGTTCGAGACGGTGGTAACTCGTTATGTAGGAACCCTTCTCACAAATGACACGATCAAATTTTATTTCATACAAGGGTTTAACAAACAAGGCACTATCCGGGAGATTCTCAATTCTAACCCTCAAGACTTAGAGGAGGCTAAAGAAGAGGCTAGGAGGATCGAGGGTGTAGACAAACAAAATGAACGAATGTGGAACTGCACGATCGCACCAGTCCCAGCTTTCCTACCCACAACTTACATTCCTCCCGAGCAGAGTAAGCCTCCTCAGTTGGAGCCATCCCGACCGGATGCATACGCCGTCCACCGAGTGGCCCTGGTTCCATTGGCTACAAGGCCGCCGCCCGAGCTCTTAGCACTCCCTAGCCCTCCGAGCCACGCCACCATCGAGGAGCTAGAGCTTAGAGTTAAGAAGGCCAATGACGAGTTGAGGAATGACGTGATGCAGTCGCTTAAAACCCTCACAGAACAGTTAACCATGGCAATTACGTCTAGACCTCTAGCACAACAAGTCCCGCCAACCTCGGAGACCGGCAATTATGGCACTAACATTTGGTGCCGTAATTGCAACAAATCCGGTCACAGTGACCAGTTTTGCACGGAGCCCACGTTTACAGGTAACCTTGTCGCCCCACCTCCTCGTCCACAGCAAGGCCACGCCCAGGGTCAAGCCCGGAACAACGGCAAAGGAGTTTGTCCCACGTGCAGTAAGGTTCACATTTTGGGGCCAGGTAAGTGTTGGATTGAGACGGGAGTGGTGTGCAACCATTGTGGGGGTAATCACCCCACTGAGAATTGTCGCAGGGTCCCCGTGAATCAGCCATCTTACAATTCCCAACTGAACCAGCAGCCTCCTGCATTCTTTTATGATAGGAATCAACAGAACCAAGGAGGAATGTTGGGTAATTATCACCAAGGTAACCCGCAAGGCAATGGCCAACAAAACTATGGTCCACCCAACCACCAAAATCAAGGTAATCGAGGGAACAATTATCAAGGTTCACAAAATTCTTACCCTCAAAACCCCCCATCCGGTGGTAGGCAAGCCAACTCGAACTTGGTAGGTGTGGTAAGCCAATTGTATGTCCCTCAAATGGGCCAGAACCAACCGAATAGGTTCAACAATGGACCCCAATTGGCACAACAAGGTAATGCCTTCAACAACCCCCCCAACGGGGGCAACCAATTCTATGGGTACCAAATGAACCAAGGTCAGGCTCAGGGTCCTAACGGTCAGTACAACTACAATCCTCCTCAACAAAATATGGGGAGTGGACATGATACTAACCAACAGTGGGCGCAAAACGGAAATGGGCCTCCAATGTCCCAAGGTCCCCTTAACCTCGGTCAAGCACAAACCCAAGACGCTAGATTCATTGAAAACAATGAGGCGAGCACAAGTTGTTCAGCCCCAATGTTTTCTAACCCAAACACTAGTCAAAGCAACTTCATCTCTCATGAGCTAGCCGATTCTTCTTTACGGTCTATCCTGGTTCCCCCGGGGAAACTCAAGCAGAGGATAGACGTGGCAGTAGTCACTAGGGCCCAAAAAAGGGCACAAACCGTGATGGGTGAAGGTTCCGAGAAGTCCAATGAGTCCGAAGAATCACCAAAGTTTGCAGAACTCCCGGAGTTCTTGCAAAATGCAGCCCTCAAGCCCAAGGTTCCCGCAACCTCCCTAGGGCCTAACCCTGATGACGAGCCGGTAGATGATCCATCACCGGAAGAAGAGGAAGACCTCTTCCGGTTCGTGGATAGAAGAGATACTTGGGGGAATGGATTGCCAACCAATTTCCCACCAAAACCCCGGTCCAGCCGCGCCTCTAACCCGGCAGAAGAATACGATCTTTGGACGGACCTTTGTAGCCTCCGAGCGAATATTTCCTTGGCTCAACTAATTCAAGTAGCCCCTGCCCTAAGGAAGGAATTCAAAGAAGGAGCTACCCAAGTGAGGAAGCCAAAAATCCCAACGATGGCGGTTGAGGTCCGTAGAACCCCCTTAGGGGACGAAGGGCCGATAGAGGTGGAAGTCGAGATTATGGACAAGATTATTCCACATACCTTGGTTGATGGGGGTAGTGGAATTAACATCATGCCACTCTCGACATTGGAAAAACTCGGCCTCGAGCTTACTGGCCCTTCGCCCTTTGTTATAAACTTGGCGGATCAAAGGCAAGTCACCCCCCTTGGACAGGTAAAAGATTGCTTGATGACGGTAGGGGGAGAAGTCTACACGATCACGTTCCAAGTCTTGAGGCTTCCAGTAACATCCAAAAGTTACCCAATACTCCTAGGAAGAGATTGGCTTCGTAGGGCCAATGCCATCACCGAGTGGTCTACGGGCACCTCCCAAATATCATTTGGGCCCCCTCACAACCGAACAACGACAAGAATTGCCCTCCGCAAGCCTTCGACGGAATTCACGGAATCCGACCTACCCAAGTCGAAGCCGGAGTCCAAAATCACTTCGGTAGATTTAGCCAACCAAGTGTTAGGCACTAAGACCCATCTAGGCCCGGTAAAGGACATGGGTCCCGGCCTCTATGGTTGGGAGGACACGGGTGAATTTGCGGCATGGATGGAACTTAACCCGGAAGAAATTCCCAACCAAACCCAGGCATACACAATCACCGCCACCGAACGACGACGGCCTAGTGTGCAACATCTTGAGGCGACGCAACGGAGGCGCAAGACCGTCCTCAACAAACGACACAAGGTGCGAACCTTGCACCCAGGGACGTTGGTAATGCTCCAAGATACGTGGAAAATGGAGTTCCGAAGTAAGGTTGACGCCTTGTGGTTAGGCCCCTTTTTGGTCACAAATGTGTACGACAACAATTATGTTCAATTGGCTCCACTAAATAGCACGAACTTTCCTACACGAACAAACAGGGGTCGGTGCAAGTTATACAACGTGTGAACAGGTGCAACTGGCGAATTAAATGGGAATCAATCTTTTAGACCCGAAGCAGAGGCGGAGGGCTTTATTTCTTGCAATTGGTGCTAGGTTAGAGGTCGGCCCTCCGTGGTCATTGTTTGAAGGAAACCAATAGGGGGACCTTCTTTCTTCAGCGCCTGGGAATTGCTCTTGTAGTCCGAACTCTCTCCGAAGAGGGAGGAAGGTGGTTTTGGAATTTTTTTATCTATAGCTCCAAATTGCTCCCGCAAGGCGGAGGGGGTGTCTTAGGTAGACACAAACCCAGTCCGGTGGGGAAGTGTGGCGGCTTTGAACTGCTTTTTGGCTTAGTCTTGTGTCCTCTCTTTCACCCCTCTCTCCTCAATTCTTTGGAAGTTAACCAACAAAAAATATAAGGACAAAGAAAAGAAAAAGAAAATGTGTGTATGTGTGTGTGTGCTAGTGCAGGTTACCGTGTGCCCAGGATTGTCGTGCGAGCAAGAGAAATTTGGGTCCGTCGCGCTCGGGCGAGCGCCCCCTGATGGCCGACATATGTGAGCACCAAAATTGCCCCCAACGGCAATTTGGCTCACAATTGAGGGCTTTTTGCAAAATCATTAGATTAGACTAGGAAAATTTGGCCAAAAAGCCATTTAGATTAAGGTAGGTTGGCTAGAAGTGTTTTATCTTTGGGGTAAAACTCTTGGACAAGTAGAAATTAGAAACCGAAGGGGTAAAAGGGAAATGCCCTTTACCCGAATCGGAAGTGTGAAAGTAGTGGGCTAGTAAATAGGTAGGTTAAGTTAGGAACAACTAATTCAAGCAAGCAAAGTCAAGCGGCGGCAAAAAAAGAGTGCTTCCGGAAGCGGCCAACGAAGAAAAAAGAAGGTGACAACTACAAATGTAAAGGATTTTGCCAACTAGGGCAAGGGGGCCATGTTGCCATCCTTGCCACCAAAAATGAAATTCAAACCAAAATGGAAAAGCCTTTCTAAGGGCTTAAGCAAGTGGGTGCGAGGTGGCTTTTCCCCACTCCATTCACCACCGAGGGCTTGGTTGCCACCGTTCAAGGGACGGGACCCCTCGGTTGAACGGAAGGGAGAAGGGGTCCGACCCTTCATTGAAGGGTGATAAAAACCCCCTCTTCTCCTCTTCGTTCTCTCTCCGAATTTTCATTTTAACACGGCGAAGCCCTCTAGGATTGTAGCTAGAAGGAGAGAGCATTTTCATTCATACAATATAGGCATAAGTTAGAATTCTATGGTTAGAACTCTTGAGAGAAGGTAGTGTGTTTTTGAACACACCCCTAAGTAGCTGTGCCACATTCAATCAAGTGTAGTGGACACACAAATTGTAATTTAGCTTTCAGATTTTGAGTGGATATAGCCCTTTATGTTAGCTTCCCAAAAAGTCTAAGCTTATTAGAATCAGAGTTAGGGATCAAAAGTTATGAGTGTTTGAGTAGAGGTATCTCAGCTGCCACTCAATTTACAAGCGCTGACTTTGCAAGCGCATAACTAAACGATATTTTGTTCAATTGTTTTGGTATTTAAGTATGTTATAGATGTTGTTATTAGCTTTCTAGAATGTGTAAGCTTATAGAAATCTAAGTTGATGTGTAAAAGTTATGAGTAGTTGAGTGAAGATGTCTCAAACTGCCTCTTAAATTGTAAGCGCTGACTTTGCAAGCGCATAACTAAGAGAAAATTTATTCAGTTGTTTTGGTATTTAAGTATGTTATAGATGTTGTTGTTAGCTTTCTAGAATGTGTAAGCTTATAGAAATCTAAGTTGATGTGTAAAAGTTATGAGTAGTTGAGTGAAGATGTCTCAAACTGCCTCTTAAATTGTAAGCGCTGACTTTGCAAGCGCATAACTAAGAGAAAATTTATTCAGTTGTTTTGGTATTTAAGTATGTTATAGATGTTGTTGTTAGCTTTCTAGAATGTATAAGCTTGCTGGAATCTAATTTGATGTGTAAAAGTTATAAGTGTTTTAATGAAGGTGTCTCAGCTACCTCTCCAACTATAAGTACTAACTTTACAAGCGCATAACTAAAAGAGAAATTATTCAGTTGCTTTGAGACTTAGACGCATTATAGTTCTTCTTGTTAGCTTTTTAAAAAGTATAAGTTTGTGACAATCGGATTTAAGGAGTGAGAGTTATGAATTTTTGAATGAAGGTATCCCAGCTGCCTCTTGAATTCTAAGAGCCGACTTTGTGAGCTCATATCTTTAAGGGGATACATGCAGTTATTTTGATAATTGGATGGGTTATAGTTATTGTTGTTAGCTTTCCAAATTACTAACAATTGTTCCAATTGAGGCTTGTGAGAGGAAGTTGTGGCCGTTCAAGCAAAGGGGTGTCTACTGCCTTACGATAAGAGGTTCGTCCATCCAAGGTTGGCGAGTTGGCGTTGTGGGCGGCCGAACGTTGGAGTAGGGGTTCCGCACCAACCATCGCCAAATCAAGATGGGAGCCAATCGGTAAGTCTTTTTAGCCCTACACCTTTCGATTTAGGAATGGAGGGAGCGCGGCAAAGGTATATTCTAAACCCAACCCAACTATCCATGTAAGGCTAGGGGGGCATCACCCACCTAGCCGCCGAGGGGGGATTCCAACTCCCATGTGTGCGGAGCCCCTCGGTTAAGTGTTGTGGTAGTAGCTTCCATTCATAGCTCGTTCGTGTGTGGTGAAGCCGGGTTAATCACCGGCATGACCACTCTGCGTGTTTGTAGGTGGTAAGGTGGGAGTAATGACCCACGAAACCACCATCATGTTGTTGGCCCCAAGGGTTGGAGGTGATGGCCCCAACCCTTGAAGATTGTGCAACAGGTCGAACACACAGGTTGCCTTATTCCCCGGTCCCATTAAGTTGAATTTTTGTGGTCAACCCGTGTTAAACTAATTAATAACCAATAAAATTCGTACAACCCCCGTGGGCAAAAAACCAACCGGGAACTTAACTCGGAAGATTGATACTACCCCTTCGGCGGCAAAGATCGGAGGGTGTAAGTATCAATCAACCTTCAAGAGACCCGCACAGGGCCTTGAAGGGTTCGGATTAAGGTGTGCACCAACCAGGTAAGCGGTGATGCCATAATTTATGAACTTAGTAACCTAGGTTTTGTTCAATCAACCATAACTAAGAATGAAGGTTGGAAAGGTGGAACTTAATCAAGGTCCCCTTTAGAGAATTTAATCCATAAGAATTAAGGAATTAGGTGTGGTCAAGGTAAGAGGTAAGGTTCTTTTATCCATTAGAGTTAGGTTGCCTTGATTTCAAGGCTGGTGCGTCTGCGCGTAGACTAGGATAGATTAGGCATTAGGTAAGAGAAATTGATAATCACCTTAGATACTTATGATCTAGGCACAACCTACCGGAAGGATACGACGCGATTATCAAATCCCTCCACAACCCAAAATATTCATTAAATACCGGGTTCGGCTTGGGCACCTGCTAAGGCAGGCCACCCTCACCGAAGGGCTTATGCGGTACTTTTAGGCTCCCTCGGAGGGGGGTGCCCAAAAGCACCACACACGTAGGAAAAGATTGTCTAGGATTAGTGAAGTTGTAGAAGAGGTAGAAGTTAGGAGAGAGAATTGCTTGAATGTGGAGCCTATTGTTAGTCCAATGTTAGAAAATTTAGAGGTAGATACTTAACTTGAGAAGAAGGCTATTCCCTCTAAGTTGAGTGGCGAGACATTGACGAAGACTGATACAGTTAGGAAAGAAATTCCTATAGAAATTGATAGTGGAATAGGAGTGGACACACCGGTCACCATGGCTCAGGAGGGAGAGGGTCCGCCTCCCTTTCCACCCATTGTGGTCCCACAAAACTTGGCGGCGGTGGATATGCCATCTCACCTCCCTATGTTTTATGGAACTAAGGATGAAGATCCCTCTAGGCACATGGAGAGGTACATTGAGAGATTGGCTAGTTCTCTTGTCACCAATCCGGGATATTGGTTGGTGTGGTTTCCTACCACTCTTGAGGGAGAAGCCTATGAGTGGTATAGAGATCATGCAGAGGGTCATTTTAGAGGATGGGAGCAGATGCAGAGAGAGTTTTTAAATGAGTTTAGGCCAGAGGTTGGTCAAAATATTGCTTTGAGGGCACTAGCATCATTAAAGCAAGGAAGGGAAGAGGAGATTTCAGCATACATTAGAAGGTTTGATTTAGTGTGTACCCGGTTTGTGGGCACAATGCTCAATAATGACACACTAAAACAATTCTTCATTCAAGGATTTTTTAAGGCGGGTACCATCAAAGGTGTGTTGGAAAGGAATCCTCAGACATTGGCGGACGCTAAGGCGGCGGCTAGGGAGATGGAACGCATGGACAGAGATTATGAGAGGTTGTGGCGAAGGGAAGATGAATCAATACCTCAATTCATCCCCATTCATCCGAGAGAAGTGGAGGGACAGCTAGGTAGGCAAGGGAGTTAGGTTCAGTATGCTCTCATTGACACAAGGCCACGTCCGCTAGCAGCTAGGGAGCCGGCACCACTCTTAGCCTTGTCCGCTCCTAAAGTCGATGCACACATTGAGGAAGTGGAAAAAAGGTTAGGTGCTAGTTAGTTAGGATTTCAGGAGGCTATGATTAAACAAATGCAGAGTCTTACGGATCAGATGTCATTAATGATTAGGAGTCAGCAGCCCGGTCCTCCTTCTCCAGTTGAGTCGGGTAAGCATGCTTCTGGATTGTGGTATGTTCAGTGTGGCCAACCTGGACATACCAGGTAGTTTTGTCGAGTTGGGCAGAATCGTGAGCAAAGAAACAATGGCGGCCTACCTCCACAAAATCAGAGAGGCCAAAATCAGAATCAGTATGGTTAGAGCAATTATAGAGGACCTCCCCCTAGAGGACAAGGTGGTCAAAATGGGGAGAGAAGGGAGTTTCATCCTTTTTGTGGAAGCTGGCACGCACCGGGTCAGTGTTGGTCCGAAGGACAAGGTTATGGTTGTAGTAATTGTAGGGAAAATCATCCTTCGGACGAATGTCTTCAACCCGATAAAATCATTAGCATGCCCAACCCGGTGGTCAACCCACAACAACAAGCTAGGGACAACATGAGAGGGGCTAGACCACAGGGTGGGCCTCCTAATGAGCTTAGGCCACCTAATTTGTACTATGACCATGAGAATGCGAGGCAGACATTGCACCCTCCGACGGGATTAAAGATGGCGAATGGTTACATTCCTATTCAGAATAGGCCAGGGGATCCACAACATTTTGACAATAGGAGGCAAGTTCATCCTACCAATCCGGGTCTGTCTAATTCTCAGGATGTCAGGTTCATGGAGGGTGTCACGGAGCCGCAACATGATGAATCTATTCTTTACCAAATGGGTGGTGGAGACGAGCAAGGTCAATGGTCTCCACACACCAATGCCATCACCTATGAGTTGAGGGGTTTGGATGATGAGGTCACTCATGAGGCCCCAGCATTAGTGGTCACCACTAGGGCTATGCGGGGAAACATTCATACGGCGAAGGAGGAGTACTCCTTGGATGAGGGTCCTAACCTTTCGGATCTGGATAGGGTAGCTAGAATAGCTAGGAGAGCCACTAGGGAATTAGAGAAGGAGAATGAGATTGTTTAGGATAGGGAGAGGCCAAATGTCATTCACGATTTATATGGTAGTGAGTTGGGAGAATAGGAAGGACCTAACATTCCTTTGGATGAATTTGATAGAGTAGGAAAGACTAAGGTTGAGAAGCCGGAAGGGTATGATTTGTGGGCCGATCTTAGCTCACTTAAGGCCGACATAACCTTTGGTCAATTGTTGGAGATATCACCCATGGCTCGGAAGACGCTCAAGGAAGGAATGCCGGTGACTAGGAGGATTAGGAAGGTGAAAACTAGGATGGCCACTAGAGTTCAATTACAAGGAGGAGGGCGTGATGTCAAAGCAATAGAGATAGAAGTTATGGTGGTGGACAACATGGTTCCGAATGTGCTAGTTGATGAGGGAAGTGGGTTGAACATATTGCCGGAGCACACCATGAAGAGATTGGGTCTTAGTTTTACGGGTCCATCACCTTTCATCATCAACATGGCTAATCAAACTCCGGCGATGCCTTTGGGAATGATTAAGGATTGTAGGATTAGCACTGGAGGGGAGGAGTATGTGGTCACTTTTCATGTCATCAAGATGCATTCCAACAAGGATACATTTTCCATCTTGTTGGATAGGCATTGGTTAAGGATGTCGGATGCTGTAGTGGATTAGGGGGAGTCAAGCCATCCATTACTTATGGTCCTAAGGACAATAGAGTCAAAGTCTCCATAGGATTGTTAGGAGGTTGGGTGAGAGAACAAATCTCTCAGTCTTCGGATGATGAAGAAGAAGGCGAGGAAGGCAAAGGTGGTGACAAGAAGAATGAGACACTAGTGGGAGTTGTCCATTCAGGCAAGCAAGGGACTATGATAGATTCAAGTTCAGGTAGTTTGGACCCCAGCTTCTATTATTTGGGCGATAATGGGGAGTATGCACAGTGGTTGAAAGACTACCTCAAGTTAGAGTATGATGTCATGATGACGTCCCATCATGCATGTTTGAGTGATGAGAAGCTTAGTTCAAAGGAGACGGAATATTCTTTGTTAGAGCCATGTGAGGTGCTTACCGAGGAGGAGTGGATTAGAGGAGGATTGATACCTTGGGTGGATAGTGTGGATGAGAGCGACGTGAATGTAGTACATGTGGATGGGACTCAAGATGAGGAGGCCATCATTGAGGCTGCAAGGTTGGAGGAACCTTTGCATTTCAAGACCACGTCAACGAACATAGTGGCAGGTCAAGATGTCAAGGATTATCCCAAGATACCTCCGGATTGGTATAGAAACAAAAATGAGCAAACACATGTGTCGGAGGTGGATTGGAAGTATGTGGATGTGAAGATGAAGAATGGGAAGGTTAGACAAATGAAGATGGGTTCTAAGTTGGGAGAGAAGGAGATCAAGGAATATGGCGATTTGGTGGATGAGTTTAGTGACACCTTTGCTTGGTCGTATGATGAGCTTAGGGGGATTCCTAGAGAGATGGTGGAGCATCGCATTCCTTTTGATTCCGGGCGCTAGGCCAATTAGACAAAAGGAGAGGAGAATGAACCCACAATTACAATTGTTGGTTAAGGCTGAGTTGGAGAAATTGTTGAAGGTCGGGTTTATTAAGCTGGTGGAAATTACGGATTGGGTCTCTTCAATGGTTTTAGTGAAGAAAAAGAATGGGAAGTTGAGGGTGTGCGTGGATTATAGGAAGTTGAATGCGTGCATCCAAAAGGACCACTTTCCGTTGCCATTCATCACACTTTTGTTAGAGGAGGTAGGTGGTCATGCCAGGTACACATTCATGGATGGATATGCGGGCTACAACCAAATTTCTATTGCCTTTCAAGACATCCAAAAGACGGCTTTCACTACTCCTTGGGGGACTTTCGTTTGGGTAGTTATGCCATTTGGATTATGTAATGCTCCGGCCACATTTCAAAAATTGGTCATGTACATTTTCACCGACTTATTGTTCAAGTTCATGACTGTCTTTGTGGATGATTTTAGCACTCAGAGTAATGCTAGTGACCATTTACAGTGTGTTATGGAAGCTTTTATTAGATATAGGAAGGTGCAGCTGGCTTTGAACCCGGATAAGACTTTTTTGGAGGTGAGTCTGGGAGTGTTACTTGGGTATGTGGTTAGTGAGAAAAGAAAGGAACCGGATCCGGAAAAGATTGAGGTCATAAGTGGGTTGGCAACTCCAACCAATGCCAAGGGGATTGCTAAGTTGCTAGGCCATGTGGGGTGGTACCGGGACTTGATCCCGGATTACGCTAAGATTGCGGTTTCTATCACTCAGTTGCTTAGGAAAGATTGTAGGTTTGAGTGGACTGAGGCATGCCAAAGGGCATTTGAGGAGTTGAGGAATAAGTTGAGCACTTATCTGGTGTTGAGGCCACATGATTGGGATAAGCAATTCCATATGTTTTGTGATGCTAGCAATGTAGCAGTTGGTAGTGCAGTGTGTCAGTCAGCGGGTGAGAAGGGCAAGAACCAACCCATTGCTTATGCTAGTAAGCAATTGACACCGGCCGAGAGGAATTATTCTACTACAGAGAGGGAGTGTTTAGCCATGGTGTTTTCAGTTAAGAAGTTTCGCCATTATCTCATGTGCAATCCGGTTGTTTTCTTTGTGGATCACATGGCTATCAAATACTTGGTCAACAAAGCGGAGCTAAGTGGAAGACTAGCTAGGTGGATTTTGTTGCTAGAGGAGTTTGACTACACGGTTGAATACAAACCCGGTCGTATGCATTTACAAGTTGACCACTTGTCTAGGTTGTTAGAGGATGTGGGCATTAATCCAGTTGATGATAGGTTAGTTGATGACAATCTTTTTGTTGTTACCGCATAACCTGAGTGGTATGCCGGTATTGTAGAGTTTTTGACAACTCAGCAGTTGCCAGTGGAGTGGACCAAGGAGGATAGGAGAAAAGCTAGAGTTAATAGTAGGCACTTTGCAGTGATAGGCCATAGGTTGTTTAGGAGGGGAGCTGATGGATTGTTGAGGAGATGTGTGTCAGAGGCAGAAGTGCCCTCCATCCTAGCTGCATGTCACGATAGTGCGTGTGGGGGGCATTTCTCTGGACAACTTACAGGTCAAAAGATTCTTAGAGCAGGTTACTTTTGGCCGACCTTGTTTAAGGATGCACATGATTATGTTAAGCGTTGTGACGCTTGCCAAAGGTTTACGAGGAATGACCTCCGCATGGAGATGCCACTCCATGTATCCTTACCCTTAGTCCCCTTTGAGAAATGGGGAATTGATTATGTCGGCGAGGTTCATCCTCATTCCTCAAAGGGAATGGCTTACATTGTTGTCGTTATTGAGTACTTGACCAAGTGGGCGGAAGCCAAAGTTGTCAAGACAGACATAGCTGCACACGCAACCACATTCATGGACGAGAACATCATCTCGAGGTTCGGGTGCCCGAAGATCCTTGTGAGCGACAGGGGAACTCATTTCTTGAATTCCTTAATTCAAGAAATGACCGACAAGTTCCAAATCGACCATAGGAAGACCACTCCTTTCCATCTACAAACTAATGGTCAGACAGAGCGTGTCAACGGGATATTGGTGAGTATCCTTCGCAAGACGATTCTTGATTCGAAGAGGGATTGGGATGTCAAGTTGACCGCAACATTGTGGGCTTATCGAACGACCTTCAAGGTAACAACTCAAGCAACTCCATTTTCATTGGTGTATGGATTGAAGGCCACCCTTCCCATCGAGTTCGAGGTTGCGTCATTGCGGGTGGCAATTAACTCTCGATTCATAGACAGCTAGTCCTTAAGAAATAGATTGACAACTCTTGAGGAACTTGATGAGAGGAGACGTGTAGGGGCTCAGTACATTGAAGCCATTCAAAGGCGAAGGAAGATCACCTTCGACAAACATCACAAGAAGAGGGTCCTACGGCCAGGTATGATGGTGTTGATTCAGGATGCCAGGAAGCTTGAGTTTCAAAGTAAGGTTGATGCAGTTTGGCTAGGGCCTTACTTGGTTGTGAGGCATTTCCAAACAACTCATTGCAATTGGAGACATTAAATGGCGAGAGCTTCCCAACTCGCACATCCGGCAGTCGGTGCAAGGAGTACCGAGCTTGAGGCGACACTTGCCTTCAAGCAAGAGATTTGGAATCCATTCCCCGATGGTCGCCAATTATGTGAGCCCAATATGGTGCTCACATGGGTTTTTGTCACAAAAAGTTCATTAGACTGTTTACTTTGGCATTTCTCCAATTACTCAAAATTATAAAAAGTGTGAAACTTCTAGGTTGGGATTTAAGTTAAGATTGAAGTTGTGGGGGCGTGACTTTTGGGTTGAAGGTCAAATGATTAGCAAAGTGTTGATTAGTGTAGGGGTAGTTAGGGTTGGGTTAGGTATGAATTAGGGTGCTATGGATTTTAGTGCAACTTAAACCTTGTTTGATTGTTTGTTTTAGAGTTGTATTGCATTCCTTTAAGGGGGGGTTTTGAATATCTGGATTAGGCCGGAATTCTGGGATCCAGGGAAGAGCTCTGTGAGGCCAAACCGCCCACCCTTAAGCGTCCTAGTCCGGGTGAGGGAATGGATGTCACATTCGTTTTGCATAGCTCCCTCTTACCAACTTCATTGGAAGTCATTACATTTCTCATTAATTCGTACACACCAATTTATTCCATAACAAGGTTACAAGTGTTTAAAAACACTCTGCTATTAGTGCTCTCTTAACAACCCCTATCACTTCCCACACAAATGCACACCAGCTTATATGAATATCTAATTATCTAACCAAACCATCCCTCTCAACTTGGGGTAATCGACATAGCTAGCCCACCATCCGAGCTCCCTAAGCCTCAGCTGTAGTCGCAGCTAGCCTAACCCATTTCAGTCACGACCGGGCCCATCAAGGGTCCATACCCGGCTCCTAACTCGGCCACAATCTTCAATTCCCAGCAGCCTAAGCTGCCACAGTCTTCAAATCCTAGCAGCCTAAGCTCGGCAGCTTCAAATTCCAGCAACCTAAGCCCACAACTTCAAATTCTAGCAGCCTAAGTCCACAGTCTCAAATCCTAGTAGCCTAAGCTCGGCAGCTTCAAATTCCAGCAGCCTAAGCCCACAGCTTCAAATTCCAGCAGCCTAAGCCCGGCAGCTTCAAATCCCAGCAGTCTAAGCTCCACAGTCTCAAATCTTAGCAACCTCACTAACTATCTACCTAATTCTACCAAGCCCCCTACCTAATTACCCTAACCAAACCCACTAATTCCACTAAGTCCCTACCTAATTCCCACATTTTTTCTAGCTCTAAGAGTTCAAATTCCTAAAGAAGAGGGAGAGAGAGCAAGAGGAGAGGGAGAGGAGAGAAAAAGAGGAGGAGGGGAGGGCACCCAAGACCACAAGTCCCTCAACCTTCTCCTACTTAGTAGGACCTTATCCTATCCACTAACTCCTTACCCCCTAAACCAACAAGAACACGTTCTAATTCAAACATTTAAATCCAAGGACCTTCCTCTTGCTTCATCAAACACTACTCACTTGACCACCACACTCCCTAGTATCACTAAGCTTCTAATGAGCCACACAAAATGGGTTAAGGCCTAAACATAAATCCACACCAAGCCTCACTCTTTTTATACTTTTGATTGTTTCAATAACACTCCAATTGCAATTCTAATTAAATTCTAAACATAAAACAAATATGAGCACTCATTTTGGGCTCATAAGCTCCTTGGATCGGTGGACACACTCTGGTTTGGAAGAGAGTTCGGAGAGGGGGCGGCAGCAGCCGCTGGAACGAGAGGCTGGCCAAGGGGCACACTGGACTCGAAGTTGAGAGGAGGCAGCTGCGAATGCGCACTGGATTCAGAGGGATGAAGGCAGGCTAGCTGCCGAGCAGCCGAGAGCCAGGAGGCTGCAGCCCAAGGAAAAACCGACTCGGAGTTGAGAGGAGGCAGCTGCGAATGCGCACTGGATTCAGAGGGATGAAGGCAGGCTACCTGCCGAGCAGCCGAGAGCCAGGAGGCTGCAGCCCAAGGAAAAACCGACTCGGAGTTGAGAGGAGTCAGCTGCGAATGCGCACTGGATTCAGAGGGATGAAGGCAGGCTAGCTGCCGAGCAGCCGAGAGCCAGGAGGCTGCAGCCCAAGAAAAAACCATCTCGGAGTTGAGAGGAGGCAGGCTGCGAGGCAGCTGGCTGCTCACGGGGAACTCAAAGGCTAGACATTCCAGGTGGCTCACCGAAGGACGGCTAAATCTCAAAAATTGTGGCAGTGTGGCAAGGGAAGAAGTGAATCAGTAGGCATTAGGTTAAATGGATTTCAATGGGCCTCTAACATGAAGGGGAGGTGCCTTAGGATGCTACATGCTATCAAAATTTATCCAAAGGAAAATCCCTTGGTACATATAGTATCCCCCACAGTATTCTAAAAGCCTAACTAGCAAGCTTCCACAACATGGTGTACACATTTTTTTATTGTGTTTCCACCTAAAAGCAATACCTAGCAAATGAAAACATATCCATCCATATAAAAGCCAACCCCACAATCGTCACAAACTACAATAGCCTTTGCCTATGCCAACTACAAACTCTTTACAAGCACATTCACCTCCATCCTCACCACATTTGGTGAACAACATAAAACCTTCCACCATAGCCAAAAACACTTTAGACCCATGAAAAATACAGCGAGACAAATTTAATCATTCACCGTCACCTTAAACGACACCAAATTCATAATCAAAGATATCTACCTAATTTATACAAACTATAAAAATGCATTTAATTCTCTAGACCACCCTAAATTACTAACCATAATGGAAGACCTTGGATACCCACCAAGCACCATCAAACTAATTGGCAATATCTATGCATAATCAACCACCTCTTTCCATTGTGCACCCTTTACAACACCGACAACCATTCAAATCAGTCATGAAGCCATACAAAAAGACATAGTGAGCCCATACTTATTCAACATATTTTTATAACCCTTACTTAAATGGTTAGAAAAAAATAAACTAAGGTATCACTTTAACACCTCACCAATAATATCAAAACCACGGCCTATGTTCATGACCTAGTCATCACAAAATTATAAAACACTTACAACCCCGATGCAACAAATTATGACAATACTCTAACTAGGCACACATAAAACTAGGCATAAACAAATGCTCAGCCACAAAATCCCCAACAAATCAGAACTACAACCCCTTGCATTGATCACATGCCTAAAAGATAAATATTAACTATAAACAACAAGAACTCCCCATCCTTTTTCAAAATGAACCATACACATACATTGGAATACGAATAGTCCCATCCTTAAAATTGGCCATACATAAAAAAATCACTATAGCAAAAATCAAAAAACAAAAGATAAAGATCCTCAACACAATCATTTTCCAAGGCATTAAATATGATTTTTACACCACATTTTTATTTTCCCAAACATCAAGAAACTCAATAAATTCCTCATCAAACTTACAAAATTCATATGTAACATCCTTGCCAAACTACACCGCAAGATGTTCAGCTTTGAAACATTCTCCCAATATATGCCACTAAATTTAGCAAACACTTCATACATAAACTCAATGATTCATGCCCATTAGGCTAGATATAGCAAAGAATAGTGAAATTTATAGCCAACAAATACGGTGGGGATGGAAACCTCCCACAATCAAAATACCAAGTGTGCTCTAGATGACCAACCACTAGATCCCTATAAGTACTAAGAAAAAATTTCAACATCCATCTAGACTCCATATATACCCATTTTTTTCAACAACTTTTTGCTATAAAAAAAATGATAGCAAAAATAATAACCCATTTTACCTCGTTTTCACCTCACAACAAAGATCCAATACAAAGAAATTCCTTAAAAAACTCTCCTTCACCATTACCACCTTAATCCAAATCCAAAATTGCACCAACAAATGCAACTCACCATTGCATGTTAGGATATAAGATTTTGACCTTTTTTTGACGTGGTTATTCTTTGTTGACCTAAAAAAATAACAAATGTCATTGTAAACAACCAGAAGATGAAATATGTAATTGTATTTATTTAAAATTTATTCTAAATTCAATAGAGTTGTTAAAGTTTAAGAGATTTTGACCACTCTACAAACAATTATAGCAATTTTTATATGGGTTTACAAAACTTGAATGATATATTATGTCAGATCATATGAAACTTGAGAAATCTGCACCCATTAACTTAATTGGTGTGATTTGGTTTTGAAATGATGTGCTTGAAGGTTGAGCATCTTTAATGTATTGAATCAAAACTCAACAAAAATACTTTTTAGTATGCTAAAAGTCCAATATGACAAGATCTCCCAAAGGTATATGAAAGACATGAAACTAAAATAAAAGTGTTTATAATGAACGGGGAGAAATTACCACAAGTTACAAATGAAGTGGTCGAGTTTGAGAAATAACCGATTGAAGTTGAAATCTGCAAGAAAAAATGAAGATACAAAAGATGTAAGGATGCATGAATTTGGCAATGATGATTTCCATGTATTCAACAAAATTGTCTGGTCATTTGTTGATAACAAAGTTCTCAACAATACTAACAATAATCATTTAGGAACCATGGAGACATATTTAACATATCCAACCAAAAAAACGGGCATAGAAATTACCAGTTGACGTTGTGCATTGCATTGAATAGAATGCCAACATCTCCAATAAGGTCAAAACGAATCAAATCAACTGATATGTGCCAATTCTTATCAATAGCACGATAACTTTGGGTACAATGCCAATATATTCATTTGTGGTTACCTTCCCATACGTACATCATCTTACCTTTCAACATGATAAAATATGGATCAAGGGACAAAAATGATTGAAAAACATCATCTGAATTGTACTAATGCAAATTCCATCTTTCAAGAATATCGATGGCAATGTCTTGTGACTTTCCAACCTTGTCCACAAGAAACACATACAAAACCCTTTCACCACCCCCATGCCCATTCTTGAACTAAATTTCCAACAATTGCACGTCCACGTCTAGAATGGGTTTCAGTATAGGGAGTGGCATTATACGACACAATGGAATATGCATGCAAGATTTATTTGCACGTGACATTTCAAACTTGAATCACTAAAATAAAATTCGTATTGTGCAAATAAAATTCATATTCGTATTTAAGACACTATTGTCAACATCATGCAATCCTTTTGAAAATTATCACCCTCTGTGAGCCCAAATTGTGCTCTCAATTCGTTTAACATTTTCAAAACATTAAAAACATAAAAATTAGTGATGACTGAGTTAGTTGAATGCTTTGTTGGGAGTGAATTTCGAGTTTAGATTTAAGTAGATTTAAAGGGTTGAATTGAGGTTTAAGAAAGAAAGTTAGAAATTAGATTCAGTGTTGTTTTGAGATTAGGATAGTCTGGGTTGCAAAAGCTAAGGGTGTGTTATCCTTGGGGTAAGAACCTTGGACAAAATGGAAATTAGAGCCGAAGGGGTAAAAGGGAAATGCCCTTTAACCGAATCGGAAATGTTAAGGTGGTAGGTTAGTAAGTAGGTGGGTTAAGTTGGATCAATCAACCAAGCAAGCAAAAGTCAAGCGGCGGCGGAGAAATTTAAATTCCGGAAGCGGCCAAAAAAAGAAAAGGAGGTGACGGTTGCCTCCCCTCATTTATCACCGAGGACTTAATTGCTACCAAAGGAGGTGACGGTTGCCTCCCCTCATTTATCACCGAGGACTTAATTGCCACCAAAGGAGGTGACGGTTGCCTCCCCTCATTTATCACCGAGGGCTTAATTGCCACCAAAGGAGGTGACGGTTGCCTCCCCCCATTTACCACCGAGGGCTTAATTGCCACCAATCAAGGGACGGGCCCCTCGGTTGAAGGCAGGGAGAAGGGATCCGATCCTTCATTGAAAGGATATAAAAACCCCCTCTTCTCCTTTCATTTCCTCCCCCCACATTTTCAGTTAGCACGGCGAAGCCCTTGCGATTTTTAGTTAGGAAGTTCTCTCTCTTCCTCTCTTCATTTTGTTAGGAAGATCAGCAAGCATTCATGTGGACTTAACTTAGGATTCTTAGTGTTAGAACTCTTAAGAAGAGGTGGTGTGTTTTTTAACACCCCCCTAAGTGGCTGGGCCAAGTTCAATCTAGTGTAGTGGATTCTAAATTTGTGATTTAAATTTCAGATTTTGAAGGAATATAACCCTCTTTGTTGGCTTTCCAAAGAGCTAAGTTTGTTAGAATCAGAGTTCGTGAGCAAAAGTTATGAGAGTTTGAATGAAAAGGTCTCAAGTTGCCTTTGAAATTTTACACTCTGACTTTGCAAGAGCGCATCAGAATTGCAACACATGAAAATATTTTGAGATTTGAATGAGTCAAAGGTTTTGTTTTTAGCTTTCCAAATTACTAGCAAGTATTCCAATTGAAGCTAGTGAGCGAAGGTTGTGACCATTCACGAGAAAGGGGGTTGCTGCCTAACGAAAAGGGTTCAGTTCACCCAGTTGGGAGCCCCACGGGCGTTCGCCCGTGGGCTCTAGTGTGAGTGTAGATCTTTAGATTAGCTTTCCAAAAAGCCTAACCTCATAAAAATCAGATTCAGTGAGCAGAAGTTGTGGCCGTTGGCGTAAAAAAGTGCTGCTGCCTAACGAAAAAGGGGCAATCCACCCACTTGGGAGCTCCCTCGGGCGTTCTCCCGTGGGCTTTCGAGTGAGTGTAGCTCTTTAGATTAGCTCTCCACGAAGCCTAACCTTATAAAAATTGGATTTCGTGAACGGAAGTTGTGGTCGTTTCTGTGAAAAAGGGTTGTTGCCTTGAGAGGAGGGGTCAGTCCACCCATTTGGGAGCCCCACGGGCGTTCGCCCGTGGGCTTAGTGAATGTAGCCCTTTAAGTTGGCTTGTCAGAAAACCCAGGGTTGGTAAAAGTCGGAGTTGGTGAGCAAAACTTCTGGCCGTTGAAGTAAAGGGTGTATGCTGCCGTGCGAGGGAAGGGCACTTCACCCAGTTAGGAGCCCCCACAAGCGTTCGCCCGTGGGCTTTGGTGTGAGTGTAGATCTTTAGATTAGCTTTCCAAAACTCCTGACTTTATAAAAATCGGATTTAGTGAGCGGAAGTTGTGGCCGTTGGCGTGAAAAGGGGCTGCTGCCCAACGAGGGGGGGTTACTTCACCCAGTTGGGAGCCCCCACGGGCGTTCGCCCGTGGGCTTTGGAGGGAGTGTAACTCTTCAGATTAGCTTTCTGAAGAGCCTAACCGTACAAAAATCGGATTTCGTGAACGGAAGTTGCGGCCGTTTGCGAGAAAAATGGATGCTGCAGTACGAGAGAGGGGTCTTTCACCCAGTTGGGGGCCCCCACGGGCGTTCGCCCGTGGGCTTTTGCGCACTTGCATGGATGCACCGACCATCGCCAAGCAAAAAGGGGATCCAACAGAGTGTGTTTTGCATCTAAATTCATCGGAGCATGAGCGGGGAGTTCTGAGGTTAAGAGTCAACAAAGACATGTAAGCCATATACTTCCACTCGGACTACAGACGCAAAGGGTGGGGATTTATGGCTGACATAAATGGTGCGTCTGCCGGGAGTGAAGCGGGATTAGGAGATTAAGACTTGGAGGCACGAACTTGAGGGAGAAGAAGGAGCACATGGTGTTTGGCGGAGGACGAATTGCTTGAGGTTCTCTTTCCTCATCTCCTCAATTTTAAATACACATCAAGATAAGTGAAAACATTAAAAGAGTGAAGGTAGCTAGGGGTATATGTGGTCAAGTGAGGGTTGATCGAATGTGCATGAATGCAGGGTAAGACTCGATCCCACAAACCTAAATTGGAGTTAGGATTAAGAAAGGTTACACGTAGGAAGAGATTGTCTAAGATTAGTGAAGTTGTGGAGGAAGTAGAAATTGGAATAGAAAGTTGTTTGAATGTGGAACCTATTGCTAGTCCAGTGTTAGGAAGTTTAGAAGTGGATGCTCAATTTGAGGAGGAAGCTATTCCCTCCAAGTTGAGTGGTGAGACATTATCAAAGACTGATGCAGTTAGAGAAGAAATTCCTATAGAAGTTGATAGGGAAATAGGAGTGGACACACCTGTCACCATGGCTCAGGAGGGAGAAGGCCCACCTCCCTTCCCACCCATCGATCCATTGGTTAGGCCGAGAGGTTTACCCATTGTGGTTCCACAAAACTTGGCGGTGGTGGATATGCCATCTCACCTCCCTAGTTTTATGGAACTAAGGATGAGGATCCTTCGAGGCACATGGAGAGGTACATTGAGAGATTGGCTAGTTCTCTTGTCACCAATCCGGGATATTGGTTGGTGTGGTTTCCTACCACTCTTGAGGGAGAAGCCTATGAGTGGTATAGAGATCATGCAGAGGGTCACTTTGGAGGATGGGAGCAGATGCAGAGGGAGTTTTTGAATGAGTTTAGGCCAGAGGTGGGTCAGAGCACTGCTTTGAGGACATTAGCATCATTGAAACAAGGAAGGGAAGATGAGATTTCGGCGTACATTAGGAGGTTTGATTTGGTGTGTACACGCTTTGTGGGTACGATGCTCAACGATGACACCCTTAAACAATTCTTCATCCAAGGATTTTTTAAGGCGGGTACCATTAGAGGTGTGTTGGAAAGGAATCCCCAGACATTGGCGGATGCCAAAGCGGCAGCTAGGGACATGGAGCGCATGGACACAAATTACGAGAGGTTGTGGCGAAGGGAGGATGAATCAATACCCCAATTCATCCCCATTCGTCCAAGAGAAGTGGAGGTTCAGCCAGGTAGAGAGGGGAGTCAAGTTCCGTATGCTCTCATTGACACAGGTTCACGTCCGCTAGCGGTTAGGGAACCTGCACCACTATTAGCATTGCCAACTCTTGGAGTTGATCCTAACCTTGAAGAGGTGGAGAGAAGGTTAGGCGCCAGTCAATTGGGATTTCAGGAGGCTATGATTAAGCAAATGCAGAGTCTTACGGATCAGATGTCATTGATGATTAGGAGTCAACAGCCTGGTCCTCCTCCTCAGGTTGAGTCGGGTAGACATGCTTCGGGATTGTGGTGTGTTCAGTGTGGCCAACCTGGCCACACTCGTCAGTTTTGTAGGAGTGGGCATGATCAAAGGAACAACGGTGGCCCTCCTCCACAAAACCATAGAGGCCAAGGTCAGAACCAGTATGGTCAGGGCAATTATAGGGGACCTCCCCCTAGAAGACAAGGTGGTCAAAATATGGAGAGAAGGGAGTTTCATTCTTTTTGTGGGAGATGGCACGCACCGGGTCAGTGTTGGTCCGAAGGACAAGGCTATGGTTGTAGTAATTGTGGGGAAAATCATCCTTCAGACCAGTGTCGTCAACCTGATAAGGTCATTAGCATGCCCAACCCGGTAGTCAACCCCCAACAACAAGCTAGAGACAACATGAGAGGGGCTAGGCCACAGGGTGGGCCTCCCAATGAGCTTAGGCCACCAAATTTGTACTATGACCATGGGAATGCGAGGCAGACATTCCACCCTCCGACGGGATTGCAGACGGCGAATGTGTACATCCCTATTCAGAATAGGCCAGGGGGTCCACAACACTTTGACAATGGGAGACAAGCTCCTCCTACCGATCCGGGTCCGTCTAATTCTCAGGATGTCAGGTTCATGGATGGTGTCACGGAGCCGCGTCATGATGAATCTATTGCTTTCCAAATGGGTGTTGGAGAAGAGCAAGGTCAATGGTCTCCACACGCCAACACCATCACCTATGAGTTGAGGAGTTTAGGTGATGAGGTCACTCATGAGGCACCGGCATTAGCGGTCACCACTAGAGCTATGCGGGGAAACGTTCAAGCAGAGAAGGATGTGGTAGGACAGGAGGAGTTCTCCTCGGATGAGGGTCCTAACCTCTCAGATTTGGATAGAGTAGCTAGAGTAGCTAGGAGAGCCACTAGGGAATTAGAGAAGGACAATGAGATTGTTGAGGATAGTCATTCATTTTTTGAAACCACCTACATTCTTGTTTCCTGTATGTTCTTAAAATTTTATTAATCCTCTAGTCAATTCATGATTTACATGATAGTGAGATGGGAAAATGGGAAGGACCTAACATTCATGTGGAGGACCTCTTGGGATACAACTCGTTGATTTGTCCATCCCGCCTCTTCGAACTTTCTTTGCCACTGATCATGACTGGTGAAGCTCCACTACTGACCTTACCCTTCCTGCACAATGCAAAACCCTTTACACTCCCAATACCCCCATTATCTTTTGTTCATACGGACTGAACCCTAGAAGTTGGTCCACTCTTCTTATGCGACACCGACTTCACACCCCCGGATTGTGTTTGACAACCCCCATCGGAGTAGCCTGCACCAGCCTCGGCATGTGAATAGCTCGAACCACCTTAAGATGCTCATGTTCTTGCATCACTGATTTTGCACAGCCCACACTCCAAGTTGCTCGTAGCTTCTAAACAAGATCACTGGCACATTGGTGGTCATGGATTTCTAGATTAAAACATCAGTTTAGGAACTTATAGGACCACAAATCTTGTTTTCAAACCAAGTCCTCCAAAGTTGATGCATCGTTATAACTTCTTGTTGCTTGTGAACTTGGATGTTGAATTGAGCAACTAGACTAAATTATGACAAAAAAATTGACCTCAACATGTCCACTAGGCTGGATTCCATAACCTTTGATTGTTTCACCCCCATAACCTTCCTTTTAAAATTCTTAAGAAGACTTCACTCTAGATCAAGGCGCTCCTGGACACATGAATGGTGATAGTAATTCGTTTTAGGAGTTTCCACTGCTCGTGTTTCAACCATTGTGGCTTGATTGGGGGCCCTGTCGGTTTCATCCCTCAATTAACCTTTAAATTGCGGTAGAACCACTTCACAACCTCATGACTTGGCCCTCCACACTCAATCCTAGTATCTACCCTGACATCTTATGACCTAACCATACTTGAGTACAAGTGTTGAATTATTGCACATGATTGTAGCGTTAACGATAAGCGTATTGTATATAGGATCCGCAATGCATGAAGCTTGGCACACCTTCCAAACTTAGTGACCTACGTTGAACCAACCCCCGAGAGCCCCAAGTTCCTCGAGCCATAGAACCACCACTGACGAATTCAAATGTGCCCAGTCGTGAGGATTATTCCCAATCATCATGACATCCCTAGCATATGATTTTTGTACTGAGCAACCCCTTCCTAGCAATTTTGAATGTTGTCTTCGCTGTGAGGCTCTTGCATTCAGTGATCACGGCTGCGTTGCTTTCCAGCTACTTCTAAACCTACTACAACCAAGCCACTAAACCTTGCCCTTAATCTAGAGTCCAGGATATGCATACAAATTGTCCCTGTGATGATCTAGAAACTACTCAATTAGTCTACACAAGAGCAACCAACAAGGGTACGAATCACATCACCCGTCAAAATTGGCATCCTAGTCGGCGATTACGTCTCGTCCGGGCAGTCTCCCTAGCTCCAACCGTCTTCTGATGATGCACCGTACTCACCTTAGCCCCTCCATTTGAATGAAGCAACTGTTCCACAGCCACGTGGGATTTAACAAACGTTCACTAGTAGAGTGCCATAGCATGTCCCACCTACAACTGTTTTTTTGGCCTCCTCCCTCCTTCCACGATCTTTTCAATGTTTCTTAAGTTTTTAATTATGTTTTCAACTCCAAGATTACATGGTCTTTTGGTTAATTACTCATGGGGGCCCAATCTTGGGCTCACACCAAGTCATTCGGTTGAATAACGTTATGCTTGAATATATATGGTTGGGGTTTTCATTACATGGTGAAAATGATACTTACATATGTATTATCATTATTGAATGAATCCATCTCCATATTTATTTAGATCTTAATTACTTGCATTATTCTTAAGAAAAAATAGAATGCAAAATTTAGTTGACAATACCTTGATTTTATTTGAGCTCTTTCATTTAAATAATAATGCCTCTCAAGGAAGTTTTTACAAAAGATGGGCTATTACATCACCAAGCATTTAGGCTATTACAATGGATACCAAGGCAAAACATTTGTTTTGATAAATCATGTTACCCCTTTAAAAATGCATGTATTCAATGTATGACAAATGTCCATAATTTTGACGAGCCTTGAGACTCCTTACTAGGACATTGCCTTTGGTAGTATTATTGAATACATAATGTTGCCACGATGTACTAGGTATGCATTCTGGCAATGCAATGCATCAATCATGGTACGTCAACATCTAAAAATCCTTTTGGATTGTTATCATTGTGAATAATTCACATTGATCTTTAAATGGGACAATGGCCAAAAGGTGTTGCATATTGGGGTTGATGATGCTTTGGGTGACAATGACTATGACAATGATGCATATATTCAAACAGGCCATAGGGACATGTATATTTTCATGGTCTAGCAATTGAAAAAATCTCATGATGAAAGAAAAAGGCCACACTGAACCAAAATCTCACCATAGAAATTGCCCCCATCATTGATGTCGCTTATTATTTTTTTTGGCACACAACCTTACGACATTCAAAGATCTCAATTGCAAATTTCATCAATTTGTGACTCTACACTAACAATTCAAAGATTTTGAATGATTTGGGCACCTTGCATGCAATCTTCTATGCATATATTGAATATTAGGTGCCATGTTGGTTTTCCAACACCTCGTGTGAAATTTGTAGTGTTTGGGACTCAAAAAAAATGATATAAATGTTTGTTTGTAGGCTTTCATAAATTGTGCATGGATTTTTGTTGAATTTGCATCTATACTTCTAATTAACATGCATTTGTCATTCCATTTATTGTGTTGGGTTCATGATGTTAAATATTGCAATGAATGTTTGATTGAGGGTCCAAACTTGCCAATTTGTTGCCCATTTTGGATGATAATGGGTTGCTCCAAAAAACAATAAAGTTGATTGCAATCAAGTGTATGCTAATGCATGCTTCAAATCATCCCACTATAGGCTTGTTCATTGCCTAGTTAATTTTGCCTAAGGTTGTTTTGTTTGATTGCCAATGCAATGACTTTAAGGTTGACGATGGACCATAGTCCTTAAAGCATTTAATTATTGTGATTGAAGAATATTGTGTGTGCTTAGCATGTTGGGTGCGCATTTGGGTGACTAAGTGGAGTGGTAGGCAAAGAAACAATAAAGAAGAGCAGTATGCCATACTAACGATGGATTTTGGTATAGGGTCTAAGAGCAACAACTTGATTTCATAAGTTATACATATTTGTTGTTACCAAACTATAAAGCTTTGATAATTTGGCAAAATTGCATTTGAAAATGACACAAATATTGTGGCTACCCAAACCCATTGTACCAAGTGTCCATTATATTCTCTTGGTGTCCAAATTCCAATTGATGGTCTTTTGATAATTGTAGGTTTTAATCGAGAACACCAAATATACAAAAAAATGGCATCAGGTGTTTGAAGCAAGTAAATACCATAAGAATGACAATTTGACGAATCAATCTCTTGTACCAATAATTGTTGTTATTGGCTACAAAGTTTAAATATTGAATGCAAGTGTTGATTTTGGACTTTGGTGAGCACTCTCCCAGGACATCTTTCTAGGATGATTAAGTCTAGGAAGAGGGGAGAAAGGTGTTTTGACATTGAAGAAATAAATTCTAGTGACATTCGTGTTGAAAATGGCATCGATTGGGCATCATTTTCCCATGAAATTAAGGTTGAAAGTAAGGTTGATTAGTGACCATTTTGCATGGCAATGTAGATGATGAAATGGGCAAAGGCAAAGAAGTGTTGATAATGACACATATGTATTTATCATAGTATATGAATTATGGGAGGTTATAAGACATTCTTGTAATCATTGTGCAATACCATGTTATTGATATCTTGTTCATAGTGCATAAAAAAATCATGCTCAAATTTAGAATATGAAAAGGGGGTAGAACACTAAATTGAAACATTTATGACAATCCAAAGATTGATTGATTGAATGTGGGCTTATGAAATGAGAGCTCAAACTCCCCACATTCTTAAGCAAGCTTTTGGAGGTACACAAAATAGTTGTGAGCCTCAAAATTGCCCCCAACGGCAATTTGGCTCACAATTGAGGGTTTTTAGCAAAATCTTTAGATTTGTAATAGGAAAATTTGGCCAAAAAACCATTTAGATTAAGGTAGGTTACAAAAAAAACCCTACAAGGTTAGCTAGGGTGTTTTATCCTTGGGGTAAAAACCTTGGACAAGTAGGAAATTAGAAACCGAAGGGGTAAAATGGAAATGCCCTTTACCCGAATTGGAAGTGTGAAAGTAGTTGGCTAGTCTGTAGGTAGGTTAAGTTTAGAGAAAGCAAAAATCAAGCGGTGGCAAAAAATGAGTAATTCCGGAAGCGGCCAAAGAAGAAAAAAGAAGGCGACAACTACGAATGTAAGGGATCTTGCCAACTAGGGCAAGGGGGCCATATTGCCACCCTTGCCAACCAAAATTAAAGTTCAAACCGAAATGAAAAAACCTTTCTAAAGGCTTGCACAAGTGGGGTGCGAGGTGGTGTTCCCCCCATTCACCACCGAAGGCTTGGTTGCCACCGTTCAAGGGACGGGACCTATCGGTTGAACGGAAGGAAGAAGGGGTCTATCAGCCATAAACCCCCACCCTTTTGCGTCTGTGGTCCAAGTGGAGGTTCATGGCTCACATTCCTTTGTTGATCCTTTGTTAATGTTGGAAACCCCTTGCAAATACTCCAATAACCCAAAAATCAAACACTATCTTTTTGGTCAACTTCACAGAGTGTTAGTATTGATAAAATACTCCCAACTGTGTTTTGGAGTTGCCCACGGGTGAACACCCGTGGGGTCTCCTCAACTGCGGTTTGGGATTGCCCACGGGTGAACATCCGTGGGGTCTTCCCACTGCAGCACACACCCAGTCACTCAAATTGCCATAACTTCCACTCACGATGTCCGATTGAGATAATTTTTAGTGATCTAGAAAGCTAACAACTAGGCCTATGATTCATCTAAATATCAGAATAACTGAAAATTCCCTCATCTATATATGAGCTTTCAAAGTCAGCTCTTTTTGAGTTACGCGGTAGCTAGGGTACTTCCTTCAAACACCTATAACTTTTGTTCGCTAACTCCGATTCCAACAAGCTTAGGCTTTTTGGAAAGCTAATAATGAGGTCTACACTCACTCCAAATCTTCTCCCACGGGTGAACACCCGTGGGGGTTCCCCTAAAGCAGCAACACTTCCCAACTTAAACTGCCACAACTTTCTCTCACAAGTTCCGATCAAAATAATTTTTAGTGATTTGAAAAGCTCATCACAAGATCTATGAATCATTCAAATCTCCAAATAAATTCAGGTGTTGCAATTTTTGTGCGCTCTCACAAAGTCAGCGTTTGAAAATTTGAAGGCAACTTGAGACACTTTCATTCAAAGTTTCATAACTTTTGCTTACTAACTCTGATTCTAACAAGCTTAGGCTCTTTGGAAAGCTAACAAAGAGGGCTACCTCTCCTCAAAATCTGAAGTCTAAATCATAACATAAGAGTCCACTACCCTGGATTGAATGTGGCCCAGCTACTTAAGAGTGTGTTCAAAAACACACTACCTTCTCTTAAGAACTCTAATTCTAAGGATTATAAATCATGTCTACATGAATACTTGCTGATCTTCCTAACAAAATGAAGAGAAGAAGAAAGAAAAAAAGCTTCCTAACTAAAATTTGCAAGGGCTTCGCCATGCGAACAAAGAAATTCAGAGAGACATGAAAAGAGAAGAGGGGGCTTTTATACCCTCTCAATGAAGGGTCGGACCCCTTCTCCCTTCCTTCAACCGAGGGGCCCATCCCTTGATTGGTGGCAATTAAGCCCTCGGTGGTGAATGGGGGGAGGCAACCGTCACCTCGTACCCACTTGCCTCGAGCCTTTATTGGCAACCGTCACCTCTTTTTCTTCGCCGCTTCCGGAATGTTTCTTTACTCCGCCGTCGCTTGACTTCCGCTTGCTTAATTGATTACTTCTACTTAACCCACCTACTTACTAACCTACAACCTTAACACTTCCGATTCGGTTAAAGGGCATTTCTCTTTTACCCCTTCGGTTTTAATTACCAATTTGTCCAAGGTTCTTACCACAAGGACAACACACCCCTAGCTTTTACAAACCGGACAATCCCAATCCCAAAACAACCTTGAATCAAATTCTTAACTTCCTTCCGTGAGCCTCAATTCAACCCCTTGAATCCACTTAAATCTAAACTCGAAATTCACTCCCAACAAAGCATTCAACTAACTCAGTCATCACTAATTTTTATGTTTTTAATATTTTGAACATGTAAATCAAATTGTGAGCACGATTTTGGGCTCATAGGGTCCAATCTTTCATTGAAGGATGATAAAAACTCCCTCTTCTTCTTTTATTATCTCTCCAATTTTTGATTTCAAAGGACATAGCCCTCTTAAATTTTAGCTAAGAATTCTTTCTGTCATTTTTTCATTTTATAAGGCGAAGCCTTTTTTAATTCTAGCTAGAAAAAAATTTCTCAAATTCTTTATTCCAAAGGGTAAAGTCCTCAAGAATTTTAGTTAAAAAAATTAAACAATTTCATTCTTTCATTATAAATATAAGTTAGAATTCTTATAGTTAGAATTCTTGAGAGAAGGTAGTGTGTTTTTGAACACACCCTTAAGTAGTTGTGTCACTTTCAATCGAGTATAGTGGATGTAAAAATTATAATTTAGCCTTTAGATTTTGAATAAATCTAGCATTTTATGTTAGCTTTCCAAAAAACCTAAGCTTGTTAGAATCAGAGTTAGTGAGCAAAAGTTATGAGTGGTTGAGTAAAGGTGTCTCAACTGCCTCTAAAACTATAAGCGCTGACTTTGTAAGTGCATATTAAAAAGAAAAAATATGCAGTAGCTTTGATACTTGAATTAGTTTTAGATCTTATTTTAAAGTTTCTAGAAAATTTAAGTTTGCTAAAATCTAAGTTGATGTGTAAAAGTTATAAGTGTTTTAATGAAGGTGTCTTAGTTGCCTCTCAAACTACAAGTACTGACTTTGCAAGAGCATTTCTAAAAGACACAATATAAAATTGCTTTCATATTTGGATGAATTATAATTCTTGTTGTTAGTTTTCTAGAAAGTATAAGTTTATCACAGTCAGATTTAATGACTAAAAGTTATGAATGTTTGAATGAAGGTATCCAGCTGCCTCCTAAATCATAAAAGCTAACTTTGTAAGCTCATATCTACAAGATGAAATATGTAGTTGTTTTTATATTTTAGGAGGTTGTAGATCTTGATTTCAGGTTTTAAAAATATGTAAGCTTAATAAAATCTACGTTGATGTGTAAAAGTTATAAGTGTTTGAATGAATGTATTCCAACTGCCTCCTAAATCATAAGAGCTGACTTTGAAAGCTCATATCTAAAAGAGAAAATATGCAGTTATTTTGATATTTGGATGAGTCATAGGTCTTATTGTTAGCTTTTCAGATTACTAACAATTATTTCAATTGAAGCTTGTGAGTAAAAATTATGGCCGTTTAAATGAAGGGATGTCTACTGCCTTACAAGAAGAGGTTTGTCCATCCAAGGTTGGCGGTTACGAGTTGGTATTGTGGACAGCCGAGCGTTGGAGTAGGGGTTCTACACCAACCATCGTCAAGCCAAAATGGGAGTTAACCGGTAAATTTTTTTTATCCTATACCCTTTAATTTAGGAATGGAGGGAGCGCAGCAAAGGTAAATTATAAACCCAATCCAACTATCCATGTAAGGTTAAGGGGGCATCACCTACCTAGCCGCCGAAGGGATCCCAACTTCCATGTGTGTGGAGCCTCTCGGTTAAATGTTGTGGTAGTAGCTTTCCATTCATAGTTCGTTCGTGTGTGGTGAAGCCGGGTTAATCACCAGCATGACCACTCTATGTATTTGTAGGTGGTAAGATGAAAGTAATGACCCACAAAACCACCATCATGTTGTTGAGTCCAAAGGTTGGAGGTGATGGCCCCAACCCTTGAAGATTGTACAACAGGTTGAACACATAGGTTGCCTTATTCCTCGGTTCCATTAAATTGAATTTTCATGGTAAACTGTGTTAAACTAATTAATAACCAACAAAATTTGTACAACCCCTTAGGCAAAAATCAACCGGAAATTTAACTCGGAAGATTGATACTACCCTTCCGGCGGTAAAGATCGGAGGGTATAAGTATCAATCAACCTTCAAGAGACCCGCACAGGGCCTTGAAGGGTTCGGATTAGGGTGTGCACCAAACAAGTAGGTGGCGATGCCATAATTTACGAACTTAGTAACCTAGGCTTGTTCAATCAACCATAACTAAGAATGAAGGTTGAGAGGGTGAGACTTAATCAAGGTCCCCCTTTAGAGAATTTAATTCATAAGAAATAAAGAATTAGGTGTGGCCAAGGTAAAATATAAGGTTATTTTATTCATTAGGGTTAGATTGCCTTGATTCCAAGGCTGGTGCGTCTGCTCGTAGACTATGATAGATTAGGCATTAGGTTAGAGAAATTGATAATTACCTTAGGTACTTATAATCTAGGCACAACCTACCGGAAGGATACGACGCGATTACCAAATCCCTCCACAAAACCAAATACTCATTAAAATATTATAACATCCGGGTTCGGCTTGGACACCTACTAAGGCAGGCCACCCTCACCGAAGGACTTGTGCGGTACTTTTAGGCTCCCTCGGAGGGGGGTGCCCAAAAACACCACAATAATTTTATTATTATGAGCCACAATCATTTCTAAAGCCCATATTAATTCTCAAAATGAGAATCAATGTGGGCCATAATAATTTTCAATGCATGTTAAATGTCAAGTAAAAAATTAGTGTGGGCCATATTAATTGTTTTCAATGAAATTAATATGGGCAATCATTTTTTAGGTACTACTTTTGTCCTATAACTACTTCTCAATTTTGTAACCATTGGAAATCAACCAAGCCAAAATTTTCGGCCAATCCTTCCTCAAACTTTTTGGTTGAACCCCTACACAAGTTTTGAGGTTGATTTAAACCACAAACCCGTGCAACCTTTACACTTAATTCTAATACATGCGCATTTCCTTGAGCATAATACGCTATGGGGTTGAGATAAAGGTCGTTAGACAATCTCCTATCCAAAATGCACTACAATGGTATTGTTACATGTTGACCTTAATACATAAGAACCACTTCCAAATGAAAAATTTAATATAAGCATGGAGAAGTAGAATGAATGGGGTTCCTCAATGGTTAATGAATAGGTGCTTGCATTACCTTGTGACCATATCATGAGGGAGTTGTTGGCTCTTGCCATTATGGCATATTATATTTTGTTCATGATTATGGCCTTCATTACCAATTGTGGTCTTTGGGTCACCTTGGCTCTACATATGACCTGGTTTATGTTTCAATATTTTATTATGTGTATTTTTCCGAGCCCAACTTGAGGTCACCGAGGAATAATGCGAGGCATGAGTTATCATGCTTTTATCAATGAAAATTGTCATTTGATGCCAAAAAAAACAAAGAAATAAGTGCCAACAACATAGTTGGCAATTATTTGGGCATTGGCAATACTGGTCTTCATTACCCATATTGGTCTTTAAGTCATGGCTCACATATTATTTAGTTTTTGTTTGGATCAGGTTATCATAAAATTACATGTGTGAGGCCTATTGATATTTTTTATGCGTGAAAAATCACCATTTGATCCCCAAAAAAGAAAAAAAAGCCAAGTACAATAGTTGGCATAATATAGTCATATTTTATTATGCCTCTTCTTCCGATCCTAACTTGAGGTCACCAAGAAATTATGCTTGGCATAAGTTATCATACTTTGATCAATGAAAGTTTCCATTTGATGCAAAAAATAAACGAAAAATAATAAGTGCCAAGAACATAGTTGGCAAAACAAGGGCACTCAAGGAGATCACTGGTGAAAATCATAGAAACAACGTGCGATAAAATATAGGGTCCAATATATTCATTGTAGGTAAATTTTGCAAAAAAACGTACACATAATATAGGGGGTTTTAAAATAGTGAAACATGTTTACATGTAAAATATCATGACATATAATGGCATTTTTTATCTAGTCAGTACATGTAAAATAATGTGGAAACAATTACTAGGGGTAGTGGGTGTAGGGTAGGGTTTGTGCTAGTGGATGAAAAGTGGTCTATGCTGTGGTAATGTGATTGCTACTGAAATATTTAAAGAGCAATTTTGGGTTGTTTCCCAGTCCTTAAGGAAGGTTGGGTAGTCAATATCCCGTACTTTGATTTCTAGATGTTAATATGTGAATGGCGATTTATGGGTGTGCTCAAAATGACATAGAAAGCCAGTTGTTTGGAGAAGCTAATTTATTGCTTTATGACCAAGCTTTTTGTAGATTGCTTGTGGGCGTACATTCGAATTGTGGAATACTTACTTGATGGAATGAAAAACAACTTAAGATTACTTCAGGTCATTAAGGAAGTTTGTGCATCCAAAATGCCATGCTTTGGTTTGTCGGTGGTGATATATAAACATGTGTTGGAATTGTGTGTTGGAAAAAAATGGGGTATAAGAAACAAAATACGGTGTAAGAAAAAAATGGACATCAATTGGGCTCCGAGAAAAAAAAATTGGGGTAAAGTCAAAAAAATTGGATACTTGGGGTATAAGGAAAAAAATGTAGTATAAGTAAAATAAGGTATTTTAAAACGATTCCCCCAAAAATTTATAATTACTGATAGGGTATATTAAAACACAAGCATTTACCTTTATTTTGAAAAATACCATACCTTAAAATATTTTCTGCAAGGTAAATAGCCCCCCGATAAATAAGTCCTGAACGCACGTGTATGCATCAATTAAAGAGGGAGTGATCTCCCCGAGCAAAGGCATTGGCAATACTATGTTATTGGTATTGATCTTTAAGTCAGTTGTCACATATTGTCTAGTTTTTGTTTGGATCATCGTAAAATTACACGTGTGAGGTCTATCAATGCTTTTTATGCGTGAAAAATCACCATTTGATGCCCAAACAAAAAGAAAAGAAAAGGGCCAAGAACAATAGTTGGCACAACATAGTCAATGGCAATATGCATGATGATACTATAAGGCAATGGCAAGGAAGTTTGTAAGATGAGGACACAACTAGGGCCCTTTTCATGGTTACTTAAGCTTACCTAACCGATCACCCAACCCTACACCGAAAATGAACTCCCAGTCCCGTCGCAAGCAAAGCCAAGCCCAGGAGGAAGGGAAGGCGATGTGTTAGTTTAGCTAATGTAGTGATGTGATTGCGAGCGAGGTGCGTGACCTAACTCGCCCCCGACGTCGCTGGGCCCTGAGAAGCTCACACATGCAGTAGCGATGCGGGCGAGGAAAGAAGTTACTAAGGTAGGGAAGAACTTGAGAGTGTAGGCGAAAAGGATATTATTGGGATGGCTTGGAGCGTGCATGTCGCTGCAGCAGCATCATCATCGTGAGGGGAGCAGGAAGGGCTGGAGCTTCTTCTTCTGCTGCTTTGGTTCGCTAGGGTTTGGAAGCGGTGGCGATGGCTTTGAACGCGCACAAGGCTTCCGGCGGGGGCGTGACGAAGAGCGGGAATGAGGAGGACATAGCGAACGGGGTGGCGGGCTCTGGAGGCAGAAGAGCCACGATGATGACGACGGCGACGCTCGGGGGAAGTGCTCCGGTGTTGATGAAATCGTCGCGGTCTTCGTACACGTGGCTGGACAGGTTGCGGTATCTCAAGGGGTTTGACGAGGGGATTGCTCTCTCGGAGTCGCAAAATGACGACGCGGAGGACAGCTGGTTGTGGAGGTCGTCATCTGGAGTGGTGATGAAATCCTCGGGAGGAGGAGGGAAAGAATGTGATGGAGATGAGAATACGACAATTTCGGCTTCTTCGTATGATGGGCGTGGAGGGAGAAGGCGGAGGAGGATGATCGAGGAGGAGGAGGACGAGCAGCACGTGGAGAACGTTGGGAGAGGAGGAGCCAACACCTTGGAGCCGCGAGCGGTATGGGAGTTGTACTTTGGAGGGGATGTAATGAGGGTGGATAACGATAATAGACGTAGTAGGGCATCACTGCCATTGGCTTCTGCAGCAAGGAACAACAACAACATCAAAAACAACAACAAGGTGAGTAGTCAGAAAACGAGAAGACTGTGCTTGTTGCCGAAATCTTCTGCAGGTTACTCCATCATTTCACGGGGCCTCTTGTTAGCTCAGTCAGCAGCCGAGGAGACAAGCTCCCCTCTGGCAGCAGATGCAGAAGTTGATGATGATGACGAGGAGCTCCTGCTGCAGGAGGAGTGTGAAAGTGGTGATTTGCTGCAGCTGTCCTCGAGAAATCATCGGTCCACCCAGGAGGAGTTACTACTACATGAAGCAGCATCTGATCTTGGTCTGGAAACAGAAACTCTTTACAGTACGCATCATAATGATGATGGTGCAGAGTCACCAAGAATGGCGGTGGTCTCACCAGAATGCTCCACGAGGTCTATCTCCGTGGATCCCTGCCCCCCTGTTGATGAGCAACGCAGTGTAACGGCGGCAGCAGGAGGAGGATTTGCTTCTTCACAGCAGTTGAAGAGGGAGACGAGGTTAAGAACCACCTGGGCTACATGGGCAGGATCAAAGGCTGGTCGCAGAGATCATCGTCCGGCCACTTCTAAGAGTTCCATAGCCGCAAGAAATAAGCGACAACCCAACAACTCCGATCTACTTGTCACACAGGTAAGTGTCCTTAATAATGCCGTCACTAAGTACTTAACGCACTTCCTGGGAGGATGTTTTGCCTTTTGCAAAGTTGCACTAATAGCATCTATTAGTGCGACTTTGAAACCCTTGTCTTTCTGAAACCTCCTTTACAGATGAGCAATTTGTCTTATGTTTTTGAAGTTGGCCATCAGGAAGACCTAGTGAAGACCTTGCATGCAATCCTTAATGCCGTCATTACTTCAATTGCACATGTTTGGAGGAAGTTTTTCCCTTTGCAAAGTTGCACTTTTAGCATCTATTTAGTGCGACTTTGCAAACTCTTGTTTGTCTCCTTGAAACCCACTTTACAGATGATTAGCAAAATAAATTTGTCTTTATTTTTCGAAGTTGGTGAACAGGGAGAATTAGTGAGTATATTGCCTTGCAACGCAACAGACTGCAAGGAGTCAGTCAATGCTCTAAAATGTAATGCTGTGAAATGGGGTCCTATTCCAAGAAGCTCTGGGAGGAAGTTTTTCCTGTGCAAGTCACACTTTTAGCTATTCAGTGCGACTTTAAACACTTGGTGTTCTCCGTGAATCCTTCTTTACAGATGATGAGCAAAATAAATCTGTCTTTTTTCCTTGAAGTTGGCCAACAGCGAGACCTAGTGAATTCCTTGCATTGCATTGCATTGCATTGCAACAGACTGCAAGGAGTTAGTGGGTGCTCTAAAATATATTGCTGTGAAACTGGGAACTATTCCAAGAAGCTCAGCAACTCTTTCTCCACGGGAAGACACCAGAACTCATGTTAGCCTACTCCTGGCATTGAGGACACTTGGTGCAGTTGTCACGTCAAAGTGCAATCCCTTCTGGTAGGAATATCTGGTTTCTTCGGTACGTTCAGGATTTCACTGAAATAAACAAACAAGAGATAATTGAATCTTATGAAGTGTTAGGTTTGACACTGGTGCTAATTGGGCGTGGTAAGGTGTGGACTTTTGGCTCCACAGAGACACTGCTTACATGAATCCAGACATAATTAATTCTAAAAAGTTTCAAATACCACATCTTGTGAGCATCTTAATTAAACAGATCCTTATTGGCAGTTGCAAGTTGTTAATACTGCACAAGTCCTCAATTTCTTCAGAGGTTTTTGGGTGTACACTCCCTTTTGTAGAGAATGCATCCTTGTTGGAGCAGAATTTAACAGCAGTAGTGAAATAATTGTAATGGCATTAGAACTAGTTGAAAACTTGTTATGCTTAATCAGCATCTGGTGGACTTTCTCGTCAAAGATTTGGTTGGTGGCAAGGTTGAGCCCTCCCTAGTTGCATTTAGCTTATGGCAAGTGTAGCCGAGCATAAACTCTAATTTTACTTAATGAATTTTAATTGTCTTATGCACTTCTAAAAATACTAATTAGGTGTTTGATGTAATAGGGCACAGAGGAGATTCAAGAGGGCATCAAGTTGGAAGACTGCCAAACCTTCTCACAGAAGTGTACACAACAAAGGTTTGGATCATACTTGTGTTTCTTGTTGTGCTTTGTATGTCAGTAAGAATATGTTGATGAGCGAAGATAGGGCAGAGCCTTTTGTCTGGTGTATTTCCTAGGAAGTCTGATAACTCTCAGTCAGCTCTGTTTTACTGTTTTGCTGAAGAAGCTGCATTTTCTAGCCTACAATTGATTCTCCAGGAGGTTTGCAACTGAAATTACTTCCAAAATGAGGTCAATAGTATACAAAAAGTTATAAAGTGGCCAGCTGTGTAAGTTGACTTGTGCAGTGCAAGTTATCAAGAGGCCTTAGCAGTGTACTTGATGTGATGCATTGTGGGGCATATTTCCAGTTCCATAAAACCGGAATGGACCACATGGATACTAGCCCGGTCATGTAAATTGGTTTGTAATTGAGGTCTCTGGTTACTTAGGCTGGTATGTCTATGTGATTTTGTGATAGGGGTTTGTTGTTGATATATGAAGGTCTTGCACAAAATGGAGGCGCTCTTCTGCTGAAGCTGGTACACCACTCTAATATCCTTTGAATGTATTTTTTTGTGAAGTAAGTTGGTTATGCATGGGGTATTTGGTTGATCATTGCATTGACCATGTTTGTGAATGTAGGATCATCTACTGACTTTAAATTTATCATGACAGCCTACATGTCATTTATGTTGTACTTAATAAATTGCTGAGGATCTTATAGTTAACATTTATTAATTACAATAATTCAAGTTGAGATGGCATAAAGGACACTCCTTATATACAAATCTATTGAATGTTCAATAAAGCATCACTAAATGCTTTACAAATAGTCAACTGTATCTAGATGTATGTGTATCTTCATTTTGTGGAACGAACTGCTTGGTTCTTCCCTTCCAATGTTGAAATGTGGATTTGTTTGATGGAGGACGACCATTGCTTGGCATTTTTGTTTGAACACAGTGGTACTGGATTTTGCAAATTGTGATTAGTACATGGATCTTTATTATATTCCTTTTTGGGGTTGGTGGCATTCTTGTGCAGATCCTGGATCAGGGAATCATTCATCTCAAGCCAGTCCAGTTCTTGAACTAGCCCCTGATCATCCCAGCAAGAAGCCTCCAGAGAGTCTGGTGTTCATTACATACAAGGTGTTCCTACAAGCTGGAAAAGGTGGCCTTACAGCACGGGAAGCTGCATCTCGGATTGAAGATGCTGGTCTTGGCAGAGTTTTCCAAGGTGTTACAAAGCCGAGGATCAAAATTGGTAAAATTATTCGCAACAATCCATACTACTTACAAGCAGGAGAAGGCCGATACATATTGTGTGAGGCTATTGTTGGGGTGACTAGGACATTTACTAGCCCACAGCCTCAATTGCCATCTGCAGAAGCAAAATCACAAGATGCCCCACTGCCAACACTAGCTGATGTCAAAAGGGAAGCAGCTGCTGTGGCCAGGAGGAAAGGTACAGCAAAATATTGGGCAGAAATGCATGCCAATGGGTGGACAAGAGGGTCAAAGGGGCGACATAAGCAATTAGGCCTAAGGAAGCATGGGATACCACAAATTGATAATGAGCCTACCTGCACTGAGACAGGTGAGCCTGGGAAAGTTGAGGTAGATGGTCATGTTCAAGCTGACCAGAAATCTCAAAGGCTCAAGGGATTGGGATTAAAGAATGCCATGGGTGGCAAGGCCTGTAAAAGGTCTGATGGGAAAAATTGGCAGTGCCCTCTTTTGGCTTCAGCAGACTCAAATTATTGTGACCATCATCAGAAGAGGCTGAAGCAGGCAGCAGAAGCTCAACGGGCCTTCAGGCTTCCTGGGGGAAGTAGGTATTCAAATGATGAACTTCAACGGTCTTCTCCTTCCAAGAAGTTAGTGAGGAAGAGGGTGCATAACCCGGAGGACAATTCAGATATGTTAACAGATATTAATACTCCAGGGGTTGGTGATAAGCGCCCAAAAGATCTGTGGGCTGTTCGGAAGAATTTCAATTACCAACCATCTTATGATGGCCAGTCACTTTGGGGAGGTTCTAATTTTAGCACAAGCAGGAGAGCCACTCAGCATACTTCTTGTGGAGGTGATATTGGACCAGCTGGCTCATCTCAGCCTTCTACAGAGGTGGAAGTTCGCTGAGATCTCTGTGTAGCTTGCTGTACACATTGTTTCTTCTTGACTTGTAACTACATCTGAAAGGGTTTTCTGAATCGGGACCTTGAAAATGTGTTATTCCTTGACCTGCTTAGTAGAACACTGCGTAAGCATAAATATTCTTAAAAATTCAAGCCGATTTCCTTCCAAGTCTGCATGGCTGAGGCTCATGGTAACCTGTCCTGCAAAATTCAGATTACTAATGGATCTAATCTAACATTCTAGGAATGTGTTACCGTGTGAAAATCACCTTAAACTGATTCATGATTAAACTCGACAGTTAAGCAATTCAAACACAGGAATGAGATTCACATTTCCCAGTAGCCAGTATGTGCTTATTAACTCTGCTTTCCAGTCACTATTGGCATATGTGTAACTTGGATGCAGGAAGAAACAGAAGAATCACTATGCCAGTTGAAACTCGTTTTGTAATCTTATACTTGTACGTCCTCCAAGACTTTGATCCTTTCTACCAGGTTTATTACCTCTTTGTAGAATCTGTACTTAGTCTAAGAATTTCTGAGGTATTACTTCAAGATTGATGAGTTTCTCTGTGCTACAAGCTGGCCATATTCTGAATTAATATGAACTGTCCATAAAAGGTCAGGTTGTTTTGGTGCAAACTTGAACGTTTCTGAACTCACGAGTTAGTTTTTTTTTAATATATATTTGATTTGCTTTGGTCATTGACAGGGCTATTTGATGGAAAAATGTTTCTTTCATAGAAAGTGACTGATCAGGTTTCTGCAGCAGCCTATACATCATTATGAGAACTTCCTGAGCGATTTTTCTATTTTTAAATTCATATTCTGCTCATAAATTTTTCTCCCAAGTCTGAACTTACACAGCAGAGGCTAATATCAAAGTCGCAAAGACAAACTATTAGTACACGGAACTGGTTCATTTAGAAACCAGCTCCAGGAGGAACAGATCCCACAGAATTGTTAGAGTAGCTTTTATCATGTAGAGCCCCAAAGTCCCCACAACCCCATGGCAGGAAACATTGAAATTCTTTTTTCAGGCCACTTGCAGAGAATGGTCAAGGTAAGCCTATCTGGTTTATATCTAACTTTTAATTTTTTTAAATTTAATTTTAAATGTGGACAGAAGGAAGGTGACAACTCCAGATTTTTGTGACTTAGAATTCCTTTTTACTGCTGCAAGAGAAACTGGTCTTTGTGATTTGTGAGACCTCTTTCTAGTGTGTATGAATTGCACAAGCTCGAGTTACTCCAGCTGGAGAAATTGGAACTTCTTTGGAAGGGTAAGATATTCCATCTTGGACACCTAATCCAAAGAACTGCAGAGTGCTGCAGATCTATACAAGCAGTGAAATGACCACTTTTGTTGAAAATCTCTCCTCTGGTGACCTGACCTGTCCTTCCCCCCTCTCAAAGTTTTGTAGGACTTTTTCTAGCTGCTTTTCAGTATTGCTCGACACAAGTCTTATGACTACAGTAGTCATGATTTGCAACACATGTCGTTCAAATATGAAAGCTTCTTTACATTGTGAAACACATTAGAGAAGAACTGTTGGATGAATAGATGTTCACACCTTCCCCAAAGCAGAAGGACATGAACTTGGTTGACTGAACCCTACACCCGTAAATTTGAGAAATGAGGACAAAAGGGATGACTCTGATGTTGCCACCAGTGTGAAGTATGGTGTTGCTTCATCTTCTAGGTGCAGACAAGCCAACCTGCATCTATCTCCCCCAAGGGCAAGCCCCTAGATTCCCATGTGATTTGTTGAAGATATCAGGTTCACACATATACCCCCACTAGTAATGGCTGGGGCATATTGGTAGGGTGCACGAGAAAATTAAGTGAAAAGAAAGAAAGAAAGAAAGAAAGAGAGAAAGACAACTTTGATGTTGCCACTGGTGTGAATTATAGTGTTTATTCATTTTCGAGTTGGTCTAAGTCTATGTAATCCTGAAACGGGCATTACGAGAACTAGAGGCCTTCGGAAGACTGCTGCCTCCTTTTGGAGGTGAACACCTTGAACAGGTGTGGATAAGCCAGCCAACACCTATCTCCCCCAAGGGCAAGCCCCTAGATTTCCACATGGTTGGTTGAAATACCCGGATACCCCCACTATGATTGGGTGGACCACAAGTGGTAGGGTGCATCAGACATCAAGTGCTAGGAAGGTCACCCATCCTAGTACTATTTTGGCCTTAGGCATCTTAACCTTGGAGTTCCCATGGGATTTGGGTTAAGGCCTTGGGTTTAAAGCCACCCTTGAAGTGTTAAGAAGGTCACCCATCCTAGCACTATTCCAGCCTCCGGTGGCTTAACCACAGAATTCCCATGGGATCCAGGTTAAGGCCTGGGATTGAAGCCACCCTCTGTAATATTGATGGGAAGGGTATGCTCAAACTGCTACTAGAGTGGTTTTCTGAGGCATTGTTGGGGATATGTGTGACCAAGATGTCTGTGTGATCACACTCTTCAAGTGTCCCTGGCCTATGTACCCTTCTTTATCCGTGGTCTTGTCCTCTAATGGATGAAGGAGCAGTGGAAAAATCGGGTTTGCATCACATTCATCAGTCTGGAAGAGATCATCCCCAAGTGACAATTCTTCAGGTTTGTATCAGATGTCCCTCATCATGGAAAGAGAGGATGCCTGTTTCTACAATGCGAAGAAAATGTGATTGACATTGATACAGTATGTTGCACTGGATTCAGGTTAAGCACAAACAATTGAAGAACTTTGGGAGGAGTATTTTATGGATGTCAAATGAATGTCATAAGCTACTTGCTTGAATTTGATGTCCTACTTCTCATAAATATTCCAGAGTGTGAGTGGGCCTCGTGCATGACTTAAAAGGCCTTTGTGCTATAAGACTCTTCTTCTTGAACAATTCGTGCAGTCAAAGCTCATGAATTTGGTGGGAGATCTTGAGTGGTAGGGTAGAGATGAGAAATGTGATTGACAAGCTACACTTTCATTATGTACAACAGCAGATGCTTGGGAGATCTGAACACAGTCCTCAAGGTTTGGATGCTCCTTTTATGAAAGACCTGGTTTATGTAGGTCCTGTAAAGTATTGAGGTCGGGCTCATGGGGATATATAGAAGTTGTACACTTGGAAACTTCAGTTTTGAGATCTAAGCTTTTAAATCATGCTAGTAATTATCTCCAGTACTGTGTGCAGCTGTCAAAACACTTGGGTCTCGTGGCTTATGAGAGGGAAGAATTGGCAACTATACTACATAGTCCTATTAATTTAGGTGTAAAATTTAGTGTGGAAATGATTAATGTGGGCCACTTTAATTGTTTAGACAGGGTGGAAACAACATAGGTTTAAGACCTTGGGTCTTTGTCCAAGTCTTCCTTGAGATTTCCACCCGACACCTTACATGTAATACAATAGTCATCTTACATAAAAAGTAGCATAAAACAAAATATTCATCCACACCAATTCCAAATTGGACATTTAATGTGAGTTGAGAATAAATGTGGCCCATGTTAATACTTACTATGAGAAATAATATGGGCTCTAGGGTTATATTGTGGCCCGAACTAATAGGACTATGTAGTGTAGCTATATGTGAACCGGTTCGTTTTTCCAAATCATTGATCCAAAATTAAGACTTTTAGAAACTAGCTGATCTATGTTTTATAAATTTTTATTTTTGAAGTAAAGTACTAGGAATAATCAAAGCATTTCAATAAATAACCAGCTGATAGTAAAGAAGTAAGGTCACTACAGTACTCATGAGTCACTCCACAATTATATTACAAGATAAGCTACATAAACTAAGACCCTGTTTACACTAGACCTTGAGTTGAGAACTTGAGCTTGCAATTTATTGAGAGTTGATACTTGGGGTTAACATGCTTTCATCCAATCTTCAAGCTCTCAATAGTTTGGGTCAAGTGTAAAGTAGCCATGCTCAAATTTAGGTATGAAAAGCGGGTAGGACACTAAATAGAGAAGCATTCATGACAATCCAAAGGTTGATTGAATGTGGGCTCATGAAATGAGAGCTCAAACTTTCCACATTCTTAAGCAAGCTCTTGGAGGTACACAAAATAGTCTTATTATTGTGAGCCACAATAATTTTCTAGAGCCAATGTTAATTTTCATAAGGAGAATCAATGTTTTGAATTTGATTAGCGGGCGAAGCCCTACTTCAAAATAGTTAGAAAAAAATCCTTTAGCATTCATTATGAATGGCCTAAGAGAAAGGCTTGAGAAACTCCTCTACTCTCTCTCCTAGTTAGAATGTGTGTTTATAAACACACCAACAAAATTCTTCTTTTCTTTTGTAGAGGTAGGTTGGATTGTAGAATTTCGAGTGAAGGCATTGTAGACCTCAGCTGCCAATGCCCTGAAGGCTTAGTTCAGAAGCTAGAAAAAAATACTTATCATTTTTTTCTTAAAGAGATTTTCTATAGCTATCTATAGCTGTTTTTCATTTGTGATTTGGTCAATATGTCAATTAGTTATGGATTTTCAAAGATGGAGCAAAAAACTGGGTGGTCCTATGGGTAGCGGCTGCTGGATCAGACCTGCCAGTCCAATAAAAATTTAAATTATAAAAAATTATATTTTTTCCAAGTAGAAATTTTGTTTAGCTTTCCAGAATTGCTTAGAATGTTTGATTTGAGCATGATTTGAATTAGATATGAATTTTTGAAGACGGAATACATAGTTTGAGAGTTCTTGTTTGACTGCTGCATTACAGAGGGTCTGCTATATTCACCTTGGCTTAACTTGTTAATTGCATATTTTTATCACATAGATCTTTCCAATATCTTTCCATGGTTATATAGAACATTTGATTTGAGCATGATCTGAATTAGATATGAATTTTTGAAGACGGGATACATAGTTTGAGAGTTCTTGGTTGACTGCTGCATTACAGAGGGTCTGCTGAATTTGTATTGGCTTAACCTATTGATGTCATAATTTTTCTAGTTAGAACTTTTTAATAGCTTTCCAATGGTATAAGAAAAGCCTAAATCCAAGTCGTAATGAATTCGCTATGAATTTTTGAAGTTAGAAGTTAGATAGGTGGGTTGGAAGTACCGGTTGAATCGACCTCGCACTTCCAACCCTCATAACTTTTGCATTTCTTATCCGATTAAGGTGATTTTTAGATCGTTGGAAAGATAATTAAGTGCACTAAGTAGATATATTATGCTTAGGTCTAAATTACAATGAAAAAACAACACTTTGTATTTTTATTGTTAACTAAGGTACGCTTCTTATCAAACTAGTTACAAAGGAGGCAAGGTCGACGCCCGGGAAGTGGAGCGAGGAAGGAAATAGCGGCTCGGCCTACATCGAGTCCAAATCAACCGTGGAGAATTGAGGTAAATTAACTAACCTTAGCTTTCCATTTAGGGTTGGAGGGAGCGCGGCGAAGGTACGCATTTCTAACCCACTCATCTATCTCGTAAGGTCAAGTGGTTTGACCACTTGACCGCCAAGGGGGTACCCAACTCCATTATTTTTGGGGCCCCTTGGTATGTTTTGTGGTAGTAGCTTCATTTATTAGCAAGTTTCGTATGTGGTGAAGTCGGGTTAATCACCGACACGACCACTCTGAATGTTGTTGATGGAAAGGTGGGGTTAATGGCCCATGAATCCATTATCATGTTGTTGGCCCCAAGGGTTGGAGGTGATGGCCCCAACCCTTGAAGATTGTGCAACAGGTTGAACACACAGGTTGCCCTATTCTCCGGTCCCATCAAGTTGAGTTTTCGTGGTCAAACCGTTTCAAACTAACTAATAACCAACGTAATTTGTACAATCCCCGTGGGCAAAAAACCAACCGGGAACTTAACTCGAAGGATTGATCCCAACCCCTCCGGCGGCAAAGATCGGAGGGTTAGGATATCAATCAACCTTCAAGAGACCCGCACAGGGCCTTGAAGGGTTCGAGTTAAGGCGTGCACCAAACAGGTAGGTGGTGATGCCATAATTTATGAACTTAGTAATATAGACTTTGTGTAATCAACCTTAAACTAAGAAGGAAGATTGAGAGGGTGGGACTTAATCAAGGTCCCCCCGTTTAAAAAATTTAATTAATAAGAAGTAAGGAATTAGGTGTGGCCAAGGTAAGAGGTAAGGTTATTTTATTTATTAGGGTTAGATTGCCTTGATTCCAAGGTTAGTGCGTCTGCGCGTAGACTAGGATAGATTAGGCATTAGGTTAGAAAAAAATAGATAATTATCTTAAGCATTTATTAATCTAGGCACAACCTACCGAAAGGACACGACGCGATTGACAAATTCCTCCACAAATCTAACTACTTAGGAAAAATCATAACATCCGGGTTCGGCTTGGGCACCTGCTAAGGCAGGCCACCCTCACCGAAGGGCTTATGCGGTACTTTTAGGCTCCCTCGGAGGGGGGTGCCCAAAAGCACCACAGAAACAAAGAAGATAGCTTTGTAGTAACGAGGCAATTCATGTTTGTGCCGCGGACGAAATGTTAGAAGGTGGCATTGTGGTACCAAAGCAATTCATGTTTGTGCTACGGACGGAATGTTAGGGTTTAGGCATTGCGATACCAAGGCAATTCATGTTTGTGCCACGGACGGAATATTAGAAGGTGGCATTGGGGTACCAAGGCAATCCATGTTTGTGCCGTGGGCCACATGTTAGACGGTGGCTTTGTGGCCAAGGCTAGTAGCCTTAAGTCAAGGCCAAGTCTTTTGTACCTTGTGGATCAAATGAATGAAAGAAAGGTCGCATGGGTTCACAAAGAGGCAACGCACTCCTTTGTGATCCGGAAGCTCACAATGTGTTGGGGCTTGCCGATTAGTAGAGTGGGCAAGCCCATCAATGTACGGTTTGCAAAGGGCAAGCCCCATGAGACAAAGGAGGTGGCATTGCATGTGGCCTTGAAATGTGGGACATTGGAATTTGTGGAGATTTCACATTATGTGAAATGGATGAGGTGCCCTCATTTTGGAGGACACCTCCTTTGAAACTCACATGGTGGATATGAGGCGCAAGCCGATGTGCTTGTGGTGTACCATGATGGCAAAGAGGTGAATTTGAAATTTACAAGGACTTCTATGCTAGGAATAGCCAAGTTGAATTTGGTTTCAATGGATCAAATGAGAATTTAACAAATAATGTCATAGTTCCATTGGAGCAACTCCAAGGAACTCATGGGGAGGCTAGGAAAGATGGGCCTCCTCCAAACCACAATTGTGAGTTGTTGGTGAAGTACAAGGATGTACTCACCAATGGTTTGTTCAAAAAGTTGCCGCCAAGGAGTAGAAAACAACTTTGCTCAATGAGAGATTGAATTCTTGAGCTATGTGGTGACAAATGAAATTGGTGGACGGACATGAGGAAGGTCAAGGCAATCCAAGAGTGGAAATGGTGTTTGACCCAAAGAGGGTTTAGGTCATTGCTTGGCCTAGCCAACTACCACCGCTGCTAAGGTTGCTAGGAATTTATCTAACGTGGCTAGGACTTTATTTAAGGTTGCTAGGACTTTGTCTAAGGTTGCTAGGACCTTGTCTAAGGTTGCTAGGAACTTACCTAAGGTTGCTAGGAACTTATCTAAGGTGGCTAGGACCTTATCTAAGGTTGCTAGGACCTTATATAAGGTTGCTAAGACTTTGTCCGACTTGTTTAAGAGAGGGCTATTCCAAGAGTGGGATGAGCCTTGTCACCATGCCTTTGGGGAGCTTAAGAGCAAGTTGTCTTCGCCGCCCGTGCTCAAATTTGCGGAGTTTGACAGACCTTTTGAGGTGCATATGGGGGCGAGTGACTTTGTCATTGACAGATTGTTGATGCAAGATGGATGGCCATTGCACATGGGAGCATGAAGCTCGATGGTTGTCAAAGGAGACGGCCAACTCATAAAAATGAACTTTTCACCGTAGTGCATTGCTTAGAGATGTGGCAACACGATTTGGGGTTGCACAAGACCAAGGTGTATATGGACAATGTGTCCTCGAATTATTTTGAGACACAAGTGCAAGTGAACGCCAAGCCATTGTGTCAGCCATAAACCCCCACCCTTTGCGTCTGTAGTCCGAGTGGAAGTATATAGCTTACATGTCTTTGTTGACTCTTAACCTCAGAACTCCCTGCTCATGCTCCGATGAATTTAGATGCAAAACACACTCTGTTGACTCCCCTTTTTGCTTGGCGATGGTCGGTGCATCCGTGCAAGTGTGCAAAAGCCCACGGGCGAACGCCCGTGGGGGCCCAACTGGGTGGAAGACCCCTCTCTCGTACTGCAGCATCCCTTTTTCTCGCAAACAGCCGCAATTTCCGTTCACGATCTCTGATTTTCGTACGGTTAGGCTCCTTAGAAAGCTAATCTGAAGAGTTGCACTCCCTCCAAAGCCCATGGGCGAACGCCCGTGGGGGCTCCCAACTGGGTGAATTAACCCCCCCTCGTTGGGCAGCAGCTTTTTTTCACGGAAACGACCACAACTTCCGTTCACGAGATCCACTTTTTATAAGGTTAGGCTTCGTGGAGAGCTAATCTAAAGAGCTACGCTCACTCCAAAGCCCACGGGCGAACGCCCGTGGGAGCTCCCAAGTGGGTGGATTGCCTCCTTTTCGTTAGGCAGCAACACCTTTTTACGCCAACGGCCACAACTTCCGCTCACTGAATCTGATTTTTATAAGGTTAGGCTTTTTGAAAAGCTAATCTAAAGATCTACACTCACACCAGAGCCCACGGGCGAACGCCCGTGGGGGCCCCCAACTGGGTGAACTGGACCCTTTTCATTAGGCAGCAACCCCCTTTCACGTGAATGGTCACAACATTCGTTCACTAGCTTCAATTGGAATACTTGCTAGTAATTTGGAAAGCTAAAAATAAAACCTTTGACTCATTCAAATCTCAAAACATTTTCATGTGTTGCAATTCTGATGCGCTCTTGCAAAGTCAGAGTGTAAAATTTCAAAGCCAACTTGAGACGTTTTCATTCAAACTCTCATAACTTTTGCTCACGAACTCTGATTCTAACAAACTTAGGCTCTTTGGAAAGCCAACAAAGAAGGTTACATTCCTTCAAAATCTGAAATCTAAATCACAAATTCAGAATCCACTACACTAGATTGAACATGGCCCAACCACTTAGGGGGGTGTTCAAAAACACACCACCTCTTCTCAAGAGTTCTAACACTAAGAGTCCTAAGATAAGTCCACATGAATGCTTGTTGATCTTCCTAACAAAATGAAGAGAAGAAGAGAGAGAGCTTTCTAACTAAAAATCGCAAGGGCTTCGCCGTGCTAACTAAAAATGTGGGAGAGAGGAAATGAAAGGAGAAGAGGGGGCTTTTATACCCTTTCAATGAAGGGTCGGACCCCTTCTCCCTGCCTTCAACCGAGGGGCCCGTCCCTTGATTGGTGGCAATTAAGCCTTCGGTGGTAAATGAGGGGAGGCAACCGTCACCTCTTTTGGTGGTAATTAAGCCCTCGGTGATAAATGAGGAGAGGCAACCGTCACCTCCTTCTCTTTTTTTGGCCGCTTCCGGAATTTAAATTTCTCCGCCGCCGCTTGGCTTTTGCTTGCTTGGTTGATTGATCCAACTTAACCCACCTACTTACTAACCTACCACCTTAACATTTCCGATTCGGTTAAAGGGCATTTCCCTTTTACCCCTTCGGCTCTAATTTCCATTTTGTCCAAGGTTCTTACCCCAAGGATAACACACCCTTAGCTTTTGCAACCCGGACTATCCTAATCCCAAAACAACACTGAATCTAATTTCTAACTTCCTTCCTTAAATCTCAATTCAACCCTTTAAATCTACTTAAATCTAAACTCGAAATTCACTCCCAACAAAGCATTCAACTAACTCAGTCATCACTAATTTTTATGTTTTTAATGTTTCGAAAATGTTAATCAAATTGTGAGCACGATTTTGGGCTCACACATTGCGGTGGCACGATACTTTGGCGCTTATGAAGGTGGATTTGGTCCACGAACCGGGCCATGGCGATGTGGTGCCGGATGTGCTAAGTGGATGGGAAGAGTTCCAAGCAATGAGAACCATCAAAATCTTGTGATTAATGATTACCGGTGAAGGAAAGTTGTGATGCAAGATAAGGGAGGGGTACATTAACTACCCTGAAGCACAAAGGCTTCTAGGTGAGCTTCGCAAGAGCAAGGTGCTCAAAGAAGTCAAGGTGGTGGACGGATTGCTCAAATATAAGCAAAGTCGGGTGTATGTGCCACAAGGCAAGTTGAGGCTATTTGTTGTGAAGGAAAAATATCAAAGTTCCAATGCCGGCCATGGAGGAGAAAGAAACCACCATAGAGTGGCGTCAAGGAGGTACCATTGGCCGCGCATAAAGGAGGATATAAACCACTTTGTGAAGACTTGTGTAAGTGCCAAGTGAACCAAATTCCTTACTAAGAGCAAACCGGACTCTTGCAACCGTTGCCTATCCTGCCGTGGCCATGGCATAGTATGTACATGGACTTGATCACAAGTTTGCTGGAGTCACTAGGGTATGATGCCATCATGGTGATGGTAGAGCGGTTGGCCAAATTTGTCATGCACCTCTCTATGAAGAGTGCTCGCAACAACATGGGTACAAGGGGGACCCCGGAGTGACACCCGGGACTTGTGGCGCCATGATTGGGTGAGCCTAAGTGATCCTAGTGTGGGTGAGGGCCCCGGGCGTTGAGAATGCCTCCCACCCATGAAGACTAGAAGTCACAACGGTAAGGTCAATAGCAACAAGTAGCTTATGGCGAAAGGATTCTAGAATGCTAAAAAACACCTCAATCGGAGGTGTGAGCTAAAAGATATGGCAATTTGAATGGGGCGCTGTCCCGGGACAGCGCCCTGGGACTGAAGTGACTGCAGTGACTGCAGTAACTTCGAACAACCATAACTTCCTCAATACTTGTCCGAATGGGGTAAGTGAGGGATGCATTGGCATCTACGCAAAACGTAGATGATGATGAAGTGGTTTTTTGATACCATTAGAGTTTTTTAAAAGAAGTTATGGCAATCTGAAGCTAGGAAATGGCTTTTAGCCCTAGCGGCTAAGGAAAATGTCTACTTGGCCCCAACTCTAGGTAGAGAGACAAATGTTTCTTGACGGTGGCATAGGGGTTCTGCCTAGAGTCCTAGAGGCTTATATGGGTGAGGCGGGTTTCCCGACCGACCCCCCTGGAGCATAGTTGGCAACTATGCTTCAGGTAATTGTAGTGTTGCTTTGGCAACACGATGATCAATTCAAGAGTGGATTTTCATGTGGATGGAAATCCACATCTAACCATTGGTTACCTATGAATGAAAGAGTCCGGAATGCATGTGTAGGAAGGTTTGGTGACCAAGCCATGAGCTTGGTGGTCCGCGGTATGGAGAGCTAACCGTGCACGTGTGTGGGATGTGTAGGTTAGCGCTCGTGACACTTGTTAGAGTTGGAAAACGGATAACATAAGTTAAAAAAAACTAGCAAGGGTTGCGACACTTGGTATCAGAGCAGGGTTCCGTTCTTTGAGCTAGCACTTTGAACGAAAGATGGTTATCAAACGTGCAGGCGACGATGATGAGCCCGAGGGTTCTAAGAAGTTGCGTCGTTCAAAACGAAACAAGGATCATGTCCAAGAGGATTTTGACCCCGCCATTGATTCCAATGACAATGGTGGGGATGATAGTGCAACGGGTGAGAAAGTAGAGGAGTCCCTCGAAAGGGGTCCCGAAAACCTCGAAGAAAATTTGGGGGCAAGACTTCCGAATGCACCCGAGAGCTTGGAAGGAGGTGATGTTGTATTGAAATTCCAACTCAAAATGCTTGAGCTCATGGACTCCGTGAATCAAGAATTCAAGCGTGGCAAGGAAGAGAGGGCCCGACAAGACAAAATGATCGAGCTCCTCATGATGCAAAGTGCTAGGCCTTCTTCTTCCACAAAGATGTTGGCCAAGGCAAACATGCCAACTACCTTCTCGGGACTTGGCAAAGCAAGAAAGGTGAAGGAATTTTTGTTGGAAATGGATAACTACTACGACGTCCAAAGGCCCGAGGAGGACGATAAGGTCTCCATAGCGGTGACCTTTTTGAAAGACCATGTGTTTCAATGGTGGACAAATAAGAAAGAGCAGGAGCCCGAAGTTGCGGCAAACTTGGATTGGGTTGGCTTCAAGGAATTGCTTGTTGATAGGTTCACGCCGGAATACCAAAAATTGCGGGAAGGAATGAACTTGGTGCAAATGAGGCACACAGGGTCTCTTAAGGCCTATGTGCGCGATTTTAACACCCAAATGAATGCTACACTTAGGATGGATGAGTTTGCTAAGAAATGCATTTTCTTAGGTGGGTTGCAAAAGTGGGTGGTGGACGCCTTGTTCAAGTTCCCGAAGCTTCCCGAGGACGTGGCGGGGATCATCAAGATTGCGGAGAGAATTGAAGCCGATGGCCCCGAAAGGAAATCAAGCGGCCCCGCACAACAAAGCGACTTGAGCCGAAATATGTCCCGAGGCAAGGAGCGCAAGAAGTTTGGACCATCCAACCAATACAAAAGACAAGCCGACGGGACAACTCCCAACAAGGGTGGCTACCAAGGAGAAAAACCACCCAATGTGGGAATCAAAGGCGGCGACATGAAGGACAAGCGGTGCCACAAATGTGGCAAATTTGGTCATTTTCAAGCGGCGTGCTCTGACAACAAGGTGAGTGTCAAGGCAAATCATGTTTGTGCCGCCGACCAAATGCTAGAAGGTGGCTTTGTGGCCAAAGCTAGTAGCTTTAAGCCAAGGCCAAGTCTTTTGTACCTTGAGGCCAAAATCCATGGTCGGAATGTCTCATGTTTGGTTGATACAGGGGCAACGCACTCCTTTATGAGCCCGAAGCTCGTAAAAGAGTTGGGCTTGCCAACGCATAGAGCGGGCAAGCCCATCAACGTGCGGTTTGCAAAGGGCAAACTACATGAGACAAAGGAGGTGGCGTTGAATGTGAACTTGAAATGTGGGACGTTTGAGTTTGTGGAGAGTTTCACACTTTGTGAAATGGATGAGGTGGACCTCATTTTGGGGGACGCCTTCTTCGAGACTCACACGGTGGATGTGAGGCGCAAGCTGGTGCAGCTTGTGGTGTGCCGTGATGGCAAAGAGGTGACTTTGAAGTTGACGAGGACTCCCATGGCAAGAAGAGGCAAGTTGAATTTGGTCTCAATAGACCAAATGGCCAATGAGCAAATGGTGGTGGTGGTTCGAATGGACCAACTCCAAGGAACTTACGGGGAGGCTAGCAACGACGAGCCTCCCCCAAAGCACATTTGCGAGGTGTTGGGGAGGTACAAAGATGTACTCACCAATGAGTTGCCCCAAGAGTTACCGCCAACGAGAAAAGTGGATCACAAGATCGAAGTCATACCGGGGTCGGAGCCACCATCAAAAGCACCTTATCGATTGAACCAAAAGGAGTTGCTAGAATTGAAGAAGCAACTCAATGACTTGCTATCAAGAGGCTATATTAGGCCGAGCAAATCACCATATGGAGCCCCGGTGCTCTTTATGGACAAAAAGGATGGCAAGCTATGCATGTGCATCGATTATAGGGCCTTGAATAAGGTGGCTATCAAAAACAACTATCCGCTACATTGGATTGATGATCTTTTCGACCGGTTGGCGGGGGCCAAGTATTTTAGTCGTATAGACTTAAAATCGAGGTACTACCAAATTCGAATCGCGGATGAAGATGTCGACAAGACGGCGTGCCGCACAAGGTATGGGTCTTATGAGTTCTTGGTAATGCCTTTCGGATTATGCAATGCACCCTTGATATTCACAACCCTTATGAACACCATCTTTCGAGAAGAAATGGATGACTTTGTGATAATCTACATCGACGACATCTTGGTGTATTCCAAGACGGCGGAAGAGCATGCTCGGCACCTTGAGGCGGTGCTTCGAAAGCTAAGGGACAACAAATTGTATGCCAATGGGAAGAAGAGCAACTTTGCTCGACAAGAGATTGAGTTCTTGGACCATGTGGTGACGAGGGATGGAATGAAGCCGGACATGAAAAAGGTAAAGGCAATCCAAGAGTGGAAGCGGCCTTCGACTCAAAAAGGGCTTAGGTCATTTGTTGGCCTAGCCAACTACTACCGCCGCTTCATTCGAGATTTTCCTTAGGTTGCTAGGCCTTTGTCTGACTTGTTGAAGAAGGGGGTATTCAAAGAGTGGGATGGACCTTGTCACCAAGCCTTTCAGGAGTTCAAGAGCAAGTTGTCTTCGCCGCCCATGCTTAAGTTTCCGAAGTTTGACAAGCCTTTTGAGGTGCATACGGATGCAAGTGACTTTGCGATCGGCGGAGTGTTGATGCAAGATGGACGGCCCATTGCATATGAGAGCAAGAAGCTCGACGGTTGTCAAAGGAGATGGCCAACTCATGAAAAAGAATTCTTTGCTGTAGTGCATTGCTTGAAGACGTGGCAACATTATCTGGGGTTGCACAAGACCAAGATGTACATGGACAAGGTGTATATGTGTCCTTGAAGCATTTCAAAACACAAGCGCAAGTGAGCGCCAAGCAATTTCGGTGGCACGATACCTTGGCGCTTATGAATGTGGATTTGATCCACAAACCAGGCCGTGACAATGTGGTGCCGGATGCACTAAGTAGACGGGAAGAGTTCCAAGCATTGAGCACGACCCAAACCTTGTGGCTAATGTACAAGCACTAAGTTAAGGAAGGGGTATATCAACGACCCCGAAGCACAAAGGCTTTTAGGTGAACTTCGTAAAGGGAAGGTCTTCAAAGAGGTCAAGTTGGTGGACGGATTGCTCAAATATAAGCAAACTCGGGTGTATGTGCCACAAGGCAAGTTGAGGCTATTGATTTTGAAGGAAAAACATGATAATCCCATTGCCGGCCATAGAAGAGAAAAAACCACCATAGCGGCGGTATCAAAGAGGTACTATTGGCCGTACATGAAAGAAGAAATTGCCCACTTTGTGAAGACTTGTGTCAAATGCCAAGTGAACCGAGCCTCTTACCAAAAGCAAGCCGGCCTTTTGCAACCGCCGGGGCCATGGCATAGTGTGTCTATGGATTTCATCACGAGCTTGCTGGAGTCACAAGGCTACGATGCCATCTTGGTGATGTGGATCGGTTTAGCAAGTTGGCACATATGGTGCCGACCGTGGGAACCGCAACCACGTTGGAGACGGCAAAGCTCTTTCTCAATGCATGGTGGAGGCATCACGGGTTGCCGAGAGTGATTGTGTCGGATTGAGATCCAAAGTTTACAAGCACATTTTGGAGGCATTTCTTTAGGAAGGTCGGAACAAAACTAACGTTTAGCATGACCTTCCATCCCCAAACGGATGGCCAAACGGAGCGTGTGAATGGAGTCTTGAACCAATACTTGAGGAACTTTGTGAATGCGGACCAACGAGATTGGGCGGATTATGTGGGGCTAACGGAGTTTAGTTATAATGTGGCCACACACTCAACGACCAAGCAATCACCTTTCAAAGTGGCTTATGGAGTGGATCCGCTCCAACCTGCTGACCTAGCTCTCAAAGGGGCACATTCAACACTAGAGTTCAACCAAGATGGTGAGGACTTGGCCAAAAAATGGGAACAAATCTTGGAGAAAACCCAAAAGCGCTACGAAAAGCAAGTCAATGCCGGAAGACACGAAGTGGAGTATGAGGCGGGCCAAAAGGTGTTGTTGAATGTAAAAAATTTCACCATGCCCGAAGGCCTCACACCAAAGTTCATGTCCAAATATGCGGGTCCATTCCCCATTGTGGAACGAGTGTTCAAGGATGTGTATAAGTTGGAATTACTGCCCGAGATCAAAGTGCATCCGACATTCCATGTGTCACTACTAAATCCATTTAAGGTAGACACCTTGTGGCCCAATCATAAGCAAGTGATTAGGTCACCTCCTGACCTTGTAGGAGATCATTTAGAATACGAAGTAGAGCACATCCTCAAGTGTAGGAACCACAAGCGAAAAGAAAAGGAATACTTGGTGAAATTGCGAGGATTCCATGAGAAAGAAGCCACTTGGGTAGCAGCAAGAGACATGGTGAATACCAAGGAGGTAGTGGAGCGCTTTGAAAAAACTAGGGCTAAAGGTTCCAATAAAAAGAAGCGTGGGCATTGATGAGGACATCAATCTCCTTTAGTGGGGGAGAGATGCTAGTAGCACACCTAGATTCGAGGCAATGTCCTCCATAACATGTATTTGTTTTCTTGACTTGCGGCAATAAAGTTCAATTTTAATGGTGCAAAGAGAAGAGTATGAGATGAGGTCCTAGTCTTGTACTTGTGTTTGGTTAGTGGAAGAGGGGGAATAGATATGCCAAACTAGATTGGGTAAGCCGAGTAATTGGGGGCCATGGCTTGGAGGGGGCTTGGATAAAACCAAGAAACCTTTTAGTCATGGGCTTATCCAGGCGGGAGCAAGGTGATGGCGCGTGCTCATAAAAGTGCAACCTATGAGCTAACGAGAGTTGGCGCATGGGAGTCATGAACCCATGTCTCGAAAAAGCAAAGTGGGAACCGAGTCGGGCGGGACTTGGCATCACCCCCGTGCAATCGAGGCATGGCTTAACAATGAAAACTATCTCGAGGTTGCAACCGAGACAACTTAATGGAAGCGTTGAGGTCCAACCTTGTTGTGTCAAAGTGATAGGGTTAGGCTAGTGGAGCCTAATTTGGGAGGCCCAAAAAGAGGGGCAACCCAAGTGAGTCTCAAAGTAGGTGGATCTATTATAGTTTAGGTCCTTGGACAAGATGTCCGAGGTTTTCCTAAACGGACCACCTAGGATCGACACATTTGGGATTTTGCCAAATTTCAAGATGCATTGTGGGGGTAGCGTCCCAAGGGAAACACAATATCACACCAAGAGAGGATGGCAACTTGAGAATTGGTGTGCCGACTACAAGTATAATCGATGAGGGCATCGACTCCATTTGGTGGGGGTGACTGTCGCGCACCTCTTCATGAGGAGTGCCCGCAACACCATGGATACAAGGGAGACCCCGGAGTGACACCCGGGACTTGTGGCGCCATGGGTGGGTGAGCCCAAGTGATCCTAGTGTGGGTGAGGGCCCCGGGCGTTGAGAATGCTTCCCACCCACAAAGACTAGGAGTCACAACAATAAGGCCATTAGCAACAAGTAGTTTATGGCAAAAGGATTCTAGAATGCTAAAGAATACCTCAATCGGAGGTGTGAGCTAAAAGATATGGCAATTTGAATGGGGCGTTGTCCCGGGACAACACCTTGGGACTGCAGTAACTTCAAACAGCCATAACTCCCACAATACTTGCCCGAATGGGGTAAGTGAGGAATGCATCGGCATCTACACAAAACATAGATGATGATGGAGTGGTCTCTTGATACCATTAAAGTCTTTAAAAGAAGTTATGGCAGTCTGAAGCTGGGATGTGGCTTCTAACCCTAGCAGCTAAGGGAAAATGTCTGTGTGGGAGCACACGAACACCAAAAGTTATGGATAGGCGCTTTTCAGTGCCTAATCTGGTCTGTCCGGATGATCCAAGTATCGTCCAGGGATTCTGTGAAGTGCAGGATGTCAAGGACCCTCTTTTCCTGCTTGAAGATCGACCACCGACCGGATCTGCTTTCCGGATCCGGATAGTCCTTTGGAAGTCCTTATCCCGGGACTTGCCTTTTGGATTGAATGTGGTGGTCACCACCTACAACCTTCCAGCCTTAGACGGTGTAACCCGCTGCTGACCGGTTTACACGGACAGTGCACCTATCCAAATTAGGTGGTTCGCAAACCTCTAAATTCCGAAGGTGGTCTGATACATTATTTTCCTAATAAGTGATATGATGTTTCCTCTTTATAAATTTCTAAGGAGAAAGGAGCCTAAGCTTTCAAGCTTATGTTCCCCTAAATCCTAATGTCAAGGTTAAGTGTTATAAACATAAAGAGTGTTTTTGCAATCCATGTAACAAAAAACCAACATTCTTCAATTCCATTTTAATTTCAAAAATCCTCAACCAAAGTTTACAATCATATTATCAATCCATCAATGTAATAACTTCAATGTAAGATTTGACTACTTGATGGTCTTCAAATTCTCTTATTCTCGAATGGTGGCTTGAAGCCTTCTTAATGTCTTCAATCTTTTAGAGATTCTTTTTGTCTGGTTTCCCTTTGTATTCTCTAATTATGAATCTTAGTTCTCCGGTCTTGAGAGAACCTCTTTCGGTCTTCATTCTTCAAGAGGATCTTCCTCTTTAGTCTCCAATCTTGAAGAGAATCTTCAATCTCCTAAAAATGCCTTAGCCTTGAAAGTAGTCTTCTTAGCTTCGAAAAGTATTCCCTTAGCCTTCAAAATGCCTTCTTAGTCTTCGGTCTTCAAGTTCTTCTTAGTCTTTGGTATCACGGTCCTCCAGTCTCACGGGCTCTCAATCTCGTGGTCCTTTAGTCTTCAAGTTTCCTCGAAAAGTCTTCAATCACTTTGAAGAAGTCCTCAAGTCTTCTTTTCTTTGGTCGAACGGTCCCTCAGTCACGTGGGCCTTCAGTTTGGAAGACCGGCTTCGTATGAAATATTAGTCCTTCAATCTTAGTCTCGCGGGCCTTCAATCTGGAAGACCGGCTTCGTATGAAATAACGATCTTCCAATCTTGAACTCGCGGGTCTTCAATCTTCAAGGCTCACCAAAAGGTCTTCAAGTCTTCTAGCCTTCGGTTTCGCGGTCCTCCAGTCCACGGGCCTTCAGTATCGTGGGCCCTCAGCTCCAAATTCGGTCTTCAAACTCGAAGCCTTTTGGTCCTCGAGTTTCTTCAAGAAACTTTAAGTCTCCGAGTCTTCGTCTTCTTGCCTTGCGGCCTCGTGGTCCCTCAGCCTTGTAGCTTTCCGATCTTCAAATTTCTCTAAAAGCCTTAGAATCTTCAAGTTCGTCGCGAAGGTCTTCAACCTCGAAGCTTTCCGAAAAGGTCTTCGAGTCTTCACGCCTCGCAGTCTCGCGGTGCTCCGATCTCTAAGTAAATCTTCAAGGGCTCAAGGGCTCCTTAGTCTTCAATTAAAACTTCAAGGGCTCAAGGCTCCTTAGTCTTCAATTAAATCTTCAAGGGCTCAAGGCTCCTTAGTCTTCAATTAAATCTTCAAGGGCTCAAGGCTCCTTAGTCTTCAATTAAATCTTCAAGGGCTCAAGGGCTCCTTAGTCTTCGGCTTCGAAAAGTCTTCTTAATCTTCGAATAGAATTTCGCTCCCGATAAAACTTTGACGCTCACGTTATATTGTCATGATAGAATGAGGTGAATTAGGGCCCCTAAGTGCCCTCTTTATATAGGGTATGAAATCTATGTGTTTTCTAATTAGGCGGTTAGGCCTTAGTCCCCTATTGCCACATGTAGGATTCAACTATTTTTAGCCATGTATCTACCTACAATCTAATTTTAGCCCAGGTGGATCTATTTTAATAATGAGCACATGCTTAATTTAAATGTTCATGTAGTATGCATATGATGTAATCCTCCTCTTTCCTAGATGTGCCTAAGGTATTCGGTTACCATCCATGGCCTCAGTTCATCCAAAATGTTCCCCATTCATTGATGGAGGTTGAGGTAGTTAATGTCATCCAGGGGATTTTCATCCCTTGGCTTTGTCCTTCATCTACATCCTTTATTAAGGAAGCACGTGTCCACTAAGTGTTTTACTAAAAGTAACTAGGTGTTTACTAAGCGGTCACTAAAAAACTAGGTGGCTACTACCTCTAGTTGCTAATGTACTCACTTACCATCTGTGGTGCTTTTGGGCACCCCCCTCCGAGGGAGCCTAAAAGTACCGCATAAGCCCTTCGGTGAGGGTGGCCTGCCTTAGCAGGTGCCCAAGCCGAACCCGGTATTTAATGAATGTTTTGGGTTTGTGGAGGGATTTGATAATCGCGTCGTATCCTTCCGGTAGGTTGTGCCTAGATTATAAGTATCTAAGTGATTATCAATTCTCTAACCTAATGCCTAATCTATCCTAGTCTACGCGCAGACGCACCAGCCTTGGAATCAAGGCAACCTAACTCTAATGGATAAAAGAACCTTACCTCTTACCTTAGCCACATCTAATTCCTTATTTCTTATGGATTAAATTCTCTAAAAGAGGACCTTGATTAAGTCCCACCTTTCCAACCTTCATTCTTAGTTATGGTTGATTGAACAAAACCTAGGTTACTAAGTTCATAAATTATGGCATCACCGCTTACCTGGTTGGTGCACACCTTAACCCGAACCCTTCAAGGCCCTGTGCGGGTCTCTTGAAGGTTGATTGATACTTACACCCTCCGATCTTTGCCGCCGAAGGGGTAGTATCAATCTTCCGAGTTAAGTTCCCGGTTGGTTTTTTGCCCACGGGGGTTGTACGAATTTTGTTGGTTATTAATTAGTTTAACACGGGTTGACCACAAAAATTCAACTTAATGGGACCGGGGAATAAGGCAACCTGTGTGTTCGACCTGTTGCACAATCTTCAAGGGTTGGGGCCATCACCTCCAACCCTTGGGGCCAACAACATGATGGTGGTTTCGTGGGTCATTACTCCCACCTTACCACCTACAAACACGCAGAGTGGTCATGCCGGTGATTAACCCGGCTTCACCACACACGAACGAGCTATGAATGGAAGCTACTACCACAACACTTAACCGAGGGGCTCCGCACACATGGGAGTTGGAATCCCCCCTCGGCGGCTAGGTGGGTGATGCCCCCCTAGCCTTACATGGATAGTTGGGTTGGGTTTAGAATATACCTTTGCCGCGCTCCCTCCATTCCTAAATCGAAAGGTGTAGGGCTAAAAAGACTTACCGATTGGCTCCCATCTTGATTTGGCGATGGTTGGTGCGGAACCCCTACTCCAACGTTCGGCCGCCCACAACGCCAACTCGCCAACCTTGGATGGACGAACCTCTTATCGTAAGGCAGTAGACACCCCTTTGCTTGAACGGCCACAACTTCCTCTCACAAGCCTCAATTGGAACAATTGTTAGTAATTTGGAAAGCTAACAACAATAACTATAACCCATCCAATTATCAAAATAACTGCATGTATCCCCTTAAAGATATGAGCTCACAAAGTCGGCTCTTAGAATTCAAGAGGCAGCTGGGATACCTTCATTCAAAAATTCATAACTCTCACTCCTTAAATCCGATTGTCACAAACTTATACTTTCTAAAAAGCTAACAAGAAGAACTATAATGCGTCTAAGTCTCAAAGCAACTGAATAATTTCTCTTTTAGTTATGCGCTTGTAAAGTTAGTACTTATAGTTGGAGAGGTAGCTGAGACACCTTCATTAAAACACTTATAACTTTTACACATCAAATTAGATTCCAGCAAGCTTATACATTCTAGAAAGCTAACAACAACATCTATAACATACTTAAATACCAAAACAACTGAATAAATTTTCTCTTAGTTATGCGCTTGCAAAGTCAGCGCTTACAATTTAAGAGGCAGTTTGAGACATCTTCACTCAACTACTCATAACTTTTACACATCAACTTAGATTTCTATAAGCTTACACATTCTAGAAAGCTAATAACAACATCTATAACATACTTAAATACCAAAACAATTGAACAAAATGTCGTTTAGTTATGCGCTTGCAAAGTCAGCGCTTGTAAATTGAGTGGAAGCTGAGATACCTCTACTCAAACACTCATAACTTTTGATCCCTAACTCTGATTCTAATAAGCTTAGGCTTTTTGGGAAGCTAACATAAAGGGCTATATCCACTCAAAATCTGAAAGCTAAATTGCAATTTGTGTGTCCACTACACTTGATTGAATGTGGCACAGCTACTTAGGGGTGTGTTCAAAAACACACTACCTTCTCTCAAGAGTTCTAACCATAGAATTCTAACTTATGCCTATATTGTATGAATGAAAATGCTCTCTCCTTCTAGCTACAATCCTAGAGGGCTTCGCCGTGTTAAAAATGAAAATTCGGAGAGAGAACGAAGAGAAGAAGAGGGGGTTTTTATCACCCTTCAATGAAGGGTCGGACCCCTTCTCCCTTCCGTTCAACCGAGGGGTCCCGTCCCTTGAACGGTGGCAACGAAGCCCTCGGTGGTGAATGAAATGGGGAAAGGCCACCTCGCACCCACTTGTCTAAGCCCTTAGAAAGGCTTTTCCATTTTGGTTTGAATTTCATTTTTGGTGGCAAGGGTGGCAACATGGCCCCCTTGCCCTAGTTGGCAAAATCCTTTACATTTGTAGTTGTCACCTTCTTTTTTCTTCGTTGGCCGCTACCGGAAGCACTCTTTTTTTGCCGCCGCTTGACTTTGCTTGCTTGAATTAGTTGTTCCTAACTTAACCTACCTATTTACTAGCCCACTACTTTCACACTTCCGATTCGGGTAAAGGGCATTTCCCTTTTACCCCTTCGGTTTCTAATTTCTACTTGTCCAAGAGTTTTACCCCAAAAATAAAACACTTCTAGCCAACCTACCTTAATCTAAATGGCTTTTTGGCCAAATTTTCCTAGTCTAATCTAATGATTTTGCAAAAAGCCCTCAATTGTGAGCCAAATTGCCGTTGGGGGCAATTTTGGTGCTCACATATGTCGGCCATCAGGGGGCGCTCGCCCGAGCGCGACGGACCCAAATTTCTCTTGCTCGCACGACAATCCTGGGCACACGGTAACCTGCACTAGCACACACACACATACACACATTTTTTTTTTTCTTTGTCCTTATATTTTTTGTTGAATAACTTGCAAAGAATTGAGGAGAGAGGGGTGAAAGAGAGGACACAATACTAAGCCAAAAAACAGTTCAAAGCCGCCACACTTCCCCACCGGACTGGGTTTGTGTCTACCTAAGACACCCCCTCCGCCTTGCGGGAGCAATTTGGAGCTATAGATAAAAAAATTCCAAAACCACCTTCCTCCCTCTTCGGAGAGAGTTCGGAGTACAAGAGCAATTCCCAGGCGCTGAAGAAAGAAGGTCCCCCTATTGGTTTCCTTCAAACAATGACCACGGAGGGCCGACCTCTAACCTAGCACCAATTGCAAGAAGTAAATCCCTCCGCCTTTGCTTCGGGTCTAAAAGATTGATTCTCATTTAATTCGCCAGTTGCGCCTGTTCACACGTTGTATATCTTGCAACGACCCCTGTTTGTTCGTGTAGGAAAGTTCGTGCTATTTAGTGGAGCCAATTGAACATAATTGTTGTCGTACACATTTGTGACCAAAAAGGGGCCTAACCACAAGGCGTCAACCTTACTTCGGAACTCCATTTTCCACGTATCTTGGAGCATTACCAACGTCCCTGGGTGCAAGGTTCGCACCTTGTGTCGTTTGTTGAGGACGGTCTTGCGCCTCCGTTGCGTCGCCTCAAGATGTTGCACACTAGGCCGTCGTCGTTCGGTGGCGGTGATTGTGTATGCCTGGGTTTGGTTGGGAATTTCTTCCGGGTTGAGTTCCATCCATGCCGTAAACTCACCCGTGTCCTCCCAACCATAGAGGCCGGGACCCATGTCCTTTACCGGGCCTAGATGTGTCTTAGAGCCTATCACCTGGTTGGCTAAGTCTACCGAAGCGATTTGGGGCTCTGGCTTCGATTTGGGTAGGTCGGATTCCGTGAATTCTGCCGAAGGCTTGCGGAGGGCAATTCTTGTCGTTGTTCGGTTGTGAGGGGGCCCAAATGATATTTGGGAGGTGCCCGTAGACCACTCGGTGATGGCATTGGCCCTACGAAGCCAATCTCTTCCTAGGAGTATTGGGTAACTTTTGGATGTTACCGGAAGCCTCAAGACTTGGAACGTGATCGTATAGACTTCTCCCCCTACCTTCATCAAGCAATCTTTTACCTGTCCAAGGGGGGTGACTTGCCTTTGATCCGCCAAGTTTATAACAAAGGGCGAAGGGCCAGTGAGCTCGAGGCCGAGTTTTTCCAATGTCGAGAGTGGCATGATGTTAATTCCACTACCCCCATCAACCAAGGTATGTGGAATAATCTTGTCCATAATCTCGACTTCCACCTCTATCGGCCCTTCGTCCCCTAAGGGGGTTCTACGGACCTCAACCGCCATCGTTGGGATTTTTGGCTTCCTCACTTGGGTAGCTCCTTCTTTGAATTCCTTCCTTAGGGCAGGGGCTACTTGAATTAGTTGAGCCAAGGAAATATTCGCTCGGAGGCTACAAAGGTCCGTCCAAAGATCGTATTCTTCTGCCGGGTTAGAGGCGCGGCTGGGCCGGGGTTTTGGTGGGAAATTGGCTGGCAATCCATTCCCCCAAGTATCTCTTCTATCCACGAACCGGAAGAGGTCTTCCTCTTCTTCCGGTGATGGATCATCTACCGGCTCGTCATCAGGGTTAGGCCCTAGGGAGGTTGCGGGAACCTTGGGCTTGAGGGCTGCATTTTGCAAGAACTCCGGGAGTTCTGCAAACTTTGGTGATTCTTCGGACTCATTGGACTTCTCGGAACCTTCACCCATCACGGTTTGTGCCCTTTTTTGGGCCCTAGTGACTACTGCCACGTCTATCCTCTGCTTTAGTATCCCCGGGGGAACCAGGATAGACCGTAAAGAAGAATCGGCTAGCTCATGAGAGATGAAGTTGCTTTGACTAGTGTTTGGGTTAGAAAACATTGGGGCTGAACAACTTGTGCTCGCCTCATTGTTTTCAATGAACCTAGCGTCTTGGGTTTGTGCTTGACCGAGGTTAAGGGGACCTTGGGACATTGGAGGCCCATTTCCGTTTTGCGCCCACTGTTGGTTAGTATCATGTCCACTCCCCATATTTTGTTGAGGAGGATTGTAGTTGTACTGACCGTTAGGACCCTGAGCCTGACCTTGGTTCATTTGGTACCCATAGAATTGGTTGCCCCCGTTGGGGGGGTTGTTGAAGGCATTACCTTGTTGTGCCAATTGGGGTCCATTGTTGAACCTATTCGGTTGGTTCTGGCCCATTTGAGGGACATACAATTGGCTTACCACACCTACCAAGTTCGAGTTGGCTTGCCTACCACCGGATGGGGGGTTTTGAGGGTAAGAATTTTGTGAACCTTGATAATTGTTCCCTCGATTACCTTGATTTTGGTGGTTGGGTGGACCGTAGTTTTGTTGGCCATTGCCTTGCGGGTTACCTTGGTGATAATTACCCAACATTCCTCCTTGGTTCTGTTGATTCCTATCATAAAAGAATGCAGGAGGCTGCTGGTTCAGTTGGGAATTGTAAGATGGCTGATTCACGGGGACCCTGCGACAATTCTCAGTGGGGTGATTACCCCCACAATGGTTGCACACCACTCCCGTCTCAATCCAACACTTACCTGGCCCCAAAATGTGAACCTTACTGCACGTGGGACAAACTCCTTTGCCGTTGTTCCGGGCTTGACCCTGGGCGTGGCCTTGCTGTGGACGAGGAGGTGGGGCGACAAGGTTACCTGTAAACTTGGGCTCCGTGCAAAACTGGTCACTGTGACCGGATTTGTTGCAATTACGGCACCAAATGTTAGTGCCATAATTGCCGGTCTCCGAGGCTGGCGGAACTTGCTGAGCTAGAGGTCTAGACGTGATTGCCATTGTTAGTTGCTCTGTGAGGGTCTTGAGCGATTGCATGACATCGTTCCTCAACTCGTCGTTGGCTCTCTTAACTCTAAGTTCTAGCTCCTCGATGGTGGCGTGGCTCGGAGGGCTCGGGAGTGCTAAGAGCTCGGGTGGCGGCCTTGTAGCCAATGGAACTGGGGCCGCTCGGTGGACGGCGTATGCATCCGGTCGGGATGGCTCCAATTGTGGAGGCTTACTCTGCTCCGAAGGAATGTAGGTCGTCGGTAGGAAAGCTGGAATTGGCGCGATCGTGCAATTCCACATTCGTTCATTTTGTTTGTCTACACCCTCGATCCTCCTAGCCTCTTCTTTAGCCTCCTCTAAGTCTTGAGGGTTAGAATTGAGAATCTCTCGGATAGTGCCTTGTTTGTTAAACCCTTGTATAAAATAAAATTTAATTGTCTCGTTTGCGAGAAGGGTTCCTACGTACCGGGTTACCACCGTCTCAAAACGCCGAATATAAGATGTAATGCTCTCGGATGGGCCTTGCCGCATGTTCGTTAACGCCACAAGTGCACTTTGTTGGCCCATTTCCGGTCTAAACTGTCGGAGAAAGGCTGTTTGCAACGTTGCCCAATCGACAAATGTTCCCGCATCGTGAGACCGATACCATTCGTAAGCTGCTCCCTCTAGCGTGGTAGAAAACCAAACGAGTTTGTACGTGTCTTCGGCTATCACATTGGCCAACATTACCTCAATGTATCGCTCGATGTGGGTCGAAGGGTCCTCATGCGGGAGGCCACCGAACTTCGGAAAATGACTCGGCATTGCCCGTGGCGCTAATGCCTGTGGCATTAAGATGGGAGGCCCCCTAGGAGCCATCATGGCATCTAAAGGATTCGCCATGGGTTCGTGTTGTACCACTCCAACTGGACTCTCCGGGGTAGGGGACTCCTCCCTCTCGTGTTCGAACTCGTGACCTAGACCTTTAATTGTTACTTCCTTAGTTTTATCGGGTTTTGGTTGTTTGTTCTTCGGCCTCTTACCTTGTGTGGTCTCTGATGTAGTCGCAGTAGTCGCGGTGGTCGTGGTTGGCGTATCGTACGTTCCTCCCCTAGTACTAACCATAGCACACGTGGACCATGGCGAATGACTAATTTCTATAGGATTCAATTCTTCCTCTCTAAACTTAAATGTGTAGGTACTTAAGAAAATGTCGTCCGGGGTTGGCCGGGGCATCCACCCTCCCGGCGGACGCACCAATTATGTGGTGCTTTTGGGCACCCCCCTCCGAGGGAGCCTAAAAGTACCGCATAAGCCCTTCGGTGAGGGTGGCCTGCCTTAGCAGGTGCCCAAGCCGAACCCGGTATTTAATGAATGTTTTGGGTTTGTGGAGGGATTTGATAATCGCGTCGTATCCTTCCGGTAGGTTGTGCCTAGATTATAAGTATCTAAGTGATTATCAATTCTCTAACCTAATGCCTAATCTATCCTAGTCTACGCGCAGACGCACCAGCCTTGGAATCAAGGCAACCTAACTCTAATGGATAAAAGAACCTTACCTCTTACCTTAGCCACATCTAATTCCTTATTTCTTATGGATTAAATTCTCTAAAAGAGGACCTTGATTAAGTCCCACCTTTCCAACCTTCATTCTTAGTTATGGTTGATTGAACAAAACCTAGGTTACTAAGTTCATAAATTATGGCATCACCGCTTACCTGGTTGGTGCACACCTTAACCCGAACCCTTCAAGGCCCTGTGCGGGTCTCTTGAAGGTTGATTGATACTTACACCCTCCGATCTTTGCCGCCGAAGGGGTAGTATCAATCTTCCGAGTTAAGTTCCCGGTTGGTTTTTTGCCCACGGGGGTTGTACGAATTTTGTTGGTTATTAATTAGTTTAACACGGGTTGACCACAAAAATTCAACTTAATGGGACCGGGGAATAAGGCAACCTGTGTGTTCGACCTGTTGCACAATCTTCAAGGGTTGGGGCCATCACCTCCAACCCTTGGGGCCAACAACATGATGGTGGTTTCGTGGGTCATTACTCCCACCTTACCACCTACAAACACGCAGAGTGGTCATGCCGGTGATTAACCCGGCTTCACCACACACGAACGAGCTATGAATGGAAGCTACTACCACAACACTTAACCGAGGGGCTCCGCACACATGGGAGTTGGAATCCCCCCTCGGCGGCTAGGTGGGTGATGCCCCCCTAGCCTTACATGGATAGTTGGGTTGGGTTTAGAATATACCTTTGCCGCGCTCCCTCCATTCCTAAATCGAAAGGTGTAGGGCTAAAAAGACTTACCGATTGGCTCCCATCTTGATTTGGCGATGGTTGGTGCGGAACCCCTACTCCAACGTTCGGCCGCCCACAACGCCAACTCGCCAACCTTGGATGGACGAACCTCTTATCGTAAGGCAGTAGACACCCCTTTGCTTGAACGGCCACAACTTCCTCTCACAAGCCTCAATTGGAACAATTGTTAGTAATTTGGAAAGCTAACAACAATAACTATAACCCATCCAATTATCAAAATAACTGCATGTATCCCCTTAAAGATATGAGCTCACAAAGTCGGCTCTTAGAATTCAAGAGGCAGCTGGGATACCTTCATTCAAAAATTCATAACTCTCACTCCTTAAATCCGATTGTCACAAACTTATACTTTCTAAAAAGCTAACAAGAAGAACTATAATGCGTCTAAGTCTCAAAGCAACTGAATAATTTCTCTTTTAGTTATGCGCTTGTAAAGTTAGTACTTATAGTTGGAGAGGTAGCTGAGACACCTTCATTAAAACACTTATAACTTTTACACATCAAATTAGATTCCAGCAAGCTTATACATTCTAGAAAGCTAACAACAACATCTATAACATACTTAAATACCAAAACAACTGAATAAATTTTCTCTTAGTTATGCGCTTGCAAAGTCAGCGCTTACAATTTAAGAGGCAGTTTGAGACATCTTCACTCAACTACTCATAACTTTTACACATCAACTTAGATTTCTATAAGCTTACACATTCTAGAAAGCTAATAACAACATCTATAACATACTTAAATACCAAAACAATTGAACAAAATGTCGTTTAGTTATGCGCTTGCAAAGTCAGCGCTTGTAAATTGAGTGGAAGCTGAGATACCTCTACTCAAACACTCATAACTTTTGATCCCTAACTCTGATTCTAATAAGCTTAGGCTTTTTGGGAAGCTAACATAAAGGGCTATATCCACTCAAAATCTGAAAGCTAAATTGCAATTTGTGTGTCCACTACACTTGATTGAATGTGGCACAGCTACTTAGGGGTGTGTTCAAAAACACACTACCTTCTCTCAAGAGTTCTAACCATAGAATTCTAACTTATGCCTATATTGTATGAATGAAAATGCTCTCTCCTTCTAGCTACAATCCTAGAGGGCTTCGCCGTGTTAAAAATGAAAATTCGGAGAGAGAACGAAGAGAAGAAGAGGGGGTTTTTATCACCCTTCAATGAAGGGTCGGACCCCTTCTCCCTTCCGTTCAACCGAGGGGTCCCGTCCCTTGAACGGTGGCAACGAAGCCCTCGGTGGTGAATGAAATGGGGAAAGGCCACCTCGCACCCACTTGTCTAAGCCCTTAGAAAGGCTTTTCCATTTTGGTTTGAATTTCATTTTTGGTGGCAAGGGTGGCAACATGGCCCCCTTGCCCTAGTTGGCAAAATCCTTTACATTTGTAGTTGTCACCTTCTTTTTTCTTCGTTGGCCGCTACCGGAAGCACTCTTTTTTTGCCGCCGCTTGACTTTGCTTGCTTGAATTAGTTGTTCCTAACTTAACCTACCTATTTACTAGCCCACTACTTTCACACTTCCGATTCGGGTAAAGGGCATTTCCCTTTTACCCCTTCGGTTTCTAATTTCTACTTGTCCAAGAGTTTTACCCCAAAAATAAAACACTTCTAGCCAACCTACCTTAATCTAAATGGCTTTTTGGCCAAATTTTCCTAGTCTAATCTAATGATTTTGCAAAAAGCCCTCAATTGTGAGCCAAATTGCCGTTGGGGGCAATTTTGGTGCTCACACCATCCCAAGAGGTGACTACATGTGTACTAGTAACTATCTAAAAATAACTACACGCTCACTAGTTTAGCCTCCTTACTAATTCGGCCGTTCCCTATGGTGTGTCTTGTTCCCGCCGGCTTTAGGTATCGTTCCCGAGGCTTAAGCACGTTCCCGAGGCTTAAGCACGTTCCCAACGGCTTGATGCCCACTCCCGGCTCCATTCGGCCTCCCACGTGGCGTCTTCTTATTCGCCGGCTCTCTGTTACCCGGCTCGGTACCCGGTCCGTACATGCTCGGTACCCGGCTCCGTACCCGCTCGGTACCCGGCCTTGATGCCTTGTTTGCTTCCAAAAACCGGCTCCTGGATCACAGCTACTGCTCGCCCTCGTTCTCGTCACCGCTCGCCTTCGTCTCGTTGCCGCTCGTCCTCGCTGTCTTCGTCTTCGAAGCTGGTCCTTCTCGGCTTGCTCTCTCTGTGCTCACGCTCTCTGTTGTTCTTTGGTGGGTGCACATTGAACCTCTCTAATTTAGTCTTACTCCTACCTGCCTCTTTCCTCAATATCTACCTACCTACATCCTACCTCCAATGATGATTTGGTTCATCCGGTGAAGATGTCCCTGTATGGCCAGAATCCGGATTCTCTCACAACCAGTCCAGATCGACCTAATCTTTCCTGGCAGGTCACACAGAGGATCCGGATGGTGAACCGGAACTACAACGACAGAAAGGTCAAGATTCGTCAGGAGATCTGTTAATTTGGGATAACTGGGCGATCCGTGCCACTTTCCGGATTGCCCCGCCCAAGGGCAGGGAGACCTCTTCAGAAGATCGGATGGCGTAAGTCCGGCGCCTCCCTGATCTTACCCAGTCCTAACGACGGCTATCTCACATGGACGTTACCCAGGCATCCGGAATAATGATGTTTCCTTCCCACTACACGCCAGAAAGATCCTTCGGACCGGAATCCTAACCGTTCCGGTTTCTCTCCTCCTTCCGACAGACCGATCCGGCTACAACGAACCTAGGCTCTACTAAATCTGAGATAACTGGGCGATCCGTACCACTTTCCGGATTGCCCCGCCCAAGGACAGTGAGACCTCTTCAGAAGATCGGATGGCATAAATCCGGCACCTCCCTGATCTTACCCAGTCCTAACGACGGCTATCTCACATGGGCGTTACCCAGACATCCGGAATAATGAGGTTTCCCTCCCACTACACTCAAAAAGGATCCATAGTACTGCAGTCAAATCCGATCCGGGTTTCCTCTCCTTTGTTCTATCCGTACTTCCTACTCATTCATTCCCTCTAGATCTGCAACATTCTCCTAACAGTCCGTGCACAAAACAAGTCGGAATAGATTGAGAACTAGAGCTTTATTGAGTGGGGAGCAACAAAATACAACAATGGAGAAGGGAACCCTTCTCCAGCTCCTTATTCAGCCTTAAGTAGAGACTGTAATCCCTAAATGAAGGTGGTGGCGCAGTTGGCCGCCCTCAAAAAATCCCTAACTGCGAGAAATCCGGAACTTCGTCCTTCGCAAAATTTCCGGATCTCGATTCGCTTTTTGCGCTGACAAAATTTTGAATTACAGTATTGCCAAAACTCAAAGGCAGCCTAAATCCTATCTGCCTAACTCTGATCTACCTACAACTGCATGCCTAAGTCTACTCTAGCTGGTGCGATGCTTCTTCGAAGCCGTCCCGTCCTTGGTGTGACTCGCAGGCCCACTGATGGCGGAGGAGCCTCCCCCGGGGGTCAAAAATCGACGCTCTTGCAGCCTCGTAAATACCCTTCGCATGTTTGGGGAGGGGGCGATTTCTTCCTCGGAGTCTCCTGCAGTGGACGGATCCTCCTCCGATCCATCACCCGATCCGGATCGCGCTGGTCTGGAAGCCTTCTTCACCTTCCAAGGGTGCTGGATGGTTGAAGGGTCGCCTCCAGTGATCCGCTCCCTGTTTCGGCCAGTGGAAATTGAGGTCGCCCGAGGGTCCCTTGTTGACATTGCGCGTGAGGGGGCGGGCGCCCACTGCTCCACGATCATACACTCCGGAGCAGGAGATGGCACGGCCCGCGACATTGGTGCCTTACCCCGATCCGGAGACTTCGTCCGATCCGGCGTCCTCATCCGTGCTGGAGTCATGGCCCTCTCCGGTGTCCTGGACCGCTCTGATGTCCTGCCACGATCCGGATTCGGTGATTGCCCTCGTCCTGATCTAGCCGCCGTTTTGTGCTCTTCCGTTGAACCTGGGAGGAGTGCGTCCGTTGCGGAACAGGGGTCTTCTCCCGATCCGGAAATCTTCCGGATTCTGGTGGTTGGGGAGTTCCTGCTGGCTGGCTCGAAAAAGCAACTCACCACTCGTTCTCTCAACAATGCCGCTCGCGCAAATGGCCCGGAGAAAAGGAAAAATTCTCCTAAGTACTCTCTCTTTTTCTCCTAACGGGTCTGGTTCCTTAACCGTTTCCCCGCAACCGTTCGGATTCCGTTGTAACCGTTTAACGGTCCGGACGCTCCGGACCGGACCGTTCCCAAACGGTCTTGCCAGGCTAATTTCCGGTCCGGCCAAAGTATCCGTTTTAACCATTTTAATGCGTAAGGCGGATGCCTAGAACCTTATTTCCTAAAACAACTAACCTACCCTAGGAAACCCTACTTTAACAACAGTCTAGGGGTATTATCCGGGTATTAATCCGGTTCGGAAGCCAATCCGCACTTCCGTGGATTTTCGGGCTCCCACAGTCTACTTGGCCCCAACTCTAGGTAGAGAGACAAAACGTTTCTTGACGGTGGCGTAGGGGTCCTGCCTAGAGTCCTAGAGGCTTGTATGGGTGAGGCGGGTTTCTCGACTGACCCTGTCCCGTACCTCTCCATAAGGATTGCCCGAAACACCTTGGGCACAAGGGGGACCCCGGAGTGACACCCGAGACTTGTGGCGCCATCGGTGAGAGGGCCCAAGTGATCCTAGTGTGGGTGAGGGCCCCGGGCGTTGGGAACGCCTCCCACCCACGGAGACTAGGAGGCATGAAGGTGAGGCCATAAGCTATGCGTAGCTTATGGCGTGCCGATTCTAGAATGCTTTAGAACACCTCATTTGGAGGTGTTAGCTAGAAGATATGGCAAGTTGAGTGGGGTGCTGTCTCGGGACAACGCCCTGGAACAGCAGTGGCCTGGGAGTGGCTCCCGGGACTATGAACCTTTAAACGGGCATAACTTCCTCTATACTTGGCCGAATGGGGCAAGTGAGTAGTCCATCATGATCTACGTGAAACGTAGATTACGCTGAAGTGGTCGATTGTTAGAATCAATGAAGATATGAGGAAGTTATGGGGTTCTAAACCTGCTAGGTAGCTAGCGGCTAAGGGAAAATGTCTACTTGACCCCAAGAGTTGGGGGAGAGACAAAAGGATACTTGACGGTGGGGTAGGGGTCCTGCCTAGAGACCTAGAGGCTTATATGGATGAGGTGGTGTGGCCTCACCCACCCGGGGCCAAACGGCAAGGCCTCCATGGGCATTGGCCCAAGGTGAGGGCACGGTTGCCTAGTTTGGCTCGGGACACGATGTGCAACATTAGAGTGGACTTCCATGAATGGAAGTCCACATCTTAAGATTGGTTACCGATTAAGGGGTGAGTCCCAAAAACCAAGTAGGAGGTTTGGTCCCCTTCTTATGAAGTGTTGGGTCCGCGGTATTGGGAGCTAACCTTTCGCATGGCGGTATGCGAAGGGTTAGCGCTCGTAACTTTTGCTAGAATGAAAAAAAGGACCGAGTTAGCAATGGGGACCTAGCAAGGGTTGCGACACTTGGTATCAGAGCAGGGTTCCAACCTTTGAGCTAGCATTTTGAGGAAGTGATGGCTACCAAACTTGCGGGTTATGATGGTGAGCCCGAGGCTTTTAATAGGTTGTGATGCTCAAATTGGAACAAGGATCATGTCCAAGTGGATTTTAACCCCGCCATTGGTTCTAATGACAATGGCGGGGATGATGGTGGATTCGGTGAAGGAATGGAGGAGTACCTTGAAAGGGCTCCCGCAAACCTTGAAAATAATTTAGGGGCTGGATTACCGAATGCATCTAAGAGCTTGGAAAGTGGTGATATCGGATTGAAATTCCAACTCAAAATGCTTGAGTTCATGGAATTCTTGAATTGAGAACTCAAGTGTGGCAAGCATGAGAGGGGCCAATAAGACAAAGATGGTCAAGCTTTTCATGATGCAAGGTGCTAGGCTATTTTTTCAAGAAAGAAATTGGCCAAGGCAAACATGCCAAGTATTTTCTCGGGGCTTGGCAAGGAAAGAAAGGTGAATGAATTTGTGTTGGAAATGGATGTCCAAAGGCTGAAGTGGACGACAAGGTTGCCATAGTGGTTATCTTTTGGAAAGACCATGCACTTGAATGGTGGACTAACAAGAAAGCGAAAAAGCCCAAAGTGGTGGCAAACTAGACTTGGGTTGGCTTCATGGAGTTGTTTGTTGAGAGGTTCATGCCGGAGTACCAAGAATGTGTAAGGGAATGAACTTGGTGGAAATGAGGCACATGGGGTCTCTTAAGGCCTATGTGTAAAATTTTAACACCCAAATGAATGATACACCTAAGATTGACGGGTTTGCTAAGAAATGCAAAGTGGTGGTGGACACCTTGTTCAAGTTTCTTAGGTGGGTTGCCAAAGTGGGTGGTGGACTGTTAAAGGAGAGTAGTAGACAGTAACTTTTAGCAATATCAGGTTGAAGTGGTTTTTAAGTTACTTTTGGTAGTAGTATCAAAAATAGCAATTAGGGATAAGATTGAGCCGTAGTTGCAGATAAGGAATGGATAGTTGTGGATAGGGTAATCCAGTGAGTGGTTAGTATTGATAGGAAGAGATGAAGAGAAGGTACTTAAGGAAGAGAGTCGTCTCTCTCTCTCTCTCATTCTTAGAAATGTGTATTAGGATTTATATCAATAGAGTGTTGGGTTGCTTTGGAATAAGATACTGGTTGAATCTGATGTAAGGAACTTGTGGTTATCTTATATTGGTAGTTGCCTTACCTCTGGTAAATGTTGGTTGTATGAAAATGGAAGTTGGTAATGGATTACTTATGTTGACAAAAGAGTTGTTTACAAGTAGCTAAGGCATGGTTGGGGAATCATTCAGAGAAGTCTTTGTAAGACGGTAGTACCAGAATGTATACACGGAATGAGATGAATGGTATTATCTTAGCCGAGTCCTGCTACTAAAGGTGTTGAGTACTGGTAGAAGAATAGATTGTGCACTGACTCAAAGAGTGGTAGTATAAGAGAGCAATAGTTTAGGAGTACTAATGAAGAGTTCGGTAGGGTGTATAATCCACCCCAGTAATAGGTCAAGTAATACTCTAACAGTAATACAGGTATAAAAACCGGTTAACCCGGTAAATAAAGGGGGTAGGGGGGAACCTCATGGTAAGAAGTTAGAACTCGTGTTAACCACATTATTGAGGTAGTACGGTCAGATTTGGTAGATCCCCAGGAAACCCGGTTGAGAACCCGGTAGAGAACCCGGTAGATCCCCAAGAAACCCGATTAAGGACCCGGTGGAGAACTCGGTAGATCCCCATGAAACCCGGTTGAGAACCCGGTAGAGAACCCGGTAGATCCCCAGGAAACCTGGTTTAGAACCCGGTAGAGAACTCGGTAGATCCCCCGGAAACTCGGTAGAAAACCCGGTAGGGGTGCTGGTCGACTCGACTGGCATACGGGGTGTACCACCAGTAAGGGCAGTGTAAGAGTGGCATACCCCAGAGAGGTAGGGAGAAAACAAGGTTGTATGGAATGAAACTTCCAACATAAAAAACGGTAGTATGCGAGACCTTAGGATGCCGGTAAGGAATATTGGACTAAGCCGATTCGCATACCGGTAAGGTACTACCGGAAGTAGGGTGGTACTGGTGGAAAGTGAAGAGGGTGATATTTAACATGGACACCTTGTTCAAGTTTCCGAAGCATTTCAAGGATGTCGCGGGGACCATCAAGAATACGAGGGCATCGAAGCCAATGGACCCGAAAGGAAGTCGGGTGGTGCCTCACAACAAAGTGGCTTGAGCCGAGCTATGTCCCGAGGCAATGAGTGCAAGAAATTTGGGCCATTGTACCAACACAAAGGACAAGCCGAAGGTATAACTTCCAACAAGGGTGGCAACCAAAGGAAAAAGCCACCAAATGTTGGAAAGAAAGGAGATAGCATTGTGGTAACGAGGCAATTCATGTTTGTGCCACGGACGGAATGTTAGAAGGTGGCATTGGGGTACCAAGGCAATTCATGTTTGTGCCGCGGGCCAAATGTTAGATGGTGGCTTTGTAGCCAAGGCTAGTAGCCTTAAGTCACGGCCACGTCTTTTGTACCTTGAAGCTTAAATGAATGAAAGAAAGGTCCCATGGGTTCACAAAGAGGCAACACACTCCTTTGTGAGCCGGAAGCTCACAATGTGTTGGGGCTTGCCGATTAGTAGAGTGGGCAAGCCCATCAATGTACGGTTTGCAAAGGGCAAGCCGCATGAAACAAAGGAGGTGGCGTTGCATGTGACCTTGAAATGTGGGACGTTGGAATTTGTGGAGATTTCACATTGTGTGAAATGGATGAGGTGCCCTCATTTTGGAGGACACCTCCTTTGAAACTCACATGGTGGATGTGAGGCGCAAGCCGCTGTGCTTGTGGTGTGTCATGATGGCAAAGAGATGAATTTGAAATTCACAAAGACTCCACTAATAGGAGTACCCATGTTGAATTTGGTTTCAATGCACCAAATGGGAATTCAACAAATAATATTGTGGTTTCATTGGAAGAATTCCAAGGAACTCATGGGGAGGCTAGGAAAGATGGGCCTCCCCCAAAACCACATTCGTGGGGTGTTGGTGAGGTACAAGGATGTACTCACTAAAGGGTTGTTAAAAGGTTACCGCCAAGGAGTGAGAAAGCAACTTTGCTCAACGGGAGATTAAGTTATTGAGCTATGTGGTGACAAATGAAGTTGGTGGATGGACATAAGGAAGGTCAAGGCAATCCACGAGTGGAAGCGGCCTTCGACCCAAAGAGGGCTTAGGTCATTGCTTGGCCTAGCCAACTACCACCGCCGATAAGATTGCTAGGACCTTATCTAAGGTTGCTAGGACCTTATCTAAGGTTGCTAGAACCTTACCTAAGGTTGCTAGGACCTTGTGTAAGGTTGCTAGGACCTTGTGTAAGGTTGTTAGGACCTTGTGTAAGGTTGCTAGGACCTTATCTAAGGTTGCTAGAACCATATCTAAGGTTGCTAGAACCATATTTAAGGTTGCTAGAACCATATCTAAGGTTGCTAGAGCCTTGTCCGATTTGTTTAAGAGAGGGCTATCCCAAGAGTGGGATGAGCCTTGTTACCATGCCTTTGGGGAGCTTAAGAGCAAGTTGTCTTTGCCGCCCGTGCTCAAGTTCGAGGAGTTTGACAAGCCTTTTGAGGTGCATATGGGGGCAAATGACTTTGGCATTGGCGGATTGTTGATGCAAGATGGATGGCCATTGCACATGGGAGCATGAAGCTCCATGGTTGTCAAAGGAGACAGCCAACTCATGAAAATGAACTCTTCGCCGTAGAGCATTGCTTGGAGATGTGGCAACACGATTTGGGGTTGCACAAGACCAAGGTGTATGTGGACAATGTGTCCTTGAATTATTTTGAAACACAAGTGCCAGTGAACGCCAAGCCATTGCAGTGGCACGATACTTTGGCGCTTATGAAGGTGGATTTGATCCACAAACCGGGCCATGGTGATGTGGTGCCGGATGTGCTAAGTTGATGGGAAGAGTTCCAAGCAATGAGCACCATCTAAACCTTGTGGCTAATGGTTACCGGTGAAGGAAACTTGTGATGCAAGATGAGGGAGGGGTACATTAACTACCCGAAGCACAAAGGCTTCTAGGTGAGCTTCGCAAAGGCAAGGTACTCAAAGAGGTCATGTCGGTGGACGTATTGCTCAAGTATAAACAAAGTTGGGTGTATATGTCACAAGGCAAGTGAGGCTATTGGTTTCAAAGGAGAAATAGCATAGTCCTATTGCCGGCCATAGCGAAAGAAAAAAAACCACCTTAGAGTGGTGTCAAAGAGGTACCGTTGGCCGGTCATGAAGGATGATATAGCCCACTTTGTGAAGGCTTGGGTAGATGCCAAGTGAACCGAACCTTTTACCAAGAGCAAGCCGACCACTTGCAACCGTTGCCTATCCCGCCGAGACCATGGCATAGTGTTTGCATGGCATAATGTGTCCATGGCATAGTGTGTGCATGGACTTGATCACAAGGTTGCCGGAGTCACAAGGGTATGATGCAATCATGGTGATGGTAGAATGGTTTGCCAAGTTGGCACATGTGGTGCCAATTGTGAGAACCGTGACCGCGTTGGAGACCGCATAGCCTTTTCTCAAAGGATGGTCGAGGCACCACGGGTTGCCATGGAGATCCAAAGTTCACAAGTGCATTTTGGATGCACTCCTCTAGGAAGGTCGGAATGAAACTAAGGTTTAGCACGGCCTTCCATTCCCAAATGGATGGGAAAACGGAGCGTGTGAATGGAGTCTTGAAGCAATACTTGAGGAACTTGGTGGGGGCGGACCAAAGAGATTGGGCGGACTATGTGGGTTGAGCGGAGTTTAGTTGCAATGTAGCCACACACTTCGCGACCAAAGGGTCGTCTTTTGTGGTGGCTTATGGAGTGCGCTCCAACCTACTAACCTAGCTCTCGAGGGGGCACATTCAACACTAGAGTTCAACCAAGATGGTGAGGACTTGGCCAAGAAGCATGAACAAGTCTTGGTGATGACCAAGTTGTTGGTGGAGGAAGCATGAACAAGTCTTGGTGATGACCAAGTTGCAGGGTTGTCTATCCCGCCGTTGTGACGGTGTCGTGACGGACCCCTCCGTCACGACACAATAGGGTCCACGTAGGGTCAACATAGGGGGAGCCGACTAGGGTGGGTAAAATACTTACCTTCTTGCCAAGGTGGCGTCCTATGTGGCAGAAAACGTCGCTCGGGGAGGTCACCCTGCGAAAAGTAATAAACCATGTGAGTTAAACTATTGGGTTCATTTTATTCATTGGAGGAAAAATTTATATAAGACTTGGATCTACCATAGCCTTCAATTAATGCTTGAAACGTCATTATATGTAAAATAGGGTATTGGAAAAACCCTCATTTTTTTTAATAGTAGATATAAATTTGTATGAATAAAATCATGGAAGAATTTTTTTTTAATATTAGGATGAGTATAATCCCTAGTCCTTCTAGTAGATAGATGAAAAATAATACATTTTCAATACAATATAGTGATGAAATCATCACTAAAAGCATATCACGGGCGCATGAGGGAAAATTTTGCATGTGGCTTGGAATTATTGGTCCATTTTCAAATCGGTTTAGGGTTTCGGTTTCAAGCCTAGGAGTGGTGGTGCCACTTGCTCTCATTTTCAGTTTCTCGCTATGCAAGTTTTGAACACTCACCATAGTTGTAATGCATTTTGAGGCACTATTTTTTTTTGTTATGCTGTGATTTTTTTTTAAGTTTTTTTTTGTGATTTGAATGGTTACTCAATTGCTATGCTTGTTTTTTTTATGCTGCTTTCTAGTTTGGTTCAAATATGCTCATGTACATTGCATATGTCCACACCAAACACTTACCCTAAAACCTTTAATGTCCATCTGAGCAAATGCCTAAGTTTTATAAGTACTATAGCGTGCCAAGAATTAGGCTACATTTGGATTTAGAGTTACCTATAGGGTGCTGGAAATTAAGACCAAGTAGCTTTTTTTCTACTAAAAGGGTCTCTTAAAATCATAATTATTAGGTAAATAGCCCCCAAACAAATACCCGGTTAACGCACGTGGTTACAAAATATAAAGGGAAGTGACCTCCCCGAGAAACGTCGACGTGGATGTGCATATTTCCCCTGCCACGTAGACCATTTTGCCATTGTGTTTATCATTGTGTTAAAATCAAAGTAATAAAATATTACTAAGGAGGGTGTGGGGCGGACGGGGAAGGGGGGTGGAGCGGACGGACGGGGGGGGGGGGTGGTGCGGACGGGGAAGGGGGGTGGAGCGGACGGACGGGGGGGTGGTGCGGATGGTGGATGGGGGTGGAGCGGACGGGGGAGGGGGGGGTGGGGCGGACGGACGGGGGTGGAGCGGACGGGAGAGGGGGGGGGTGGGGCGGACGGAGGAGGGGAGGGGCGGACGGAGGAGGGGGGTGGAGCGGACGGGAGAGGGTTACGATTAGCGGACGGGTGGGGAACGGATAGCTAATCGTTCGGTCTTTCATCCATTCCCCCCCGTCCGGTCCACGTTCCCCACCCGTCCGCCCCGTTCCCCTCCCGTCCGCGCCACGTTCCCTCCGTCCGCTCCTCGTTCCCCACCATCCGCTTCTCGTTCCCACCCGTCCGCTCAGCGTTCCCCACCCGTCCGCTCAGCGTTCCCCACCCGTCCGCTCAGCGTTCCCCACCCGTCCGCTCAGCGTTCCCCACCCGTCCGCCCGAGTTCCCTATCGCGTTCCCCACCCGTCTGCTCCTCATTCCCTCCGTCCGCCCCCTCGTTCCCTCCGTCCGCCCCCACGTTCCCTCCGTCCGCCCCCTAGTTCCCGCCCGTCCGCCCCTAGTTCCCACGTTCCCCATACGTCGTTTTCGTACCCTAAACCCTAATTCCGACCGGGATCCCATAATGATTGGGCTCCTCGTTGCCTATATAAAGCCGTGAGGCTTTAGTTCCTACCACTTTCCTCTCCTCCCACCACATAGGGACCCGAGACCTTGTTGCGTCCCAAAGGACAGCATCACCGCGCGGGTCTCAAGGGGTTTGGGAGGGCAGGGCAAATTGTGGGGGAACCCTCGCAAATTTTTTTTCAGATTCACTCACTCCCGTGATTTTTATCACGAGAGATTTTCACACTCACTTATTCACGTGATTTTTATCACGACTCATTTTCAGATTCACTCACTCACGTGATTTTTATCACGATGGAGGGGGAGGGCATTGCTCCTTACGAGAACGAGGATTCGAGGGTGCACCGTGCTTGGCTCGTAGGCAATGCATCGGCAAATACTGCCGAGGGTACGGGAAGCGATCCCGGAAGTGGAAGTACTGCAGCACGTCCACCACGTCCAGATCCCTTTCAGTTTGACGAAGAGTTCTTGGCTGTTGGTCATTCGGGAGGCAACCAAACACGGGGAAGCCGTGGAACACGTGGGAGTCGGGGAAACAGTGGACATAGAGGGAGAACTAGAAGGGGACCAAGCTCAGGCAGTTCCACAGAAATACATGCACCGGCTCGTTCGGAGAACGTGCCACCACAATCTCCGACACGGCGGACATCAAGACCGGAGAGCCCTGCACGTGATGTACCTCAGGGTTCGGAGCAGACTGAAAGACGGGGATTAAAACGCCCAGCAGTTTCGGAAGGGACGGAGGACGGGTCCGCGGCATCGGGTTTGCAATCAAAGAAAAGGAAACATAGAGGCAAACGCGACCCGCGGACCGATGAGGCTCGAAATCATTGCAGGATCGTGTTGTTGGATTGGTTTAGAAGTAACAGCATGGTTTATTTGGAGAAAAAATACCTCAATGATGGTACAAAGGGTTTAGAGTTGGCGAGGAACGAGTTGATGCTTATTCTCACGGAAGCCACGTCTGGACCGGAGTTTGAGGAAGCTAGGGGCATGAGCGATTGGAACACATGGATTGAAAAACAAGCTGTGGAAGCAATCTACAATCCAACGATGTCATATGAGGCTATGCATCCTGGAGAGGGAAGTAGTGGTGGGAGGAGGTCCGAGCTGTACATTAAGCTAGAGAATTGGAAAAGAGGCGTAATAGCAGCAAAAGGCACATCCGCCCGCAACCTTCCCGTTTTTATTGACAGGCAGCTGGCAGACAACATTGCCACTCAGGGCCGGCATGGTGTCATATGGTTGCCTAGGAATGTGGAGATCAAATCCTTGGATAGGGAAATCTTCCAAGGGACCTTCGGAGTGGTGCGGAGAGTCACAATTCATGGAGCATCATTCATCCCTAACTGGATAGAGTGGGCTGGGAAGACCATGAAGGCCACGAATAGTCTGGAGAACCGAAAGGAGCGTTCGGTTGAAGCATTGGCATGCCCAGTAGATCATCTTGGGATAATCAAGCTACAATACCTCCACCCGAAAACATACGAATCCTATTCGATGTGGTGGAATGGAGGCTCCTTGAAGAACATGAGGGTCTATGACCACCAAGTTCCGGAAACCCACGAGCGCACAATCCTTCAAATGCCTGGGGCAGACTTTGAAGCACGGAAACGGTTGGTTGTATATCGAAGGCATCGAGCTTATTTGGCATGGGCTCTAATGTGCATTGTGGATGTAGTGCACAAGCATGACGTGTTGCACAATGACCTTAATCCCAACAATGTCATGCTGCATTTCCCACAATGAGGGAGGCATCCATGGATTCAGAATGTACTCGGGTTGGAAGTGGATCATGTTGAACGTGCGTTGGCTCATTTACGGGTAGTACATTGTCGCCTTCACCAAATGAAAGAGAATCGCTCCGATGTTGCAAGGAATCTACTTCAATTCCCACATTCTCACTTGCCCCCATAGCAACATTATGGTCAGATGGAAACCCTTCTCCAGTGTGGAGAGTTTCAACATGCGGTCTTCCAATAGACCCCTCATGATCGTCATGCATTCCGTCGTTATGTTGGGGGACATCCGGTTCATCAAACTCAAACACCCCAAGGTTTCCATCACTACCATTGCCATCCTCATCTTCTGAACCATGATTCTCGGAATCGAGGTCATCCAAATCAAAGTCGATGTCATCAACATTGTTGTCTTCATCATTTCCAGCCCTACCAGTTGGATCCACGTCATCTTCGTTGTCATCTTCTTCGTCAAGGTCATCGTCAAAATGGACCTCATTCAATTGGTACCATTGAGCAGGTCTTGGGCCCCTCCGATGTCGAATAAGCCTACTATTGGTATATATGTAGACGAGGTCCTCAGCACGAATATGCTTCAAGCGATTGCGACTCTTGTTGTGAACGTATGAGTACATGCTCCAATTGCGTTCACATGCGGATGCGGAACATACTTGTGCAAGGATACGTCTTGCTATTGTTTGGAGGGCTTTAGCTCCACCTCCCATTGCATCCCACCATTCATGGAGAGGTGCGGCATGCACGCTCGGGTCAGTAGAATCAGCAAAAGGCCCTCGATTTTCAAGGAAATCTTGGTACTGGTGGAGGATTTGGACATAAGTGTCCTCATCTTGAGCAAGCCTGCGAAGAACTCGATTTAGGATTATCCTCGAATTGTCATCCTCATGGAGTGGGGCCCAACCACGTAGAAGCGGATTTAACATCGCTCCAGCCCAGTGTAGATCATTCAACATCAACCTCCATCTATTTTGAAATGTTACCATAGCATTTGCAGCAAGCTCAGGGCTTAAGCGAAATGGAGGTTTACTGAATCCACGAATATGGGTTTGTAAATCATGCATGACCCTCCAAGCCATTCCCATTGCAGGCGCCTTGCCGTCAAATACACGAAGAGCTTTAACAACCGGGATCACCATATACAAGAAATTTTTGCACGTGTTCCAGAATCCATCAGAACGTATAAAGCTTCGCACAGCAGAGCCCTTCATGTAAGAGGTGCCAGATCTCCTCCTCATATCACGCATTAGAGTGATCCAATCCTCATCAACCACCATTCTTTCCAAAGCATTGCGTACTTGGAGAAGACGTTCAATCATGATGAAGTTCGTAGCAAAACGGGTCTCTACAGGTAGGCGGAGTGAGAGATTTGGTGACAACCTCCGGAATATAGCTTGAGAAACATGATGGTTTTTAACAAATACACAAATATGGCAGGATTTTTTTACCAACTTTTTCACCCATTCCTCCTTCCCCCAATCTTCTAAGAGGAGATCTAGGCAATGTGCAACACATCCTTGAAAATATAGATCGGGATTTGCTCGAATCAAGTCGCGAGCAGCGGAGGCCATAACTGGGGCATTGTCGGTGCAAACTTGGACCACATTATGTCAACCAACCTTTTCCACAAATGGTTGAATTTGAGCAGCAATGTAGACATGATCCTTGTGATTTCCCGTGGTGTCAATGGTACCCAAGAAAACGTCTCCCTTTGTGCCACATTGAAGAACGTTTAGGAGAGGTCGGTTTTGCACGTTGTCCCATCCATCACAACATATTGTAACACCGTATTTTTCAACGGAATTCCCCAGCTTCTCCTTCACTTGCCTATCTAGGTCAACCTTTTTATCAGTTAACAACTTCGTACGGATGGCATTGTACGATGGTGGTGTGTAGGCTGGCATTCGATGACGGGCAGTTTCACGCACAGCATGAACAAATGCAGGATGTCTCACAATGTTGAAAGGAATGTTAGCTTCATAAAAAGCCGTTGCCCATGCTCTATCGAGGAGTTGTTTTGTTGACACATTGAACCCCTCCGTTATGTTGAGTTGACGTAGTTCACGAGGAGGAGTGTCATATATCACAACATCAGAATGTTGAGTGGTTTGGGACATAAGCAAAGGCTTTGTTTCACTAATTACGGAGTCCGCTATAATAGGCTCCAGAGGTACAATATCTGCCACCAGAGAGTCCTCATTTACAATGCCTACATGTAAGGGTACAATGCCTCCGCAATGTTCAAACAAGGCCCTAATATGCGGGGGTACCATCCTACATGTGGAAACATCAGAAGCACCCCCTACATGAGGTCTATAACCAAGGTGGGCCAACATTCTATTTCCTCGGTAAGATATGACGAACGGGCAAAACTGTGAGCCCAAATTGATGCTCACATGTGTTGTTAACACTTGTAAAACATTACAAGTGGTGTTTTGTTGATTTATGATTATTCACAAAAATATAAAAAGAGTGAAGCTTGAAGAAAGCTAAGTTTGAAGCATTAGGCTTGTGTGGAGTGGATTTAAGTAGTATGAGGACATACCTTGGTAAAGTGTGGTAGGTAGAAAGCCAAGGTTAGTTAAATGTTTGAATTAGGATCTTTGTTGATCATTTGAGGGAGGAAGGCTTAGGAGATTAGATGAGAGCCTACAAAGTAGGAGGAGATTTCGAAGGCTTATCGAGAGCCTTGTAGATGTGATGAGTCCCTACTTAGAAGGAGAAGGTTAAGGGGTTGTGATTGGAGGCTCTAATCCTCTCACCCTATCCTTATCTCATGCCCTCTCTCCCTCTCAACTCACTATATAATCCCTCATTCTTCCCTCACTCATCCTCTCTTTCTTTCGTGCTCCTTAAGCACCCCACGGGTTATAAGTGTGGGTGTGTGGGAAGCAAGATAGGAGCACATGTGTGTGCTTAGTTCTTAGGAGAAGAGCCAAGGCTATTTAACCTTGAAGAGGGATTGACCTCTTGTTAGAAGTAGATTGGGTTTAAGGAATTTGGAGTTTGATTGTAAACTTCAACTTGTTGCATTGAGATCCATATTGAAGTGAGAGAGTTCAAACTTGTTTAAACTTGTGGCATTTAGAGTGACTACATTGTACTAGGTGCATTACTTGTAGTGTTTTATTAGTTATGAACTTGAGCAGAACTTTATAGTGAGAGATTTGTCAATTATGGATGATCAGAGTCTTCAATGGGTATGAAAATTTGAGGGATTGTTTATTATAAAGTATGGGAGTTGTGGTAAAAATTTGAGAGCTTCAGTCATTGGGATAAAAGAATTATTAAAAGTTGAAGGGAAGGCTGTCTAGGAACAAAGCAGCAAGGTTTGAAAATATGTATCTCTTAGAGGGTTATAGATATGGATACCAAAATTTGACACTACTTTTTGAACTCATATATCTATTTTGTGTCAAAATTTTAGATTGATTGGACGTAGGAGTTGGAAGTTATTAGAGTTTTAATGACCGGATGCTATATTACAGCATTCATACTAAGTAGTTAGAGTTAGAATTTCATGCATAACTTTTGCATATGAACTCTGTTTGTGCCAAAATTTGGTGTGGAGATTTTTGATAAGGTACTTAACAAGTGTACCAAATTTCACTTGAAGAACATAAGTTGGGTGGGAGTTATACTATTCTGAAGTTTAGTAGGAAGACATTGATAGAGATTTACATCAAGAAGAACTTAGAGAATGAAGGGCAAGGATAAGTATATAAGTATTTTTTAATACTTGTATTTAAAGCCTATGTGCTCATAGAATCCACAAGTGAAGTGTCATGTACCAATACGGAATCAACCACGATGACATGTGATAGCACGGAATCAATAAACAAGAACTCATGTAGTAGTGTGGAGTCGACGGCAAGGACTCGATTCACAAGAGGGATATCTTTGAAGGCATGCGTGGCCAAAGCGGCCGGGTGGACATTAGAAAAGGCTAAGGATATAACCTTGCCCGACATTGAGGAATGTAAAACTACATAGTGTGGTGTTAATCAAGTTGTGTATATTCCAAGGGTAGATTGGAATTATATATTGGGTTACAAAGAGATAAGTCTCTACATGTCATTATAAACTTTTCCACTCGGGCTAGGACGAAATCGAAGGGTGGAAGATTTTTGGTGACAAAAACCTACATTTAACTTGCCTTTGTGATTTACCGGGAACCCTCCCCTTATCCTCGTACCAATGATCCCATGCATCGTTTCGGCGTGGCATGACTTCAACAAAACCTGCAAATACAAACAAGTTAGAGCAAGTCACTTTGATCGCATACTAGGTCCTGTTCAAGAGTGCCACGAGGGCAACCCTAATTCACAGACACTAGATTGGACAAAGTATACTCTGCATTCGGGTCTCACGCATTCAATCCTCACTCCTCAAAGGAGAATCAAAAGACTTGAGACACACTATGTCAGTGGAGGCAAAAATGGCACCTTGCACCCTCAATTTATAGTGTTCGAATCGGACGGGGGAGCGGACGGAAGGGGTGGGAGCGGACGGGGGTGCGGACGGGGGAGCGGACGGAGGGGGGGGGGAGCAGACGGGGGAGTGGATGGATGGGGGGGGGAGCGGACGGGGGGGGGGCGGACGGGGGAGCGGACGGGTTGGGAACGGGGCGGGGGACGTGGGCAGACGGAGGTTGGGAACGGGAGCGGACGGGGTTTGGGTACGGGAGCGGACGGGGGGGAACGGGAGCGGACGGGGTGGAACGGGGATTGGGAACGAGGGCGGACGGGTGGGAACGGGGATTGGGAACGGGGGCGGACGGGGGGGCGGACGGGCGCTAGTAAAATTTTCCCCACTTTCCCTTTACTTTGCTGACATGTCGTCACACGTGGACAATGTAAATCCTACGTGTCCGAAATTGGGTAATGTAATTACACAAAAATATCGGTAAAATTCAAGTCCGGCAGGATAAAGACAGCATCCGGCATAATCCTGCATAATGTCGTGACGGATACGTGTCGTGACGGCACGACATTATGCCGGGATAAGCCTCCGTCACGACACAATAGACAACCCTGCCAAGTTGTTGGTGGAGGAAGCCCGAAAACGCTACAAAGAGCAAGTCAATGCCGGAAGACGCAAAGTGGAGCATGAGGTGGGCCAAAAGGTGTTGTTGAATGTGAACAACTTCACCTTGCCTGAAGGCCTCACTCCAAAGTTCATGTCCAAAGTTGAAGTTCAGTTGCCCATTATGGAACGAGTGTTCAAGGACATGTATAAGTTGGAGTTACCGCCAAGATCAAAGTGCATCCGACATTCCATGTCACATTACTAAATCATTTAAGGAAAACACCTTGTGGCCCAATCGCAAGCAAGTGATTAGGCCACCTCCCGACCTTGTAGTAGGTCATTTGGAATATGAGGTAGAGGGCATCCACAAGTGTAGGAAGCCCAAGCAAAAAGAAAGGAAGTACTTTGTAAAATAGCAAGGATACAATGTGAAAAAAACCACTTGGATAGCGGCAAGAGACATGGTGAATGCTAAGGAATTGATGGAGCACTTTGATGAAACTACGGCTAAAGGTTCCCATAAAACAAAGCGTAGGCATTGATGAGGACATCAATCTCCTTTAGTGGGGGAGAGACGCTAGTAGCACACTTAGCTTGGAGGCAATGCCGTCCACAACATGTATTTGTTCTTTGGCTTGAGGCAATAAAGTTCAACTCTAGTGGTGCAAAGAGAAAAGTATGAGATGAGGTCCTAGTCTTGTACTTGTGCTTGGTTAGTGGAAGAGGAGGAATAGATATGCCAAACTAGGTTGGGTAAGCTGAGTAATTGGGGGCCATGACATGATAAAACCAAGAAACCTCTTAGCCATGGGCTTGTCCGGGCGGGGGCAAGGTGATGGCGCATGTTCATAAAAGTGCTACCCGCGAGCTAACGAGAGTTGGCGCATGGGAGTCATGAATCCATGTCTCGAAAGGGCAAAGTGGGAACCGAGTCGAGCGGGACTTGGCATCATCCCCGTGCGATCGAACGTGGCTTAACAATGGAAAACCATCTCGGAGTTGCAACCGAGTCAACTTAGTGGAAACATTGAGGTCCGGCCTAGATGTGTCAAGTTAGGCTCGTGGAGCCTAAGGGGGGAGCCCCAAAGGAGGGACAACCCAAGTGAGTCCCAAAGTCGGTGGGTCTAGTGAAGGTTAGGTCCTTGGATGAAAAATTCAAGGTCACTAACGGACCACCTTGGAACGACACCTTTGGGGACTATGTCAAATTTGACGATGCATTGTGGGGGTCGCGCCCTAAGGTAAACGCAATGCAACACCATAGAGGATGGCAACTTGAGAATTGGTGTGCCGACTACGAATATAGTCGATGAGGGCATCGACTCCATTTGGTGAGGGTGAGTGTCGCGTACCTCTTCATAAGGATTGCCCGAAACACCTTGGGCATAAGGGGAGCCCCGGAGTGACACCCGAGACTTGTGGCGCCGTTGGTGAGAGGGCCCAAGTGATCCTAGTGTGGGTGAGGGCCCCGGGCGTTGGGAATGTTTCCACCCATGGAGACTAGGAGGCATGAAGGTGAGGCCATAAGCTATGCGTAGCTTATGGCGTGCCGATTCTAGAATGCTTTAGAACACCTCATTTGGAGGTGTTAGCTAGAAGATATGACAAGTTGAGTGGGGTGCTGTCCCGGGACAGCGCCCTGGAACAGCAGTGGCCTGGGAGTGGCTCCCGGGACTGCGAACCTTTAAACGGGCATAACTTCCTTTATACTTGCCTGAATGGGGCAAGTGAGTAGTCCATCGTGATCTACGTGAAACGTAGATTATGATGGATGGTCGATTGTTAGAATCGATGAAGATATGAGGAAGTTATGGGGTTTTGAAGCTGCTAGGCAGCTAGCAGCTAAGGGAAAATGTTTACTTGGCCCCAAGAGTTGGGGGAGAGACAAAAGGATACTTGACGGTGGGGTAAGGATCCTGCCTAGAGACCTAGAGGCTTATATGGGTGAGGTGGTGTGGCCTCACCCACCCGGGGCCAAACGGTAAGGCCTCCATGGGCATTGGCCCAAGGTGAGGGCATGGTTGCCTAGTTTGGCTCGGGTTAGTGTTGCTTCGGCAACACGATGTGCAACATAAGATTGGACTTCCATGGATGGAAGTCCAAATCTTAAGATTGGTTACCGATTAAGGGGTGAGTCCCAAAAACCAAGTAGAAGGTTTGGTCCCCCTCTTATGAAGTGTTGGGTCTGCGGTATTGGGAGCTAACCATTCGCATGGCGGTATGCGAAGGGTTAACGCTCGTAAATTTTGCTAGAATGAAAAAAGGGACCGAGTTAGCAATGGGGACCTAGCAAGGGCTGCAACAGACCCCCCTGGAGCATAGTTGGCAACTTTGCTTCGGGTAGTTGTAATATTGCTTTAGCAACACGATGATCAACTCAAGAGTGGATTTCCATGGATGGAAATCCACACCTAACCTTTGGTTACCTATGAATGAAAGAGTCCCAAATGCATGTGTAGGAAGGTTTGGTGACCAAGCCGTGAGCTTGGTGGTCCGCAGTATGGGGAGCTAACCGTGCACGTGTGTGAGATGTGTAGGTTAGCGCTCGTGACACTTGTTAGAGTTGGAAAGCGGACAACATAAGTTAAAGAAAACTAGCAAGGGTTGCGACAAAATTGGCATACATGGTGCCGATTGTGGGAACCGCAACCGCGACGGAGACCATATAGCATTTTCTCAAAGGATGGTTGAGGCACCACGGGTTGCCAAGAGTGATTGTGTGGATCGAAATCCAATGTTCACAAGTGTATTTTGGATGCACTTTTCTAAGGAGGTCCGAATTAAACTAAGGTTTAGCACGGTTTTCCATTTCCAAACGGATGGGAGAATGGAGCATGTGAATGGAGTCTGGAAGCAATACTTGAAGAACTTGGTGGGGGCGGACCAAGGAGATTGGACGGACTATGTGGGTCGATCAGAGTTTAGTTGCAATGTAGCCATGCACTTGGCGACCAAGGGGTCATCTTTCGTGGTGGCTTATGGAGTGCATTCCAACCTACTAACCTAGCTATCAAGGGGGTACAATAAACACTAGAGAGTTCAACCAAGATGGTGGGGACTTGGCCAAAAAACATCAACAAGTCTTGGAGATGACCAAGTTGTTGGTGGAGGAAGCCCGAAAACGCTACAAAGAGCAAGTCAATGCCGGAAGACGCAAAGTGGAGTGAGACGCAAAGGTGTTGTTGAATGTGAACAACTTCACCTTGCACAAAGGCCTCACTCCAAAGTTCATCTCCAAAGTGGAAATTTAATTGCCCATCATGAAACGAGTGTTCAAGGACATGTATAAATTGGAGTTACTACCCGAGATCAAAGTGCATCCGATATTCCATGTCACATTATTAAAGCCATTTAAGGTAGACACCTTGTGGTCCAATCGCGAGCAAATGATTAAGCCACCTCCTTCCCTTGTAGGAGATCATTAAGAATACGAGGTAGAGGGCATCCTCAAGTGTAAGAACCACAAGCGAAAAGTAGGTCATTTGGAATATGAGGTAGAGGGCATCCTCAAAGGTAGGAAGTCCAACTGAAGACTAACCCAAGGGAGTTCAAAGTGAAATGGCGGGCATACCAAGAAAAATAAAAACCACTTGGATGGCGGCAAGAGACATGGTGAACGCCAAGGAATTGGTGGACCACTTTGAAGAAACTATGGCTAAAAGTTTTAATAAAAATAACTGTAGGCATTGATGAGGACATCAATCTCCTTTAGTGGGGGAAAGACGTTAGTAGCACACTTAGCTTGGAGGCAATGTCATCCACAACATGTATTTGTTCTTTGGCTTGAGGCAATAAAGTTCAATTTTAGTGGTGCAAAGAGAAAAATATGAGATGAAGTCCTAGTCTTGTGCTTGTGCTTGGTTAGTGGAAGAAGAAGAATAGATATGCCAAACTAGGTTGGGTAAGCCGAGTAATTGGGGGCCATGGCTTGGAGGGGCCTTAGATAAAATTAAAAAACCTCTTAATCATGGGCTTGTCCGGGCAGGGGCAAAGTGATGGCGCGTGTTCATAAAAGTGCTACCCACTAGCTAATGAAAGTTGGCGCATGGGAGTCATAAATTCATGTCTCGAAAATGCAAAGTGGAAACCGAGTCGGGCGGGACTTGGCATCACCCCCGTGCGATCGAACGTGGCTTAAGCTCGTGGAGCCTAAGGTGGGAGGCCCTAAAGAAGGGCAATCCAAGTAAGTCCCAAAGTCGGTGGGTCTAGTGTAGGTTAGGTCTTTGGATGAGAGATCCAAGGTTGCTAACGGACCACCTTGGAACGACATCTTTGTGGACTATGCCGAATTTGAAGATGCATTGTGGGGCTCGCACCCTAAGGTAAACACAATGCGGCACCATAGAGGATGGCACCTTGAGAATTGGTGCGCCGACTACGAATATAGTCGATGAGGGCATCGACTCCATTTGGTGAGGTTGAGTGTCACATACCTTTCCATAAGAATTACCCGAACCATCATGGGCACAAGGGGGACCCCGGAGTGACACCCAGGACTTGTGGTGCCGTTGGTGAATGGGCCCAAGTGATCCTAATGTGGGTGAGGGCCCTGGGCGTTGGGAACGCCTCCTATCCATGGAGACTAAGAGGCATGAGGGTGAGGCCATAAACTATGCGTAGTTTATGGCGTGTCAATTTTAGAATGCTCAAAAACACCTCAATCGGAGGTGTGAACTAGAAGATATGGCAATTTGAGTGGGGCATTGTCCCGGGACAGCGCCCTGGAACATCAGTGGCCTAGGAGTGGCTCCCGGGACTACGAAGCTTTAAACTATCATAACTTTATTAATATTTGCTTGAATGGGGCAATTGAGTAGTTCATCGGTATTTACGTGAAACGTAGATGATGATGGAGTGGTCAAATGTTACAATCAAAGATCATATGAAGAAGTTATGGGGTTTTGAAGCTGCTGGGGGCTTCCAGCCCCAGCGGCTAAGGGAAAATGTCTACTTGGCCCCAAGTGTTGGGGGAGAGATAAAAGGTTACTTGACGGTTGTGTAAGGTTCTTGCCTAGAGTCCTAGAGGCTTATATGGGTAAGGTGGTGTGGCCTCACCCACCCGAGGCTGAACGGCAAGGCCTTCATGGGCATTGGCCCATTGTGAGGGCATAGTTGCCTACTATGGCTCGGGTTGTTGTAGTGTTGCTCCGGCAACACGATGTGCAACATAAGATTGGACTTCCATGGATGGAAGTCCACATCTAAAAATTTGTTACCGATTAAGTGGTGAGTCTTGAAAACCAAGTAAGGGGTTTGGTCCCCCTCCTGTGAAATGTTGGGTCCGCGGTATTGGGAGCTAACCTTTCGCATGGCGGTATGTGAAAGGTTAGCGCTCGTAACTCTTGCTAGAATGGGAAAATGGACCAAGTTGGCAATGGGGAGCTAGCAAGGGTTGCGGCAATATCATTAATATTTGATAGCAATAGGATTCTTCAACAATTTGTATAAGTCTCCAAAAAGAGTTAGAGCTCGTAGTTGTAAGTTCCGTAGTTCATAAACTTCAATTGCATTCATTAATATTTTTTTAATATCATTATAAGTATGTTGCTTTTATAACTTATAATAGTAATGAAGAAGATTGCATGTTCTTGAGTCTTTTTTCTTTTAGCTCAAGTGTTACTACTTATAATATAATATTAATAATTGTATCAAATATGCATGTGGTAATTTATGTCAATCATACTTATACTTAATCACATATCACCATAACTTATAGCAAAACACCATATATAGTTTTTGTGTTTATAATGAATCACTTTTAATACAAAGTATTTCTTGATGACGAGAAAAATTCCATTATCACTTCAAAATCTTGAATGTTTGATAACACATTTATATTATTGTTTCAATCTTCTTCCGATTGGTTAGTCTTTCAAATTTATAACATCCAACAACTCACAAAGAATCTTTGAGAGAGAAAGAAGTCCCAATTTGAGGAACAATCGTTGTAAGTAGTTTATCAAATTTCTAATTTTCAAGTTAAAGTCTCATACATATAGATAATAATCAATCTTATAATAATGAGTTCCGCTTTCAAGAAATATCACTTGTTCAATCTTCTTACTCTTTTTTGAGATTAAGAGATAACTTGCTCTTTTATCACTCAAATGGTCCTTCAAGCGTTGAGGTTTAATCTCAACATCTCTCAAAGTTCCATTAATCTTTCTTGAGTCTTTGTCTCTCAACCTCACACTATTATTTTGAGTTCTTGCTCGAAAGAGTCTACTCTCCTCTTGATTGTTCAATCATTTAAGTCACACAAGTACCCCATAGCAATTTATAAGTTCAATTGAGAGATAAGAGAGATCACACATATTTGTAGAACAAATAAGTATATTGCAATAGTGCTCCAGGAGGATAGATACAAAATAAACTCAAGTATTTTTGACACTCAATCTTAAGATAACTTTGTTGCTATGGAATGAGGTCCTTGTCCCTAAAAACTCCTTGCTTTAAATAGTTTTTTTCTCACTAACCCAAAATCTATGTAGTTGAGTGGCTATCAATTCCACCTCCTAGATTTTACCTATCTCCGACGTATGTAGATGATACCTTGTGGGAGCCCGAAAATCCACGGAAGTCCGGATTGGCTTCCGAACCGGATTAATACCCGGATAATACCCTGAGATTGTTGTTAAAGTAGGGTTACCTAGGGTAGGTTAGTTGTTTTAAGAAATAAGGTTCTAAGCATCCGCCTTACGCGTTAAAACGGTTAAAACAAATACTTTGGCTAGACCGGAAATTAGCCTGGGAAGACCGTTTGGGAATGGTCCGGTCCGGAACAGTCCGGTCCGGAGCGTCCGGATCGTTAAAACGGTTACAACGGACTCCGAACGGTTGCGGGGAAACGGTTAAGGAACCAGACCCGTTAGGAGAGAGAGAGAGAGTACTTAAGAGAAATTTTCCTCTTCTCCGGGCCATTTGCCCGAGCGGCATTGTTGAGAGAATGAGTGGTGAGTTGCTTTTTTGAGTCACCAGCGTTGGCTTGCTGGGATTCCGTAGTGATCAGCGGGTAGAAGTTCGGACGAAAGAATCCGGGTATTGTTGAGAGTCTGAAACCACGTAGCAAAATGCCGGAAGCAAGAGAGGGAGATGAAAGGGAGCAGGTCCCAATTCCAGTGAAACCCGTATCACCGGCCATCCCAACGAGAGAATCTGAATTGAAAGAGCTCATAGAGGATCTTAGCCGGATGGGTTGTGAGGGGCTACTCGCCAAACCCTAGAATCTCCGGGCGGAGGCCACCTTGCGTGAATTCTTATTCGAGAGAGGCAATCAGTGGTTTAGGACGATTAGGCAGGATCCGGAAAAATGGACATCAGAGGTCTGGGCTGCGGTTTACGGATTTTCGCGAGGAAAGGGCGAGGGTTGGGCTAACCGCAGGGATAGTTTTTATGTAGGAAAATTCTGAACGGAGCCTGACCCAAAAGACGGATTCCATCCCGGGAATTGTCGGAACCCCAGAGAGCGGAGAGTCATAGAATTCATCCTCCCCATCCTTAGTCCGGAAAAGCCCAAGCGTCTTAGCATTACCATGGCCAACACCCTGTTCGGAGCGATGTCAGGGGTCCGGGCCGTCAACTGGGGTAGTTTAATTCAGGAATATGTGGAGAAATCTATCCCTCACATTGGCCGGAAACCCTCCTATCTCTCTCCCTACATCCTCCATCTCTACCAGCACCACGGCTACGTCAATGAAGCGGAAGAAGATATGCTAACGATTGCAAAAGACGAGGTGGTGTACAAGCTCGAACCGGAAGCCGAGGTTGCGGAAACCGGAACAAAAGACTCGAGTGACACCGCGGTTCCAGAACCACCTCCCGCTTTGTCCCCTCCGAGGGTCCAGAAACCAACCTCACCACCACCACGATAGGAAGCTGGAACCAGCCGGGAGGTTCCCTGGAGGGACGTCGACCTCTCAACGTTTGATTTTCCGGAAACTCCCTTCAAGCGCATCCGGGAGGAGTTGACGGCACTCCAGGACCAATATTTCCGGATGGAGCACATCACTCGTGGGGTGAACCGGGCCTTGGACCACTGTGGACCCGGAAATGTCCTCCGGGAGTTGACCAAGCGGACGGACCGGAAGCAGGTGGAGACCCTAGAAACAGAGAAGGCACAACTCGTAGCGCAGGTGGCCGCTATGACGCAGGAGCTCACCCAGAAGAACGAGGAGATCCGGAAGTACCAGGCGGAGCAAGCTATAGTTCTAGGCCGGGTCCGAGAATTAGTGGGTCATCCGGGAGAAGTCGTCAACAAGGCGCACCTATATGACCAGTTGATGGAGTCAGCGGATCCGTCTTCTGCCCGGCAAACGCTTCAGATATTGGTGAAGTACTCCCGCTCGATGAAGGATCTGCTCAAGGAGATCCAGAAGCTTCTGCCTTCGAGTGGTACTCCCAGACGGGTGCTCTATCCGAGCCCACCCGGATCTCCAACGGGCACACTGTATGAGGTTGTAGGGGAGGTGGATCTCCGGCGGGTGCGGGGCTCAGCCAGCCAGCAGGAACTTCCCAACCACCGGAATCCAGAAGATTTCCGAATTGGGAGAAGACTCATGTTCCGCAACGGACGCACTCATCCCAGGTTCGACGGAAGAGCACCGAACGGTCAGCCAGATCCGGACGTGGGGAATCACCGAATCCGGATCGAGGTAGGACATCAGAGCGGTCCAAGACACCGGAGAGGGCTAGGACTCCAGCACGGATGAGGACACCGGATCAGACGAAATCTCCGGACCGGGGTAAGGCACCGATGTCGCAGATCGCACCATCTCCTGCTCCGGAATGCATGATAGTGGAGCAGTGGGCGCCTGCACCCTCACGTGCGATGTCAGCTAGGGACCCCCGGGCGACTTCAGTTTCCACCGGCCGAAACAGGGAACGGACCACCAGGGCTGACCCTTCGCCCGCCCAGCGCTCCCGGAAGGAGAAGAAGGCTTCCGGATCGGGTGACGGATCAGGGGAGGATCCGTCCACTGCAAGAGACTCCGAGGAAGAAATTGCCCCCTCCCCAAACATGAGGAGGGTATTTACGAGGCTGCAAGAGCGTCGGCTTTTGACCCCCGGGGGAGGCTCCTCCGCCATCAGTGGGCCCGCGAGTCACACCAAAGACGGGACGGCTTCGAAGAAGCATCGTACCAGTTAGATTAGACTTAGGCATGCAGCTGTAGGTAGATTAGAATTAGGCAGACAGGGTTTAGGTTGCCTTTAAGTTTTGGCAAAACTGTAATTCAAATTTGTCAGCGCAAAAAGCGGATCGAGATCCGGAAATTCCGCGAAGGGCGAAGTTCCGGTTTTCTCGCAGTTAGGGATTTTTTGAGGGCGGCCAACTTCGCCGCCACCTTCAGTTAGGGATTACAGCCTCTACTTAAGGCTGAATAAGGAGCTAGAGAAGGGTTATCTTCTCCATTATTTTATTTTGTCGCTCCCCACTCAATAAAGCTCTAGTTCTCAATCTATTCAAATTTGTTTTGTGCACGGACTGTTAGGAGAAGGTTGTAGATCTAGAGGGAATGAATGAGTAGGAAGTGCGGATAGAACAAAGGAGAGGAAACCCGGATCGGATCCGACTGCAGTACTATGGATCTTTTTTGAGTGTAGTGGGAAGGAAACCTCATTATTTCGGATGCCTGGGAAATGTCCATGTGAGATAGCCGTCGTTAGGACTGGGTAAGATCAGGGAGGTGCCGGACTTACGCCATCCGATCTTCTCAAGAGGTCTCACTGCCTTTGGGCGGGGCAATCCGGAAAATGGTACGGATCGCCCAGTTATCTCAGACTTAGTAGAGCCTAAGTTCGTTGTAGCCGGATCGGTCTGTCGGAAGGAGGAGAGAAACCGGAACGATTAGGATTCCGGTCCGGAGGTCATTTCTGGCGTGTAGTGGGAAGGAAACATCATTATTCCGGATGCCTGGGTAACATCCATGTGAGATAGCCATCGTTAGGACTGGGTAAGATCAGGGAGGTGCCGAACTTACGCCATCTGACTTTCTGAAGAGGTCTCACAGTCCTTGGGCGGGGCAATCCGAAAAGTGGCACGGATCGCCCAGTTATCCCGGATTAACAGATCTCTGGACGAATCTTGACCTTTCTGTCGTTGTAGTTCTGGGGTACCATCCGGATTCTCTGTGTGACCTGCCAGGAAAGATTAGGTCGATCCGGACTGGTTGTGAGGGAAATCCGGATTCTGACCATACAGGGACGTCTTCACCGGATGAACCAAATCATCATTGGAGGTAGGATATAGATGGGTAGGTATTGAGGAGAGAGGCACGTAGGAGTAGGAATTAATTATAGAGGTTCAATCCGGAAGGCAAGTCCCGGGACAAGGACTTCCAAAGGACCATCCGGATCCGGAAAGCAGATCCGGCCGGTGGTCGCTTTTCAAGCAGGAAAAGAGGGTCCCTGATATCCTGCACTTCACAAAATCCCTGGACGATACTCGGATCATCTGGACAGACCGGATTAGGCATTGAAAAATGCCTATCCGGAAACTTTTGGTGTTTGTGTGCTCCCCACATACCTATTACAAACGGTTATAAACGTCAATCTACCTTATGTAGGTATTTTAAAGTTTTTCACTCTATCTTTGTTGTGGCTACATAGTAGGATTCTAAATCATCTTTGAGATTCAATCAACTCTTAACATAATTGGATCGATCCAAACTAAAATAATTTGTACTAGTACAATTTATACTACTAGAATATAAAACCTAGTCTTATATATCTTTTAAATTCCTCATAATAAGTCCTTACATATTTATTATAACTATCTTTGTATAAAATAAAATCTCTTTTACTAATGCTGGTGGTTCAATTGCCATGGTAAGGGCGCCTATAGCCACGCGATTCCCTTGTAACTCCGTGCTAGCATCTAAAACAACGTCTAAGACCTGAAACCGGAGTTGGTATATTAACGTTGTCTCGCTGCCCTTTTTTTTGTGGTCTCGCCTCGCTGGCCTCGTATTCACCTTGTTGGCCTATGGATTGCCTTGGCTTGCTCCTAATTCGTTCCCGGTCTGCACTAGTTTGCTCTGTGGGCGCTTTGTTGGCCCTCGTTTCCGCCTTGCTGGCCTACGGATTGCCCTGGCTTGCTCTTAGTTCGTTCTCGGTTTGCTTTTGCTAAGTCTCTTATTTTTTTCTGCTAGCCGGGTTTCGGCCATCTCCATCACAACTCCTTTGCTGATCCTAAGTCAAATTTCTAGTCTAACCGTTGTACTCAACACACTAACCAAGCACAAGTACAAGAGTAGGTCTTCATCTCATATTTTTCCCTTTGCACCACTAGAGTTGAACTTTATTGCCTCAAGCCAAGGAACAAGTACATGTTGTGGATGGCATTGCCTCCAAGCTAAGTGTTTATAGATTCTCTCCTCCACTAAAGGTGATTGATGTCCTCATCAATGCCTACGCTTTGTTTTATTGGAACCTAGAGCCCTAGTTTCTTCAAAGTGCTCCACCAATTCCTTGGCGTTTACCATGTCTTTTGCCGCTACCCAAGCGACTTCTTTCACATTGTATCCTAGCCATTTCACAAAGTATTTCCTTCCGTTTTGCTTGGGGTTCCTCCACTTGAGGATGCCCTCTACCTCATATTCCAAATAACCTCCTACAAGGTCGGGAGGTGGCCTAATCACTTGTTGGTCATCGGGCCACAAGGTGTCTTCCTTAAATGGCTTTGATAATGAGACATGGAATGTCAGATGCATTTTGATCTCCGGTGGTAATTCCAACTTATACATATCTTTGAACACTTGTTCCTAGATGAAAAACTCCAACTTTAGATATGAACTTAGGAGTGAGGCCTTTGGGCAAAATGAAGTTGTTCACATTCAATAACACTTTTTGGCCCACATCTCACTCCACTTCGCATCTTCTGGCATTGACTTGCTCTTTGTAGCACTTTCGGGCTTTTTCCACCAACAACTTGGTCATCTCCAAGACTTGTTCATGCTTCTTGGCCAAGTCCTCACCATCTTGGTTGAACTCTAGTGTTGAATGTGCCCCCTCGAGAGTTAGGTTAGTAGGTTGGAGCACACTCCATAAGCCACAACGAAAGTCGACCCCTTGGTCGCCAAGTGCGTGGCTACATTGCAACTAAACTCCGCTTGATCCACATAGTCCGCCCGATCTCCTTGGTCCGCCCCCACCAAGTTCCTCAACTATTATTTGAAGACTCCATTCACACACTTTGTTTTCTCAATTTGTTTGGGAATGGAAGGTTGTATTAAACCTTAGTTTCATTCCGACATCCCTAGAGAAGTGCCTCCAAAATGCGCTTGTGAACTTTGAATCTCGATCCGATACAATCACTTTTGACAACCGGTGGTGCTTCAACCATCCTTTGAGAAATGGCTATGCGATCTCGAACGTGGTTGCGGTTCCCACAATTGGCACCATGTGCTAACTTGATAAATTGCTCTACCATCACCATGATGGCATCATACCCTTGTGACTCCGGCAAACGTGTGATCAAGTCAATGCACTTACTACGCCATAGCCCCGGCGGGATAGGCAACGGTTGCAAGGCCGGTTTGCTCTTAGTAAGAAGTTCGGTTCCAATGGCACCTTACACAAGGTTTCACAAAGTGGGTTATATCCTCCTTTATGCGCATACAATCGATTTAGCTCATACTTGAGGAATCCGTCCACCAATTTAACCTAGAAGCCTTTGTGCTTCGGAGTAATTAATGTACCCTTCTGTCACAACCCTTAAGTCCTCGTAGCTAATTTGCGAAAGAACGACCCACGGTGCCCATCACTAGTTTCCATGGGTGGAAGGCGTTCCCAACGTCCGGGGCCCCACCTACACTAGGATCACTTGGGCCCTTTCACCAATGACACGACAAATGTTGAGTGTCACTCCGGGGTCCCCCTTGCGCACATGGTATTTTGGGCATTCCTCATGGAAAGATCCGTAACACAGTCCCAAAGGTGGTCCGTTAGAGACCTTGGATCTCTCTTCCAAGGACCTAACTTACATTAGACCCACCGACTTTGGGACTCACTTAAATTTCCCCTCCTTTGGGGTCTCCCACATTATGCTCCACTAGCCTAACTCAACTTTTGACACATCTAGGCCGGACCTCAACGCTTCCACTAAGTTGTCTTGGTTGCAACTTCGAGATGATTTTCCATTGTTAAGCCACGTCTGATCACACGGGGGTGATGCCAAATACCATCCAACTCGGTTTTCACTTTGGTTTTTCAAGACATGGGTTCAACACTCCCATGCGCCAACTCTCGTTAGCTCATAGGTTGCATTTTTATGAGCACACGCCATCACCTTGTCCCTGGCCGGACAAACCCATGGATAAGAGATTTCCTAGTTTTATCCAAGGCCCTTCTAAGCCATGGGCCCCAATTACTCGGTTTATCCAACCTAGTTTGGCATATCTATTTGCCCTCTTCCACTAACCAAACACAAGTACAAAACTATGACCTCATCTCATATTTTTATTTTTGCACCAGTAAAGTTGAACGTCATTGCCTCACTTCCAATAATAAGTACATGTTGTGGACTACATTGTTTGCAAGCTAAGTGTGCTACTAGCGTTTCTCCCCCACTAAAAGAGATTGATGTCCTCATTTGTCACATACCTTTCTATGAGGAATATCCAAAAAACCATGGGCACAAGGGGGACCCCGCAGTGACACCCGGGACTTGTGGAGCCGTTGGTGAGAGTGCCCAAATGATCCTAGTATGGGTGAGGGCCCTGCGTGTTGGGCACACCTCCCACCCACGGAGACTAAGAGTCAAGAAGGTAAGGCCATAAGCTATGCGTATCTTATGGCATGTTGATTCTGGAATGCTCAAAAACACCTCAATCGTAAGTGTGAGCTAGAAATTATTGCAATTTGAGTGGGGCACTGTCCCGAGACATCGTCTTGGTACAACATCACTCTAACTTTGAAAGGACCACCTATTAGAAAAAGTTTTGAGTGCCTCCCGGGATTGCAAAAGTTTGAACAAGCATAACTTCCTCAATATTTGCCCTAATGGGATAAGTGAATAGTTCATCGGCATCTATGTGAAAGGTTGATGCTGATGGAGTGGTCAATTGTTAGCATCAAAGACAATATGAAGAAGTTATGGGGTTTTGAAGCTCCTAGGGGCTTCCAACCCCAACGGCTAAGGAAAAATGTCTACTTGTTCATGGATGGAAGTCCACATCTAAAAATTGATTACCGACTAAGGGGTGAATCCCAAAAGCAAAGTAGGAGGGTTGGTTTCTTCCTATGACTATAAAGTCCGCGTATGGGGAGCTAACCATTCGTAGGGCGGAATGCGAAGGATTAGCTCTTGTAATCCTTGCTAGGGTTGGAAAAGTAACCAAGATAGTTAAAGGGAGCTAGCAAGGCTTGCGACACCTTCTAATATTCCGTCCGCGGCACAAACATAAATTGCCTTGGTACCACAATGCCACCTTCTAACATGCCATCCGTGGCACCAATATGATTTGCCTTGGTACCACAATGCCACCTTTTAACATTCCGTCCGTGATACAAATATGATTTTCCTTGGTACCACAAATTCACCTGCTAACATTCCGTCCACGACACAAACATGATTTGCCTAGGTACCACAAGGCTACCTTCTTTGTTTCCAACGTTAGGTGGTTTTTTTCTCTGGGTGCCACCCTTGTTGGAAGTTGTACCTTCAGCTTGCCCTTTGTGTTGGTTTAATGGCCCAAATTTTTTGCATTCTTTACCTCGGGACATAGCTCGGCTCAAACCACTTTGTTGTGAGGCGTCACCCGACATCCTTTCGGAGCCATTGGCTTCAATGATTTTTGACAATTTTCATGATCCACACCACGTCCTCAAGAAGCTTTGGAAACTTGAACAAAAGGTCCATGTCACCAAAAATCCTCCACCCTTCGATTTCGTCCTAGCCCGAGTAGAAAAGTTTATAATGACATGTAGAGACTTCTCTCTTTGTAATCCAATATATAATTCCAATCTACCCTTGGAATATACACAACTTGATTAACACCACACTATATAATTTTACATTCCTTAATGTCGGGCAAGGTTATATCCTTAGCCTTTTCTAATGTCCACCCGGCCGCTTTGGCCACGCATGCCTTCAAAGATATCCCTCTTGTGAATCGAGTCATTGCTGTCGACTCCACACTACTACATGAGTTTTCGCTTATTGATTCCGTGCTATCACATGTCATCGTGGTTGATTCCGTATTGGTACATGACACTTCGCTTGTGGATTCTATGAGCACATAGGCTTTAAATACAAGTATTAAAAAATACTTATATACTTATCCTTGCCCTTCCTTCTCTAAGTTCTTCTTGATGTAAATCTCTATCAATGTCTTCCTACTAAACTTCAGAATAGTATAACTCCCACCCAACTTATGTTCTTCAAGTGAAATTTGGTACACTTGTTAAGTACCTTATCAAAAATCTCCACACCAAATTTTGGCACAAACAGAGTTCATATGCAAAAGTTATGCATGAAATTCTAACTCTAACTACTTAGTATGAATGCTGTGATATAGCATCCGGTCATTAAAACTCTAATAACTTCCAACTCCTACGTCCAATCAATCTAAAATTTTGACACAATATAGATATATAAGTTCAGAAGGTAGTGTCAAATTTTGGTATCCATATCTATAACCCTCTAAGAGATACATATTTTCAAACCTTGCTGCTTTGTTCCTAGACAACCTCCCCTTCAACTTTTAATAACTCTTTCATCCCAATGACTGAAGCTCTCAAATTTTTACCACAACTCCCATACTTTATAATAAACAATCCCTCAAATTTTCATACCCATTGAACACTCTGATCACCCATAATTGACAAATCTCTTACTATAAAGTTCTGCTCAAGTTCATAACTAATAAAACACTACAAGTAATGCACCTAGTACAATCTAGTCACTCTAAATGCCACAAGTTTAAACAAGTTTAAACTCTCTCACTTCAATATGAATCTCAATGCAACAAGTTGAAGTTTACAATCAAACTCCAAATTCCTTAAACCCAATCTACTTCTAACAAGAGGTCAATCCCTCTTCAAGGCTAAATAGCCTTGGCTCTTCACCTAAGAACTAAGCACACACATGTGCTCCTATCTTGCTTCCCACACACCCACACTTATAACCCGTGGGGTGCTTAAGGAGCACGAAGAAAAGAGAGGATGAGTGAGGGAAGAATGAGGGATTATATAGTGAGTTGAGAGGGAGAGAGGGTATGAGATAAGGATAGGGTGAGAGGATTAGAGCCTCCAATCACAACCCCTTAACCTTCTCCTTCTAAGTAGGGACTCATCCCATCCACAAGGCTCTTGATAAGCCTTCAAAATCTCCTCCTACTTTGTAGGCTCTCATCTAATCTCCTAAGCCTTCTTTCCTCAAATGATCAACAAAGATCCTAATTCAAACATTTAACAAACCTTGGCTTTCTACCTACCACACTTTACCAAGGTATGTCTTCCTACTACTTAAATCCACTCCACACAAGCCTAATGCTTCAAACTTAGCTTTCTTCAAGCTTCACTCTTTCTATATTTTTGTGAATAATCATAAATCAACAAAACACTACTTGTAATATTTTACAAGTGTTAACAACACATGTGGACATCAATTTGGGCTCACAGTCCATCTACTTTTGCAACCCACCTAAAAAACTTCAACAAGATGTCCACCACCCACTTTGCATTTCTTAGCAAACCCGTCCATTTTAGGTGTAACATTCATTTGGGTGTTAAAATCGAGCACATAGGCCTTAAAAGACCCTGTGTGCCTCATTTGCACCAAGTTCGTGTCTTCATGCAACTTAACAAGCAACTTCATGAAGCCAACCCAAGTGAAGTTTGCCACCACTTTGGACTTTTGCGTTTTCTTGCTAGTCCACCACTCAAGTGCATGTTTTTCAAAAAGGTAACCGTTATAACAACCTTTTCATTCACATTGGACCTTTGGATATCATAGTAGTTATTCATTCCCAACACAAATACTTTCACCTTTTTTTATTTACCAAACCCTGAAAAGGTATTTGGCATGTTTATTTTGGCCAACTTCATTTTTGAAGAAGAAAGCCTAGCACCTTGCATCATGAGGGCCTCGACCATTTTGTCTTGTCGGGCCTTCTCTTCTTCGTCACAATTTAATTCTCGATTCATGAAGTCCATGAATTCAAGCATTTTGAGTTGGAATTTCAATCCAATATCGTCATTTTCCGAACTCTTGGGTGCATTCGGTAATCTAGCCCCTGAATTCTATTCAAGGTTTGTGAGAACCTTTTCAAGGTACTCCTCCATTTCCTCACCGAATCCACCATAATTCCCACCATTGTGATTAAATCAATGGGGTGGTCAAAATCCCCTTGGACATGATCTTTGTTCCATTGTGAGCGTCACAATCTTTCTCATGAGTGTGTTGTCTCCTTTGGCAACCATTGAGTTTTTTTCTTTCATATGCAATGGCCTTCTATCTTGCATCAATACTCCGCCAATGGCAAAATCATTCGCCTCCGTATGCACTTCAAAAGAATTGCCAAACTCCACGAACTTGAGCATGGGCGGCAAAGACAACTTGCTCTTAAGCTCCCCAAAGGCTTGGTGACAAGGCTCATCGATCCCACTTTTGGGACAATTATTTTTTCAACAAGTTGGACAAGGTCCTAGCAACCTTGGAAAAATCTCAAATGAAGTGGGAGTAGTAGTTAATTAGGCCAAGTAATGACCTAAGCCTTTTTTGGGTCAAGGGCCACTTTCACTCTTGGATTGCCTTGACCTTCCTCATGTCCATCCACCAACTTCATTTGTCACCACATAGCTCAAGAACTCAATCTCTCACTGAGCAAAGTGATTTTTTGAGCAACCCATTGGTGAATACATCCTTGTACCTCGCCAACACCCCACGAATGTGGTTTGAGGGAGGCCCATCTTTCCTAGCCTCCTCATGAGTTCCTTGGAGTTGCTCCACTCCAACCATGACCATTATTTGTTCATTCTTCATTTGGTCCATTGAGACCAAATCCAACTTGACTCCTTCTAAGATAGGAATCCATGTCAATTTCAAATTCACCTCTTTGCCATCATGGCACACCTCAAACGCACCGGCTTGCGCCTCACATCTACCATGTGGGTTTCAAAGAAGGTGTCCTCCAAAATGAGGTGCACCTCGCCCATTTCACAGTGTGAAATCTCCACAAATTCCAATGTCCCACATTATAAGGTCACATGCAACGCCACCCCCTTTGTTTCATGTGGTTTGCCCTTTGCAAACCGTACCTTGATGGATTTGCCCGCTCCACGCGTCGGCAAACCCCAACTCTTTTGTGAGCTTTAGGCTTATGGAGGAGTGTGTTGCCTTTTTGCCAATCCATGAGACATTTTTTCTATTCATTTGAGCCTCAAGATACAAAAGATTTGGCCTTAACTTAAGGCTAATAGCCTTTGCCTTGGGACATATTTTAGCTCAAACCATTTTGTTGTGAGGCACCACTTGATTCACTTTTGGGGCCATTAGCTTCAATGCTTGCGGCAATCTTGATGATCCCTACCACATCCTCAAAAAGCTTTGGGAACTTGAACAAGGCGTCTACCATTGTCGCGTACCTCTCCATGAGGAGTGCCCAAAACACCATAGGCACAAAGGGGACCATGGAATGACACCTGGGATTTGTGGCGCCGTTGGTGAGAAGGCCCAAGTAATCCTAGTGTGGGTGAGGGCCCCGGGCGTTGGGAACGCCTCCCATCCACGGAGACTAAGAGACACGAAGGTAAGGCGATAAGCTATGCATAGCTTATGGCGTGCCAATTCTGGAATGCTTAATAACATTTCAATTGCAGGTTTGAGCTAAGAGATATGGCAATTTGAGTGGGGCGTTGTCCCGAGATAGCGCCCTGGAACAACAGTGGCTTGGGAGTGGTTCCCGGGACTGCGAAGGTTTGAACTGGCATAACTTCCTCAATACTTGTCCAAATGGGGCAATTGAGTAGTCCATCATCATCTATGTGAAATGTAGATGACGATGGAGTGGTTAGTTCTCAGCATCAAAGAACCAATGAGGAAGTTATGGGGTTCTAAAGCTGTTGGGGGCTTCCAGCCCCAATGGCTAAGGGAAAATGTCTACTTGGCCCCAATTGTTGGGAGAGAAACAAAATGTTACTTGAAGGTGGGTTAAAGGCCTTGCCTAGAGTCCTTCAAGCTTATATAGATGAGGTGGTGTGGCCGAACCCACCCGAGGCCGAACGGCACGGCCTCCACGGGCATTGGCCCAATGTGAGGGCATAGTTGCCTTGTATGGCTCGGGTTGTTGTAGTGTTGGTCCGGCAATGCGATGATCAACATGAGATTGGACTTCCATGCGTGGAAGTCCACATCTTAGCAATGGTTACCAATTAAAGGGTGAGTCCCAAATGAAAGAGTAGGAGGGTTGGCCCCTTCCTATGGTCCAAGAAGGTCCGCATATGGGAAGCTAACCATTCGCATGGCGCAATGCGAATTGTTAGTGCTCCTAACTCTTGCTAGAATGGAAAAATGACCAAGATACCTAAGGGGAGCTAGCAAGGGTTGTGACAACCACCCACATTTGCAACCCACCTAAGAAAATACACTTCCTAGAAAATTTGTCCATCTTAGATGTAGCATTCATTTAGGCATTAAAATTTCAGACATAGGCCTTAAGATATCCCATGTGCCTCATTTGCACCAAGTTCATTCCCTCACACAATTTTTGGTACTCTAGCGTAAACCTTTCAACAAACAACTTCATGAAGCCAACCCAAGTCAAACTTAAAACCATCTCGGGCTTTTGCGTTCTTTTGTTAGTCCACCATTCAAGCACATGAACTTTTTAAAATATAACCGCTTTGGAAACGTTGTTGTGCTCCTTGGACTTTTGGACATCATAGTAGTTGTGCATTTCCAACACAAATTCATTCACCTTTCTTGCCTTGCCAAGCCCCGACAAAATACTTAGCATGTTTAATTTGGCCCATATTTTTGTTGAAAAAGAAGGCCTAGGTCCTTGCACCATGAGGAGCTTAATCATTTTGTTTTGTTGGGCCCTCTCTTGTTTGCCACACTTGAGTTTTTTATTCATGGAATCCATAAACTCAAGCATTTTGTTTTGGAATTTTAATCGAACATCACCACTTTCCAAGCTCTTAGGTGCATTCAGTAATCTAGCCCCTAAATTCTCTACGAGGTTTATGAGAGCCCTTTCAATGGACTCTTCCATTTCCTAACCAAATCCTCCATCATCCCCAATATTACCATTAGAATCAATGGCGAGGTCAATATCCTTTTTGGATATGATCCTTATTCCAATTTGAGCGTCAAAACATTTTAAAACCCCCGGCCTCACCATCTTAACCCGCACGTTTGATAGCCATCTCTTCCAGAAAGTGCTAGCTCAAAGATTGGAACCCTGCTATGATGCGACATGTCGCACCCTTGTTAGCGCCCCTTAACAATCTTCACCATTTTCAAATTCTAGCAAGAATTATGAACGCTAACCCTCTGCATTCCATCATGCGAGCGATTAACTCCCCAATACCAACCCCTTAGTTCATAGGAGGGGGACCAACCCTCCTACACTTGCATTTAAGACTTATTCCTTAATCGGTAACCAATTCTTAGATGTGGACTTCCATCCATGGAAGTCCAATCTTTAGTTGATCATTGCATTGTCGGAGCAACACTACACCATCCCAAACCATACTATTCAATTATGCCCCCATGTTGGGTCAATGCTCGTGGAGGCCGTGTCATTTGGCCTTCTGAAATGCTAGCCAGGGGCTGGATTAGGAGTTCGCCGAAGGCGAGGGTGATCTCAGACTCTGAAATGCTATGCAGGGTCCTTGGTTGGTAGTTCGCCGAAGGTCAGAAGGTGAATTCAGATTCTGAAATGCTATGCAAGGGCCTTGGTTGGTAGTTCGCCGAAGGTCAGAAGGTGAATTCAGATTCTGAAATGCTAGCCAGGGGCTAGATTAGGAGTTCGCCGAAGGCGAGGGCGATCTCAAACTCTGAAATGCTATGCAGGGTCCTTGGTTGGTAGTTCGCCGAAGGTCAGAAGGTGAATTCAGATTCTGAAATGCTAGTCGGGGGCTGGGTTAGGAGTTCGCCGAAGGCGAGGGCGATCTCAGACTCTGAAATGCTATGCATGGTCCTTGGTTGGTAGTTCGCCGAAGGTCAGAAGGTGAATTCAGATTCTGAACTGTTAGGCCAGGGGCTTGGTTGAGTTGCCAAAGGCCAGGGGTGGATTCACACTTCAAATGCTAGGCCAGGGGCCTTGGTGAGTTTGAGGCAACAAGGCTAGCCAATCACAAATTTTAACTGTAGGGCTAGGGATTCCCTGCAATGTGGCAAGATGGAAAGGAAAATTAGTGGGCAATAGGGCTAAGTAGATTTCAATAAACCTCTAATGTGAAAGAAGGTACTTTGGGGTGCCAAGAATTAGATTAGGTAGTTATATAGCACATGGATCATATAAAAAATTAGAAGAGGAAGAATATGTTGGTGTGTTGTGGTGTAATGATTGACATAGGTGCATAAGTATTTCTTAATACTAATGCCCTGTGGAGTTTAATAAAAAGAGTGTGCTTAACATTGGGTTTCATTTGAATACAAGCAAGGGATCTCCAAAGACAATGAGTTAGCAAGGACATGTGAGACATGGGCCTCCATGTCGCAACCCTTGCTAGCTCCCCATTGCTAACTTGGTCCATTTTTTAATCTAGCAAGAGTTACGAGCGCCAACCCTTCGCATACCGCCATGCAAAAGGTTAGCTCCCAAAACCGCGGACCCAACATTTCATAGGAGGGGGACCAAACCTCCTACTTGGTTTTCGGGACTCACCGCTTATTCGGTAACCAATTCTTAGATGTGGACTTCCATCCATGGAAGTCCAATCTTATGTTGCACATAGTGTTGCCGGAGCAACACTACAACAACCCGAGCCAAACTAGGCAACTATGCCCTCACCTTGGGCCAATGCCCATGGAGGCCTTGCCGTTTGGCCCCGGGTGGGTGAGGCCACACCACCTCACCCATATAAGCCTCTAGGACTCTAGGCAGGACCCCTACCCCACCGTCAAGTATCCTTTTGTTTCCCCCCCAACTCTTGGGGCCAAGTAGACATTTTCCTTTAGCCGCTAGTTGCCTAGCAGCTTCAGAACCCCATAACTTCCTTATACGTTCATTGATTCTAACAATCGACCACTTCATCGTCATCTACGTTTCACGTAGATCACGATGCACTACTTACTTGCCCCATTAGGGCAAGTACAGAGGAAGTTATGCCCGTCTAAAGGTTTGCAGTCCCGGGAGCCACTCCCAGGCCACTGCTGGTCCAGAGCGCTGTCCCGGGACAGCACCCCACTCAACTTGCCATATCTTCTAGCTAACACCTCCAAATGAGGTGTTCTAAAGCATTCTAGAATCGGCACGCCATAAGCTACGCGTAGCTTAAGGGCTCACCCTCATGCCTCCTAGTCTCCGTGGATGGGAGACGTTCTCAACGCCCGGGGCCCTCACCCACACTAGGATCACTTAGGCCCTCTCACCAATGGCGCCACAAGTCCCGGGTGTCACTCCGGGGTCCCCCTTGTGCCCAAGGTGTTTCGGGCAATCGTTATGGAGAGGTACGTGACACTCCACCTAGACCACAGACGCAAAAGGGTGGAGGTTTATGGCTGACAGAGGTGAAGATTGTATGTTTTTGCAATAAAATCTTTAGTTTTCCTCCCCTTACGTACACTCTTGGATTCTCTCATAGTGGAGTGAAAAATAACTTAACTTGTTGTGTGCATTTGAAGAGAGAACTAGAGTTCTTACTAGGATTTGACTCTTTTCCTTCCCACTTGGCAAGAATGCTTCATTTTTTATTCTTTTTTCTTCATTCATGAGATATAGCACGCAAGAAAAGGCATGAGGACAAGGAACGACAATGTTCCGACGTGTCAGAGCGAAGAAAGCAGCGGATTGTCGAAACAACAAGAAGAAGAATATTTGCTTATAAATGGCACATTAAGGTGAATTGTACTTAGAATTCATTGAATTTTCCATGGAATTTCATATTATTTGTTCGCGTACAAGCTTGAATTCACAACATTAAGATTTGAAATCAAATTTGTGATTCTAAGTGAAGAAACAAAACTTAATTCAAGCACAAAAAAAACCAAGGGGGCAAGGAGTCGGCTCCGGGAGCCGAAGCCCCTGGCCGGCCCCTTCCTGCCTCTCTACCCTGGCGGCAGTCGGCGGCAGTCTGCAGGCAAGCAACCAACAGCTTTCCCCCCCTCCCAAAGTGGTTGGGGGGCACTTTTATTTATTTTTATTTATTTTTCTTCTTCGCGGAGGAAAACTCCTTGGAGTCACAAAAAGAAAATTTTGGTGAAAACATTTGCCAAGTTTATTTTCATTAATCAAGAACGAAAGATGGGGGATCAAAAACCTTATGAAAAATTAAGGTATTTGGGATTCATTTAGGGGTTGTGGTGTACAAGATTTCCAAGGAAGTGCCATTGAAAATTGCTTGGCATATGGAATCTCCGTTTGAAATAATTTTTTTTTATTAAAATCAAATTGTATTTGTCAACATATATTCCCAAGATTGTTGTAAAGAGGGAGTTTTTAGGTTGTAGTGGGGAGATGAGAGATGTGCTTATGTGCAATTTTCTTTTCACTGCAATAGAGAGCTCTTACTTTTGATTACCAACCGCAAGTGGGTGCCGATTGTACGGGGTCAATTTCAATTTTTGGTTAAGTGTTATTTGGGGAAGAATATCCAGTGTTGCAATTGCATTGTTTTTTGTATTTCGTGATGGTATGTTTTCCCGTGGTGGGCTATGTTGCTGAGAAGTGCCAGCATTGTCTCATTTATTATTGTGCTAGTTTGTGATAGGGTATTGTGGGGGTAAGGTCGGAGAGATGACTAACAAGACCTTTGTATGTGTACCAAGTGGGTGGTGCTTGTATTCCCTAATGATGAGGTTGGATTAATGACCAGCAGACCATAAGGTTGGTGGTGGTTGCATGTGCAAGTTGCCTTTGACATTGTTTTTTTTTGCCTTGACACCAAATTAGTGTAGGTTGTTGGCTCCAGTGACCGGACTCATTGTGGGTTTATGGTTACGACTCGGAGCCAACATTATCGATTTCCTTCTCCAGGAGCATCGGAAGGTTGATCCTTTAGCCTCTTAGACGTTGAACGAATGGAGCATCCAACGAAACTTTTTAGCCTACTTCAATGTGGGGGACTGTAATTCGGTCTCACGTCCTTTGGATGGGATTTTTTGACGACATGAGGGAGGAGACGCAAGGAGAAATATGAAACCAGTTTTTCGGTCGAGATGAAACCATTTTCTTACAATATTGGAAAATCCGGTTTAGGACATGAATGAGGGAGAAACGTCAACAAAATACCAATTTTAATGATTGATATGCGTTCGAGCTTTTGTTCCAATATTTGGAGCACGAAGTGCTCTAGACTTATGAACAGTGGAAGGATGCTCATTGGATGGAGCTGCGCCAAGGGAGCGATACTAGAAGACTCGAGTGGAATTGATTTTGGTTTTAAAGGAAAACGCAACTTCCAATTCATTGGCCACTCTTGTGGTTAAAGTGGAGCAAGCGGAGGGTATCATTGTAGTGGTTGTGGAAATGACTTTCTCTGGTGAACCTCCCTGGTGAATCTAAAGAGAAGGTTCATATTTCTACATCCGCGAGTACTTCGAGCCTGATCTTTCCACTCTTTCGTTATGCCCACACTACCTAGGCAGCATTAGCCTCTTTAAGGGCTCCGCCAAAGTTTGATCCTCTGCAATAATTCCATCTCCATTTGAAGGAAAAATACAGACGTTTTTGTCGGGATCAAATGCAGCGGATCCAAGACTTCAAGTGGGAAAAGAACGACACACCTAATTCCATATAGACGAGGTTGGTAAGAATTTGCTAGGAAATTTGGAGATGTTTTTACAGAGAGTCAGTTGGTGAAGGTGTTTTTGTCAAAGATTGACAAATGCCTCCTTGACTTAGCATTGTCTAAAATCATCATGGATTATGATAGTCGGACGACATTCGCAGAGGCATTCGCCATTGTAGAGCAATGTGATCGTGCTTTGTGTTAATATGATGACATTGACTTGGTGTCCTTACTCATGGATTTTAGCAAATTCTGGAAAACTGTAGAAAAACCAAACCGTAGAAAAACTAAAGCGGAACACAGTTGTCCCTGCTAAGAATTTGGCGAAAGAGGCTAGCAAGCCTTCACCGAAGTAGTTGAAGTATTTTCACTGTAAGCAGAATAATTATGCGATGGAAAATTGATTTGTTCTCAATCTAGAAAAACGCCCTTCTTCCGAACAAGAAAAAACGATGGTGGCAAAAATTGGCGCTTTGGAGGAAAGGTTCAAGAGTTTGGAGTTCAAGAATCTTGGAATCATCGGCTCCATTCAGAGCTCAAGCTAGCTCTTCCACTCCGAATTATTATATGTTTGGAGCTTCAAGGGAGGTCGTGAGTTCAGCAGCCGTAACACGTGCTCAATCCGTGTTACAAACCACACTTTCGACCACATGGGAGTCTGTGGCAAGCTTACGAGCTTAAAACAATGGTTCCGCGGACCAGATTAGTAAGGCACAATTTCCATTGTCTTTTGGATTGGCAAATGTTGTCCAATTTGGCTCTAGTCATAATTCGAGCATGGAGGCTTCGAATCTGGCGACCAACATGTGCACACGTTGGCATCCAAAATGTTGTACACACCTTTATTCACAACGATAGAATGGTTGTCACCCGGCATCCAACTGGCTAAGGTTTCCACCAAGTAGGTAAGGTTTTGGAAAGCAAGGCATCTTTGTCTTCTTTGACTTTGGCTCAAGCCACTGATGACTTCCCTGCCATTGAGGATCCCGAGGAAGCGGCCAAACGGCGAGCAAGCCTTGTAGCAAAGGCCATTGCATCTTTTGACGCACACACCTCAAATGATAGGGGGCCGACTACACCTTATGATTCATCAAAATCCGTGGAAGCAGTTATCTATCTAATGTAGTTGCTAAACCTGCTTGTGAGCGCTGTAGCATTCAACCTGTCGTTGCACGTATGGTGAATGATACAAACATTTTGGTGGTCAGTCGAGCTAGGGGCAATGCTATTCGTGTTGCACCCTAGTGTGTGATGATGGATTCGGGGGCACAACCAATTATGATCGGCAAGAGGTTTGCTCAAGAATTGGGGTTGATGGCTGTGGACTTGGTTCCTTGCCCATTCACCATAGTCATATCTAGTGGCCACATAGAGCGGGCCACTAGTTATATTGAGAAGCCATTATAACTTAACTTCTGAGTGAAGCTTGGAGAACCACCCGCACCTCTTCTGCTCAGGTGTGCGGTGACAGATGCGACCAACTATGATATTTTAGTTGGTCAACAAATACTCTACACCTTTGGTTTTGGCTTAGAAAATTGGACTAAGGAGGCGTGGATCTAACCCGGTTGGTCGGCTGGGGACGGCTGGAAGGAGCTTATTCTTATGGCGTTCGTGACAACCGTGACCATAGCACCATTATCCATGGTTTTTGGATGTGGTGCTATTGTGGACACATTGCCATATGGTTCCACATTATTAGAGAAATCATTGGCATTCATGAGGAGTACAGATGATCAACGGGATATGGCACCTAAGGGTGCATTGATGCATCATCCCAAGGATCCTCTTCTACCCTGGCGTGATTTCGCGGAACTATTTCAAAGGTGTGAGGACATTGTCCTCTTTCTTAGTTCTATAACACCAGTCATACCGAATATTCCATCGGCGTTGGAACATCCCATTTTGTGGCGCCCACCAGACAAGGGGATTATTTTTGTGGAACTGTTTGGGGGCATCAGGACAAGATTGGCGGCCATGTTGGAGGCTAGCCTTACCGTTTGACAATACGTCTATGTCGACAACAGTCTTGTATCCACCCGTGTGGCGCGTCACCATTTACACCAATTGATGGTGTTGTACCCACAACAGCTACACCCGACTGCCATCCATGGATACTTTGGACGTCTTCCTCGTGATGTTACACTTCTCAATGAGGAAGACTTACGAAGGTTGGATCCCGTAAATCTGGTCATTGTGGGATGGTCATGCCAGGGCCATTCACTGATTTGAGCAGGCCGAGGTTTAGAGAATCCCAGGTCTAGTATTTTGGGACGTCATCCGGCTCATGCAGTGGTGTTTTCCTCAAGTTGTGTTTAGACTAGCGTTATCAGAGGAAGAAAACAATCTTGAACCCACAAAAATCATGAAAAAAAACCAGAAGTAGAACTTGTTGGATTATATATTTTTAACATTGATACAGCCATGAAGTATCAGCTAACCCCGACAAAGAGGGATTTCCTAAAGAAACTCCACCTTGAGGACTTCATCACTTCAGTTTTTTGGGATGTGTTGCACCCGCAACTAGTCACAGAGGCCATTGCAGCTTTGGAGGCGAACATTCTGTTGACCACAGTAAAGGGAAAGATTGTACCGATCGTTGCCAAGAATTGGAGGAAGCAATTCCAACACAACTTCCACCTTACTCAAAAGGAGGCATAGCCAGTCACGACAAAATGGCGACTCATTGACTTGTTTTCCACACTAAAGGAAAACCCTAAGAAAAAAGAAATTGTGCGCATATATGATTGCCAACACCATAGGGCAAGGAGGCCTCTACGTCTCCTAAGTTCACTTTTCTGCCTCAACCCGATGCATCAGAACCACATCACCATTTCATTTGCAGAATTTGTGGTATCAGCACTCAATGGCCAAAAAGTCGACTTGCCACAAAAATCTTACCACAAAATCACAGCGGAGATCTTAGCCTTACACAACCATCATCTAGCTGCCAAAGGTGAAAATGGAAAAAGCTTCAATTGAGCCACATCTGAACCTTATCCTCAAAGCAAGAGCAATTCCCAATATTAGGAGGAGTTGGAGGCCGATTATAAAACCAAAAAAAACTCTCACAATTGAAAAGTAGTTGTCCAATCCAAAGAAAAAGAAAACCAAGGAGGCCAAAGGACTGTTAAAAACACAGACCACGATTTGGTTGATACCACCCCGACCTAAAGATCCTGCGAAAAGACTTGATCCACAGACAACCACACATGTTTATTCAATAACCCAACCTATAATAACCCCACCAGAAATACCACAAAGAGGGGTAATCTTACAAACCTTAGAATAGAGACAACCCCCAAATACATTACCTACCATGGTAGAGCAGATCTGCTAGGCACATCGCATGTTAGAAAATCTGTTGTTTTTTTCACCAGCAAAGCCCCACAGAAATTAATGAACCGAGTGATGAGTTCTTCAATATACAAAGGGAGGCCAGCCTGCAGGATAGCATGTGAAAGCCTACCAATACTTGTTCAGAGGTGTTACTCAAATTCCAGGAAGTGCAACTAAAGCATTTGTCAAAATAGTTAGCAATTCAAAAAGTCTTAACGATATCAACATCGAGGCTATCTTCCACCAAGAAGAGGAATTACGACACAGATTGGAGCAGGCAGAAGAGGAGGTATTGTTTTTAAAAGGGTAAAAGGGCAAAGCCCTTGAACAGTTGAGCAAACTCCAAACCATAATTGATAACCAAGCAAGGCAATTGCAAGACAAAAACAAAGAAATCAACCATTTGACTGATCGAATCACAGATATGAATGGCGTCATGAAGTGTCACGATGGCCTAGCCGCTCACAGGAAGAGCGAGTTGCTCAAACTAGAATCTCAGGCCACCAACAACCAACAAAATATTACACAACTCAACATTGAGAATCATAAATTGAAAGTGGAAATTTCAACAAGAAAAGAAAAAATGCACCTAAACCAATTCAAAAGCACCCCTGAACACGACCCATATCCAACACACCCCATCATGAACAAAGAAAAACACACCTTCACCGTTGGAGTAGTGAACAAACTTTTAAATGAGTTGTGAAGGAATCTAGCCCAAACCCAACAAGAGAAGACAAATCTGGTACAAAGGCTCATCAAACAGCAAGAGGAGCTTGGAAAGGAAACCATCACTATAAGAAAACGATGTTTTTCAAAACATCAAAGAAATCGGTTGTTAGCATTCAATATGACATGTAAGAATTTTTTTGGGACGTCACCTAAAATCCGTTATGAAGGACATGCCAAAAATGTCCACCAGAGAAAGAAAACATGACCGATTTGAGCTTGTTTTTCTCCAACGTCATAGAAAACATGGTCTTTCGGAGTCCCCACAAAGGGGCACGTGGAAGACAATTAAGCCCCACACAAGCAACTTACAAGCGGGCAATGCCACGACGGCCACTTTTACATGCGCTCCTTTGTTGACGTGGGGTGTAACGTGGACCCAGCATAGAAATGACGTCACGGTGGACTATGGAATTTTTGACGTATGGTTCATTCTTGTTGACATGGACAATGCATTTTGTGGGATTGCACTTCCCATAGCTATTTTGGCAAACATCGATGTGGACATGGGTGTATCCTGTGGGACATCAAATTGCACGTTGACATTGAATTTCATGAATTTGTAGTTTGTTGCATTATTTTGGTAGACATTTTGAGTGACGGGATAATGTTCTTAGTGGCATCATCTTTGACATAAAAGTTTTTAACAATGTGGGGTGGACACTGCATAACAGTCTGCCATGTCGCTTTGGTAAACAACATCCCATTCATAAGGATGTCCTTGTTCACATGGATTGACGTGGATGTGTGCATGAATGTATCAGAGACGCTATTGACGTCCATTTGGATAGCTATTAGAACGTCTACTTGTGAATGAGGTGTTCTTTTCGGCGTTCTTTTCGGCATCTATATGAATCAACCCGGACGTCACGCATTCCACATGGCCATGTACATAGACGTAAACAAAAAGAGGAACACATATTGTACACCATACGTGTGTAGGTCATAAAATGGATTGTCTTCATTATCACATGTTGCAAGCTGAATGCTACATTTCTAGACAAAGTGCAAGTGCCCATCAATGAGCTCTTTATGACAAAGGAATAAATAATGTTCTATACCAAGCATTAGTCAGCCCAAAATTGACACAACATCCATGTATGCAACATTACTCTCTGGAACGGCAAGTGTAGTTGCGGATGGCGATGCAGAGAATGCTAGAACACCCCAACTTTGGCCGCGGCATGAGTAATGATGTGTCATTTCTTCCTTTGTGCCTCTGATTTCGTGCCACTCCCTCCTGCTACATCCCGTCACCATGCCCAGAGCACCATGACGGGTGTTAGTGCGTTTCATTCCATACACCATAAACACTTGCATTGTGCGCATTTCAACTTGTTTAGGCTGGTTATTATGTCAGCAAGGTGAATAAAAGGACAGTGACATACAAACATAATTTTCCTCACCTTCGTAAAAATGTGGGGAGGTTTTGGCACACCAACCGCTTTTGGAACAATGGTTTTTACAGTTGAGGACTTCTATTGAATAGCCGATGATAATCACCGAAATAGAAATCATGTCAACACCTACAGCTATGAACGGCCGTCTCTTACCCCACTTCAACGTGCATTGATCACTCCACATGCCAATGCATGGCTGCACAATCAGGCCAGTAATAGGGCCGCACAACCAAATAAATGACGAAAATGCATGCTCAATACCAAGCATCTGAATGTAGGGTGTGAGTAGCGAGAGCTGTTGCGCCAAGCCAAACTATACTCCCGCAGCTACCATGGATGAGAGAGCCAACTTCGACAACCCTAATTGTCCTACAGGCTCTCCTATGGCACTCCACAGTGGTTCATTCCATTTATTAATCTCATCATGTTCAACACTAGACGTGCTCTACTTTGCACTGTTTGATTGCCCTTCCTCTTCCTCAATTTCTACAGTAGAGCCAACCCCGCCACATATTTGAACAAATTTTATCATAGATGGTGTCACTTATGACATATTATTCACCTTTTTTGTGGCCCCCCAAGGTCTCTTGACACATTTAAGTATAAAAACATGAATTTCTATTCAGTTGATTTTGTAATGATTTTTCAAAGTCAAGGTGGTACAATTTTTAAGGATTGTCAACATGTCTTTTGCCTCATTAAACTTGAACTGCACCCATAATACATTTCTCATGTCTTCCTATTGTCATTGTTTTCTAAATTTCCTTTGCTTACCCTTATGAGACAAAATAGTAAGGATCATGAATTGAATAGAGTGGCTTACTCGGTAAAAAAAAAGATAAATACGTCAATTGTAAGAGGAAACCAGGTAGGACGCGACTTCTTCACTTTGAGACATGTATTGAACTCCTCCTCGGTAAGCAGGTCCTTAAAATCGTCAAGTTGAAGTCCACCATAGTACCGAATTCGTTGCAACTTAGCAGTTAAACTAATCTTCACGTGGTCGTGTTGGGTAGCCTTGAAAAATAGAGTTCTCAGAATGAACTAAACAAGATATGAAATAGAGTAGAAGTGAAAAAAATATAAATGAAAGAAATGTGCTCACCAATTGACATCGTGCATACAATTGAGCAACAATGTAATGCGTCCTTTGGGGTCGAGAACAATGCAAAACACGGAATAATTCCATAGAAGATCATCGACACGTTGAACATTAATATGGTGCCACCAAGCTGTGAACCTGTGATTCCCATCCCACACAAAAAAACATCTTCCCTCGGAATGCAACATAGTCGGGGTTTGACTGAAGTTGATTTTGAAAGCGTTCATTGACATCACGCCAATGAGGGTTCCAAGAAGCTATGCGCTCTACAATGACATTCATAGATGATAGATGGCCATAAAAAATGAATATGTACATAGCACGATCACCGTCGATGTAACCCCCTCAAAGCGTTTTTCCAAGGTAGTGACATCAACCTTTTGAATTGTCAGACTCTTGGAAGAGGAATCATCCTATAGAGGGGGACATAGAATCGACCCAATGGAATGCACATACTATCCAGAACCTTCATAAAATCAGATTATTGGTAAAGTCTCCTTGCTTGCTCTCCTTCCTTGGAGTCTCGCAGCCCAATTGGACATTTGAAAAAAGTAAAATTCTCAGAATCAGAGAGAGACAAATCCTGACATGCAATTCGTGACAATGTAAATCATGAGAAAAAAAGCTTGGACAAATCACATGCTTCATTAAAATTCATGTACGATAAAGGATTGATACCCAAAAAATAATTTATGCCCAAAGGTTATGCCGCATTCTTAGGAGTTAAGAATAATAAGAATTCACCTAAATGACATCAAGAACTTCAAGTTGGTCTTCAGATTAAAAGCCTTCATGCTCAAGCTGTGAATGCGCGACAACCTACACAAAATATAAACACATCTGTAGTTTTAGAAGAAAAAAACAACAGACAATATAGGGTTTTAAGAAAACCTGAAGTCACTCAGCGTTGGAGCTAGACAGGTCAGAGGACATTGTCAACCAATTAATCTCCCCCACCCACGGGTGAACACTCGTGGGGACTCCCAACCGGATGCATGAGTCCCCCACGAGCATTCACCCGTGGGAGATTAATTGGTTGACAGGCACATGTGTAGAGGGTTGGGGTCGTAGTCTTACTGCGGAGGAGCCAGCCATTCTAGACTTGGATATGGCCAGCCAACAGCAGCCAACGTTTTTTAGCAGAACTGCAAAGCAAAAGAGGAAATGGCAGAGCAAAACAACATTCGGCGCCGAATGCTTGCTGGTCAGGGCGCGAAGGCAGACAGATGTGGGCTGGTCAGATAGAGCAGAGGCGGAGCAAACGAGCATTCGGCGCCGAATGCATGCTGGACAAGGCGCGGAGGCGGACAGATGCTGGCTGGATAAACAGAGCGGAGGCGGAGCAAAGAAAGAAAAAAAAGCATTCGGCGCCGAATGCTCATTGAAGAGGGCGTAGGCAGAGCAAAGAAAAAACGAAGGGTTCGGTTTTTAATCCCCGAAATCCGCGAAATCTGTGAAATCCGCGGCTTCCGCGGCTTCCCGAGCGAAGCCACGAGAAAAAGAAGGTATTTTCAACCTACTTCCCTCGGTCACCCATCCTTCAGGTATTCTTCTCTACCGTTCCTTAACTTCCAAGTACTTAGCACCCTTCTACCATGGTTTCTAAGCCTTGAAGATGTTGAAGACTTGAAAATTTAGGACTTTGTAAGATGAATGCAAGAATAACTCGTACTATTCGGTGTACTATTAATGTAAACAAGTTGAAATTTGAAATGAAGGTGCACATGATTACTCCAAACATAACTCATATTTTTCTTATAAAATAAAATAACATATATATATATATATAAACCCTCGATCATATGTCACATTTGTAATTTTGGGGATCGGAAGTACTATGAATTTGGAGCTAAAATTTTGGGAGGATGCTAAACCACTTGTCTTAAGGATTTTTAAAAACAATAAAAATTCTTTATTATAGGCATCTACAAAGTATGAAAAATTAAACTAGATTATTATTTCATAGAAGTAAATTATATTTTTGATAATTTAAACCAATGTAATTTTTAGTAAAGGCCAATTCTTATTGTAATATTTATATTACAAAAAAATTAAAAAAACATTCCACCATGTTACGTAGGAGTTCGGCACCAAAGACTCATTGCGAGGCTTATGTGAACCCCCCTCTCAAACTAGTGGGTGCATCTACACGTCAATGGCGTGGGGGGGATAAGAGTTTGAAACAAAATGACAACGGGCCCGCCCCAATAAGGGTTCGGCGCCGAAGCGTCATTTAGGGGGCCCATTAGAGCTCTTTCGTGCAATTGGGGGGTACAACCTAACGTTAAGGTGGGGAGACGAGAGTTCGAAAGGGGATGTCATCAGGCCCGCCTCAAAGAAGGTTCGAGGCCGAAGCCTCATTGTGAGGCTTAATTGAACCTTCTCCTACATCTAGTGGGTGCAACCTAACGTCAAGGGGGAGACACGAAAGTTCAAAACAAAATGACATCAGGCCTACCCCAAAAAAGGTTCGGTGCCGAAGCCTCATTGTTGGGGCTCAATTGAGCCTTCTTCCATAGCTAGTGGGTGCAACCTAACGTCAAAGGAGAGAGGGGAGACACGAAAGTTCAAAACAAAATGACATCGGGTCTACCCCAAAGAGGGTTCGGCGCCGAAGCCTCATTGTTGGGGCTCAATTGAGCCTTTTCCCATAGCTAATGGGTGCAACCTAACGTCAAGGGAGAGAGGGGAGACACGAAAGTTTAAAACAAAATGGCATCAGACCCGCCCCAACGAGGGTTCGGCGCCAAAGCCCCATTTAGGGGGCCCATTTGAGCCCTTTAGTGCAAGTGGGGGGTACAACCTAACATCAAGGTGGGGAGACGAAAGTTCAAAAGAAGATGGCATTGGGCCTGTCCCAACGAGGGTTCGGCTCCGAAGCCTCATTTAGGGGCTCAATTGAACCTTCTCCCACAGCTGGTGGGTGCAACCTAACGTCTAGGGGGAGACACGAAAGTTCAAAATAAAATGGCATCGGGCCCGCCCCAACGAGGGTTCGGCGCCGAAGCCCCATTTAGGGGGCCCATTTGAGCCCTTTCGTGCAAGTGGGGGGTACAACCTAACGTCAAGGTGGAGAGACGAGAGTTCAAAAGAAGATGGCATCGGGCCCGCCCCAACAAGGGTTCGGCGCCGAATCCTCGTTGTGGGGGCTGAAAAATCAAATAATGAGCTATCATAACCAAACAATCTAGTTTTATTGTGGAGATTTGCCTAATGTGCTCTTCAATGTTGCAGATGGGAGGTGAAGCCCCCTTCCGACTATGTGATTCATTCAATTTTAGAAGAGGAACTTCGAGGCATGTAAAAAGATCAAAAAATAGATGAAAGTGCTATGATGGAGTGACTTACTGCATCTGAAGCCTTTGAGGGCATGTTTTGTGCACAATCATCCAGATCTTCATCGCCTTACTTGTTCTGGTATAGTTCATGGTCATGATTATTCATGTCTTGATCGGTCTCTTGAAACTGCTCTCCACTTGCCTCCCCTACTTGCGCATCCTCTGACATTAATGCCGCATTCTGAAACATTGATCTAAATATTGTCATCTCCGAGTAACAAAACCCTACTGGGAGCCCAATTCTGTGTTCACATTTCTTGTTAACCCAAAAATCACTTCAGAAACTCAGAATTGCCATGTAGTTAAGTTCACTTAGAAGGTAGAAAAGATTCTAGAGACTTCAAATTGTCTTGTTGTGATTGTAGTTAGGCGTTTATTTTATGAAAAGAAAAGAAACCAAAAAGACATTTAAATTGTTTCAATAAGAGGTGAGAGCAATTTTGTGAGAGTGTGGCTTGAGCTTGGACCAAGCTGCCACTTGGGATGTAGGGGTGTTTGTTTAAAGCCTAGGTCTGGTTCATTGAGGGAAGGGGGACCATTAACTTCGGGGGGATAAGGCCCTGGATCCTCGGATCAGGGTCCCCTGGTTCGAAGAATCTCGGTTGCTGGAAGAAGGACAGAGGGGGTACGAGGATCAGGTGAGCAGCCTCGGAGGCAGGCGAAAGGGGATTCCAGCACTGGAAAAAATGGAGCAGCCTGGAGGGCAAGGTTAGAGGAAGGTTGGTTCGGCAGTTGAATGCGAGCCAGGAAGGCTGGGTAAGCCTCGGGGAGATCACTCCCTTGTAAAGTTGAACAACCACGTGCGAACACTTTACATCTAAAAAATCCTACTTTTTACATAAAGCATCACCAAAATGGGTCAAAATTTTATCAATTTTTTTTCATGAGTAGATATACACGGTATCTATTATATAGTAAAAAATGGTAACTAAATTTGATGATTTGTTTTTTTAATAAAACATACCGTTTCTAACTAGAATGACGCAGAATTGAGCTAAAAAAATTACTACAAAAAAATGAAGATGACTAAAAATTTCAAAAATATATACAAAAGATACTATCAATGGTTATGTATATGCAGAAAAAATATCATAAATTTTAAAATTATCTATGGCATTAATATAGGGGTAGCAAACTTTGTTCGCACGTGGTGTTCAACTTGACAATGGAGTGATCTCCCCGAGGGGTAAGCAGCCTCGAGGGCAAGCTCAGAGAGGAGGTTTTCGGCAGCTTGAATGTGGCCAGAAAGGCTGGATAAGCAGCTGAATACGAACCAGGAAGGCTGGGGGAGCAGCCTGGAGGGCAAGCTCAGAGAGGAGGTTTTCGGCAGCCTGAATGCGGCCAGGAAGGCTGGTTCGACAGCTGAACTCTAGCCAGGTCGATGCCACAATTGAATTTAATTGTAGCCAGAGTGTGGGCTTCAAGCCAGTTGAGGCAAATCTAATGTGTATGGCTAAGTGAAAAGTAGGATTAGCAAGGGGTGTACTTAAGTGAAGCTTAAGGAACCTCTAATATGTGGAGGGTTGTCTTAGGGCACTAATAATTAGACTAGTTAGTTGAATTTCACATTTGTTATGTAGTGGATTAGAAGAGGAAGGAGGTGTTAGTGTGGTTGTGTGTTAATCATCATGGGTGCATAAGTATTTTTCAATACTAATGCCCTGTGGGGTTTAATAAAAAGAGTGTAATTGATATTCAAATTCAGTGGAGTATGAGTATGGGATCTCCAAGACCAAGAGTTGACAAAGACATGTGAGCCATAGACTTTCACCTGGATTACGACGCTTAAAGGTGGAGGTTTATGGCTGACACCTACACCCCAATGACTTGGTATTGGACATATCAATGATAACCCACCTTTATATTATACATTGATATGCTCAAAACCTAAAGAATGATCCGCAACACACCACATTATTTTGTAGAACATCAAAGATATTTTTCAACCAATAGATACTTACTTTGATTTGTTTTTCACTTGACAACTCTTCTTCGAGCTCGCACTCAGACATGAATGGTTGATTGTCTCGCGATACCGCAAATCCTGATATCTCGCCTTCCAATGGATGAATCTCAACAACAATTTCTTCCAACAAAGCACTATCATACAAAAGTGTTTTAATTGTACTAGTAAGGTCTATACCCGAACTTTGAAGTTGTCGCCTTGCCATTCTAGATTTGGCTAGTTGCTTTCTAGATGAATAACGAAACCCACCCTTCCGCTTCTTCTTCCTATCTCCGTTCTACATTTGGTTCAATAGAACATTATTTACATCTCCACTATACTGCCTTCTATTGAGTCGAGGAATGTGGCAATGCCCTTAAAACAAACGTTTCTCAATAACATGCAATTGAATTTGAAATACTCAATTATGGACTCTTTCTCCATATATCAATTTTTGTTATTAATGCTAATCATCACACACATCAACTCTCAATAGTCATTTGAGTGGCATTTTCTACATTTTCATGCTCTCGATGGCCAGCTGGTGGGTACAACCCTGTAAGTTTTATATTTCATACCTCCTCTTTCACGCTCATTCAACACTCTATTTCAAGTATGAAATAAATTATGACTACTTGAATACTTCAATTGAATGTCTATACTTTTCAAGATTGGTTGTTTTATTTAGATTGTCATATCTTTCATAAATAGAAAGGCTATCCTAGCAATCTAACTCTAGCCGTCACTAGAATAGTGGGTTCCTATTACACTTACAAGCGTCGCTAGTTTGTTGGCCTTGTAAATTTGAAATCCATCATAAATAGAGATAATTCAAACTAACATCTGCATTTGGTTCATTGTGGTTTCTCGATGAAAGGCCTTTCTTCAAATAGGTATTATCTGACAATGGCAAATTTGTATAATTGAACCACCATATGTTGATGCTATGGATTGGACTTCAATCACAATTCTATTGTATAATTATTTCATAATGCCAACCCCTTTATTATTGGACTTACAGAGTTCCAAGCAATCCACTTGTCTGACACGCGCCAGCAACTTCTCTAAAATATGTCATTTTCATCAATAGATGACTTTTGGCATTTTTTCTAATTTGAGCGCCTCTAGATCACCTTCTTTATTAATTCTAGTTTCTATGTCTTCATACAGTGATGTTTGCATAATCACTTGCATCAAAATATACCTGCAGAACTCTTCTTCCATGTTGTCCGTGTCTTCTCTTTCTCCATTGCAATGGTTGATTCTCATAATCCTCCTATGGTGATAATTCGTGCTGATGGGCAAGGAGCTCCTATTTCTTTTCAAATAGGAGCTTATGGAAAGTGCACAGTCAATGCACTTCGTTTGCATCTTCGTTTTTAATTTCTAGAAGGATCTATGCATGTTGATGAGGATATATTTGATGTTGATTCAAGAGAACTTCTTTACACTATAGGTCAGGAGTCCTCTATGAATGATCAAGGTCAGTGTTGGATTCTGAAGTCAGGGACGTACCGAGTGTATGGGTTGAAAGATCCTCTTCAAGGTGCATCCACTGAGATCCTCACCCCTAAGGTGTCATCTACATGCACCCTACAAACACCTATGCTCCAAAAGGTTAAGATTGAGCCATGCGAACGTACCGTCCATCTTTTGAGTGATGATTCTGAAGATGAGCTCCTCACTAGATTGCCGTCTTCCAATATTTCAATATCCAATCCTACTATAACATGTCACGCATCGCATGACACAAATTCATCGCAAGGCAGTCGTCCAAGTACTTCTAGGCCTCCGATTCCAACACTATGTGATGACTATGTGAATGTTGTTGATTGTCTCAAAAAATTAGCTGCAAGGAAAGGATCGAAGTCTATCTTGTCTAAGGTAGACTTTACCAAAATAAAAACTGAGAGAGTGGAATTCCTTCCCCCTAGGTTTGATGGCGACGTGATGTTTGAGGTACCCCTGCCAAAGAAGTATGCATCACAGTCATAAGCAAAGCTCCTTCATGGCATGGACAAACGCCATGATGGCCATGCTTGGACTCGTACCATCACCTCCAATATCAAAAATGACATGGGTTTAACATTTAGAATGTCTTCATGCTTAGGTCATTTGCAATGCACCAACACATCTTGTGATTATTTATCTCGTGTGCACCGGTCCTCCCAAGCTAACGAAACCAAAGGGGATGGAATCTCCTTGTTGACCTTTGAAGTTGGATCTAACCCTCCAAAGGGCTCAACTGTCATGTGTAAAATCTGCAAGGTTTCTCCATCATGCTTGGATGTGTGCTTGGCTAAGATTTATTATGTTCTTGGCCATGGAAATATGACTCGTGCATGTGCGCACCTTGGAACCCATTGTCATCTTGTGAAAATTGGCGAATACAGGGATGTTGCTGAGAAAATAAAGAGCTTAATTGGTGAACAAGTAGAAAAAACTCCAACAACAACTAATTCTGCCATTGTCCTTTAAGCAAGCAAGGAATTCCTTGGTGAGTTGCTTCTTTTTGTGAATGGATCAACACATGAGGAACTTACTCTTGATGAGCTCATACCAATGTTTGATAAGTTCAAACACATGTCTTCCCCGAGTATTCGGAATCAAGTCACAACGTTTCGGTACTTGCGACGTTTTGGAGTCATGGACAACATCACCAAACTTAGAAGGTCTAGCTACTAGGCATTTGTCCAAGAGAATAAATTCCCTAGCCAAAGGTCCGAGTCTGACAAGGTCTTTGTTTTCAAGATGTCTGAAGTCGGGCCAGGAAGTGGAGTTGATCTCGTGACAAGAATGCAGCCGGGTGGAGATTTACAAAATGCATGGATCATGTTCGACCATGTCAAGCGTGTAAAGGATTGGACTTCCATGGCCTGTCATATTTATGATGCTACCTATTGTTGGGTAATGACCATTACAGTGTGTGATATGCAGTCGGAAGATGTTGCCGCTCAAATCATTTTTTGGAATAACTTGAATGTTGTTGTGGCTAGACACAACATTTCTAACGTACAATTCAAGGGCTTCATGGCAGACAGTGCGCAAGCAAACTAGAATGCAATTCGTATTGTGAATGGTAGAGGTGATGCGTCAATTCCTATGCAGGACCAATAACGTACTTGTTTGTTCCATTGGACCCAGTCATTGGAGAAACATATAAAGGCTGACATTCGAGCGGACCTACAACCACAACATCATCAACTTTGCATGCAATACAAGAATGCCAAGTCGTTAGAAGAGGCTGAAGAACGGTACCTTGCTATCAGGTCATGGTGGCTTTCCTCCGGGACAACGACTGATGAAGGGGTCATTCGTCTTGACCTATGGCTTGCTTTCTGGCACTTCTGCTATCGCCAATGGGGTGGTTTTATGGATTTGGTAAATTCACACTTTGCTCCGGGCCTTTTTGCTTTCAATTTCTTGTGAAGTTGTAACCTCATTCTAAATTCTATTACCATTCATTTGACATCACAGGCTCTTTTCGAGGCTGAGCTTGCTGAAATGCCTTCATGCAATTTAGCGGAGACTGTACACAATAAATGGCTTCAACAGAGCGGTAAACGAGGTAATGACTTGTATGTGGCAACTGTCGATGATTACGTACGTGCTTTCATGCAAATGGTTGCATACAACCAGTATTCGAATGGTGAGAGACCGGGTATTGGACCTGAAAAAGAAGAATTGTTGTTGTGAGTCGCTCAACGAACCACCCAACTTCCTGGCAACCCAAAATCGTTTCATCAAGCGCTCCGAAACATGCCCGGAACTAAAGGTTTTTGCATCGCGAGCCTCATCTTCAAAATTAGGAAGTATTTCTCTCCCTTAAGCGCAAACTAGATCTTCCTCCTAGGTCGGAGTTCGACTCTCATAGACCTGACAAGATTAGCATCTCTCGCCCTCAGGTACAAACGCGAGCAGGAGGTGCAAGATTTTATGATATCACTTCACAGGGTGACGCACAACAAGAAGCAACTGAAAACTTGTATGACAATCCAGTTCAACTAGAGACACCTCCCACAAATCCAACCGTGGAGCATGTGAAGGTTGTACAAGAAAAAATATGCAATAAACATGAATGGCACATCGTGCGACTTCCAAAGATGTTAGCAAAGGCTTGCTTCGCTCAACAGGCCATCACCAAGAAGAAATGTGTGGCACGAATTGTACAGGATGGAAAGAGTACAGCTGCACCAACTTACAACGGCATCATGCACAACTATAGGAAGAATAAGCAAGAGCGCATGCAGTTTTTCTTCTACAATGACGACATTGAGAGATGCGTGAAGGGTACTTGTCAGCCACAAATTCCCACCCTTTTGCGTGTGTGGTCCGAGTGGAAGTCTATGGCTCACATGTATGTGTGACCCTCAACCTCAGAAATTCCATAATCATACGCTCATGAATTCAAATACAAAATACACTCTTTTTATTTAAACCCATAAGGCATTAGCATTGAAAAATACTCATGCATCTGTGATATTCTTCACATACAACCACACTAATACTTTCTCCCCATTCTAATCTCCTACACTATATACATGCCATTCAACTACTTATTCTAGATCATGACTCTTTGGAAGCACTTCCTCTTACATTTAGAGGTTGATTAAAAGTCAACTGGATGTACCACTAATCACTTCCTACCCACTACCTCCTGCCTTGCTAGAGCCTTGGTTTTGAGAGTCAAAAATCGGATCAGAGTGTGCACTGTCCATGGTCACAGCCTAAGCCCTGCCCCTGAGCTCAGCTCTCGGGTCTCACCGCCCCCAGCAGCAAACCAGACTTCGAACTAGCGCTCTGATTTTGCATTCTCCTTTTAGACGCCTAGCCTCAGAGCTAACGCCTTGATCTCGCATTCTTCCAATCAAAACCCAGCCTCTGAGCTAGGGATTTCCTCCGAGCTAGTGCCTTGATCTCGCATTCTCTCCTCAGAACCCCAGCCTCTGAGCTAGCGCTCCGAACTCACATTCTTCCAGTAAAAACCCAGCCTCTGAGCTAGGGATTTCCTCCGAGCTAGCGCCCTGATCTCGCATTCTCTCCTCAAAACCCCAGCCTTCGAGCTAGCGCTCCGAACTCACATTTTTCCAAACCAAAACCCAGTCTTCCATGCCCTAGCTCTCCCTCGAATCCTCATCCTCTGCCCTCTCGCTTCCAGGGGCCTCCTCCCTTTCGGCCATCCAGTGCTGGTACCTCCTGCCCCGAGAAATCCGAGACCCAATCCTTATAGGAGGGCCGGGAGCTCCCATGCTTGACCCCCACATGATGGACGCGCCGCGGGTCATTCCTTCGCAAACTAGCTAGGAGGACTCACGGTGCGGTCATCACGTAAAATTTATATTCGCTCGAGAACTACCGTGCCTCATTAACATGTTCGGTCTTAAATTAACAACCCCTCTTCTCCTTATGATTTGAATATAATAAATTGGAGTGAACCGATCTCTTCCTCAATTATTTTCACTCTCAATATAAGGCTCATTGATCATGAAACAACTAAGGTAGAGAGAGTTCAAGAGGTGTATCCATATTCTAAAGTTCCATCCATATCATTCAAAACATATCTCATATGCATATGTTTATACATATATTTGTATAAGTTTCCAAAAGAATTAAAGCTCGTAGTTATAAGTTTCGTAGTTGAATAACTTCAATCACATTCCTCAATATTCTTTTAATATCATTATAAGTATGTTACTTTTATAACTTATAATAGTGATGAAGAAGTTTGCATGTTCTTGAGTCTTTCTTCTTTTAGCTCAAGTGTTACTACTTATAATATAATAATATAATGTTAGTCGTATCAAGTATGCATATGATAATATGTATATATATATATCAATCTCACTTATACTCAATCACACATCACCATAACATATAGCAAAACAACATATGTAGTTCTTTGTTTATAATGATATATTTTTAATGCAAAGTGTTTCTTGATGACGAGAAAAAGTCCATTAACACTTCAAAATCCTTGAAAGCTTGACATCACTCTTACATTACTCTCTCTTGAATGTTTGCTCAAGAGAGACAATTACTTTCCGATTGGTTAACCTTTCAATTTATAATGACATCCAACAACTCACAAAGATCTTTTAAGAGAAAGAAGTTCCAATTTGAGTATCAATCGTTGTAAGTAGTTTATCAAAGTCTCAATCACCAAGTCACAATCTTATGTATATAAATGTTAATCAATCTTATAATAATAAGTTTCTCTTTTGAAAGGTATCACATGCTCAATCTTCTTACTCCCTTTTGGGGAGTTACTCAATTCTCACTTAATCTCTCAATTGATAAATCTTTCTTTCAATAATTTCTCAAATGATCCTTCAAGCGTTGAGGTTTAATTTCAACATCTCTCAAAGTTCCATTTATCCTTCGAGTCTTCTTGAGTCTTTGTCTCTCAACCTCACACTATTCTTTGAGTTATTGCTCAAAAGAGTTCTACTCTTCTCTCGGTTGTTCGATCACTCAAGTCACAAGTACCACTTAACAACTTGTAAATCCAATAGTTGAGAGAGAGAGAGAGATATCACACTCTTTTGTGGGAAAAGATAATTGTATTGCAAAAGTGTTCCGAGAGGAAAGGTACAAAATAGACTAAGTGTTTTTGACGCTCAAATTTAAGATAACTTCGTTATGGTGAAATGAGGTGTAGTCTCTTAAAATTGCTCCCTTTATATAGTCTTTTTTTCCTAACTCAAAATCTACATCTAGAGTGGTTGTTAACTCCACTTCCCTAGATAACCATCTATCTCCGACATATGTAGATGATACCTATCATAAACGGTTACAACCGTTCTACCATTCTAAATGTTCGTATCTCTAGGATTTCACTATATCCTTGCCGCGGCCACATTACAAATCTCTTTTAGGAATCAACCAAATCTTACATAATTGGTTGATTGAATCAAAATGATTTATATTTAGCTAAATTATACTTCTTGGAATGTAGACATAGCCTATATACCTCTTAAATTCTTCATAGTACGTCCCTACATTCCTACATAATAGTCCTTAATTCTAAATTCTAAGTTTTCCTTCACTAAGCCGCTGGGGACCTATTGTCGTGGGTAAAGGAACCTAATACCGCGCGATTCCCTCGTACCTCCGTGGAAAGAGGCCCCTATAGCCGTGGCCGAGAGCTCCTCGCTCCAGGTGTCCTCTTCGGCCATTCTCTTTAAGTTTTTCGGTGTTTCTCCTCTGCTTCACTTGCTTGTCTCTGATGTTAGACTGATGTAAGGTTGAACTAATGTTGTACTCAACATTTTACCCCCTCCCCAGGTTGAAATCCTGCCCTCAGGATCGTTTGGAAATCCTCATGCTCGCTGGATCGTACTGTGGGAGGTATAGGAGGGTCCTTGGATGGGGGTAGAAATTTGTCTTTTTTCTAATGTATGTTTTCTATCATCTAATGCTCTTGTGATGTAGCCGTTGAGTTGGATCATGTGGAAAGTTTGAGGAAAAGAGTCTGGAAATTTCTTGCACAAGTTCTGATGCTGATGTGTGGCTTCATGTAAGATTGTGGTGTCTTCTCCCGCTAGGTTGTCCAATGCGGACAAAAATTCTGGGAATTGTAAGTTCACCATGTCCTGGATCTCCTTTATTTTGGCTATGTCATATGGCTCCAGTTGAGGCAGGCAGTTCTTGTTCTCCATATTCGAATAGAACTCCTCATGGTGTCGGGTTATGTGGTTTAAGGCTGAAATACAGAACCTAGTAAGGTAGAAGGGGTCAACCACACCTTTGGGGATGATCAGATCCTTTAGGATCCACATAAAGGTGAGTAGGTCTTTGGCTGGGGAGTCGGCCTTCTCCTAGAGGGTCTGAAATTCTTGTTTGGATACATGGCTTTTGTATTTAATGTCGGGTAGGTTACTGACTTTGAGGATCATGGGTTTGTAAGCTCTGTAGTATTGATAAATACTTACTGGTGGTGCGAGGTTTTTCCTGGTTGCCGAAATAATGTTACCCGGATCTTCGAGTTTTTCGTTCCCTAAAAAAATTTCCGATACGCCCAAGGTAACTCTGTTTTCCTCTTGCTGTTCCATTCTCCCTTGCAGTTCATCTCTTTCAAGTGTAATGTGATGAAGTTCTATTTTGAGGTTTTAAAAATGTGGCATAACTTCGCCGTGACTCTATCTAACATGGTTTTGGCCGTGATTTGCTCTTTTGTTTTGATTTTTCCATCAATCCAATAATCAAAAGCCTCAATCTTAGCGATTTCTGTGGCTCTATCCATTTCAGTTTGTGAAGGTACTTTAGTCTCCAAAATTCGGCCCTGTAATCATCCATCTCACTCAAAATTGCTTGGATCTGCATCCTCGCATCTGTTTGGAGAGTGATGTGAATCTGTGTCATCTCTTTAATTGCTGAAAGTATTAGTTTGTTTCGGTTCTGCCATTTCTCCTGTGTAGTTTTCTCTTTGACTTCAAGGGCTGAGTTCAGCTCCTCAATCTTTTGTGTGGCGGTTTGGAGTTGTTTCTACAATTGCTGCATCTGATTCTCCAATGTTCTTTGAGTAATTTGATCTCGGCCTGTAATTTTGAGGGGACGAGTGAATCCGTGCTGGAAATGCCTTCTTCGGCAGTGGATTGTGTGAGATGGTTGTTTTCTCCCGAGGCGGCCTTTAGTTGTGTTTGTAACTTTTTGATCTGGTCTTTTAAAGTAAGGTTTTCTTCTTCTAATAAGTGATTCTGATCACTCTATGTCGAGGCAATCTCTCCCTTCTTATGTATGTTGTCGGCCTTGCTATCGAACTGAGTAATCCAGGTATTGAGCTGTTGGTTCACGAGGTCGTACTGTTTCGAAATCTCCCGCAGTCCCAATATATCTGGCTTGTTTGGGAAAACTAAGTTTGTGCTTAAAATCTACGTTTGTAAGGGCTCAACCCCGGCTACTAAAATCTGTAGGTCTGCAGATTTCGAGGATTCCCCTTGGCTAACTGGTTTACATTTCCTCTTCTTTGTACAAGGTGTGTTGATCACTTCTGAAGGAACAAGTATTCCTGCCTCAATTTCTTGAGAAACAATGAGTAATCCTTCACTTATGAGAAACATTGTGAGTGGGGGTCCTACCAAAATTCTCAGATTGGTTGTTTTATCTTTGTATAGTTCCTCTCTGAGAGCAATCAGTTCCGCTTTGATGTACCCATAAAATAATCATGGCCAGTCTACTTCCTTCCCATTAAGGGCATCTTGAATGTGTACCACTGATGTACATGAAATTGTATTTGCACTGGTTCTAAGCAGAAATAAAGAGTTGAAAAACTTGAGAGGTTTTCTTGCCTCAAGTATAGTGCAGTCGTTGATCTTGCACGTGCCCAGCTTGCTCCTCATTTTGTCCTTGATGTTTGGGAATAAATCAGCAATGTGAACCCTTGGTGTGCCTGGCTCTCTTTTTGCAAGAAATGTGTTGAGGTAGAACACTGCTTTCATCTTCTGCCTCCAATCTTTGCCAAAAACTGGTATGGTTTGTTCGTTAAGCTTTGTCTCCATGGTGTTAGTGTTCAAATTTGTGATGACTTCTTGCACGACTTGGACATTCAAGATCTCCCATGTCACTCGGGTAATGAACCTATCCAATCCAATAAGCTGTAAAAATGTTTTTTCCTTCCTGATAGGTTTAAAATCTAATGCGGCCATATCCGTGCTGAATATGACATCCTCTACTGCTTTCATCTGGAATGCCTTCCCTTTTTCCATATTGAGAGTCTTCATGATGGAATACAAACACACTCTCACTCTGATCTTGTTTACTTCTGTGGTTAATCCGAAAGTCTTGCCTAAATCCTGATGAGCTCTTCGGTAGTGCTAGTGCTGGGTTTGATTCTGGGAGTCTTAAGTTCATATTTAGTGGGGTTGGCTGTCCTTAAGCTGCTAATGATGAAGTTTGTTAAGTTAGTTAAGGTTGTTGCTGTGACATGGCCTTGCCAGCTAATTGTTACAACCTTGTATGATATGAGGTGGCATATTTGACATTGATCCAGTTTCCTAACCTGTGGTATTTCTTTTGTACGGGTATAAATCACAGAAAACGCTACCATGTGTAGTGTTCTCGCCTTTCTTGGGGTCGGCCTTGTACGGACCCCTCCAAAAAAAATCAAATTGGATTTTAGATCAGATTTTAATAATAATTGGGAAATCCCTGGTATTATCTCCTAAAGTTCTTGAAAGTGTGGTCGAAATCTTATCTTTAAAATCTGTATATTTATGTAATTGCTTTGTTGAAGCTATGGATTCACGGATTTGATAATTTCTCTTGTAGAATTGTCATTGGATGAATGGATGGATGAATTCGGTCGTGAGTACCAATTTTGAATTGTAAATATTATGAAGATTAAACTCGAAATCATATACATGTGTCGTAAGCATATTACGATTAACACGTTTGTCACCACATGATTTGAAAAGCCTTTGGACACTTTGTACTTGGCATGCGTGTTGTCGTTGACTGGCGTGGTTGTATCATAATCGTATAACATGCTTGCATGTGAATTTTCCAATGGTTGTTTGTGTGGCATATTCTCGTTGTAATTTTCTCCTCTTGTCAATATTTGAATAATTAGACCTTCCGTTTCCATTGTTTGTATTCCATTGGTTGATCGTTCATTTGAGGTCCCTTTTGGTAATGGCTTAATATTGTAATTTTCTATCATTACCTCTGGTTTATTTTTTGTAAGTAATTCATCATAAGTCCCTATTCTCAATGGTTGTATGTGATAGCATTCAAGCATTTTATGGTGTACTTCATCATAATCCAGGGATGTAAAAATCTTCATCCCATCTTGGTCAAAGGTTATGACTTGGTTGGGGTTAACCGCACACAAAACATGGAAGACCCTCCGGCACGACGGCCAGTTCAGGATGAACTGAACCCTCAAAGGGTAGGTGACACGGGGCACAATTTTTGGAATGCTCGTGATATTCCCTGCCATCCTTGCCTTCCAACAACAACAAACCACTCGGCAACACCTCCTTCATCCAAAGGATAGTGCACCCCGCCTTGACATCCAATGTTGTAGGCGCCTCACGTTGGAGATAAACATAATCACCCTGTCGGAATCTCCGCAATTGAGGTCGGTAAGCACCACTGCGAATGCGTGCATAACGCAATATGTCACGGTGCTGAGCAATAGACAAATTCTCCATGGCCATATGCATGGCCCTTTACAAGAATTGAGCCCCCTCCTGCAAACACTCTGCCCAAATGTTTGGATCATCCAAGTCCACAACAGGAGCTAGTTTTTCTCGAATATAATTTGGGAGTATGGGCTTACGTCCATACAACAATTGATATGGACTGTAGGACGCCAACGAGGCCTGCCTATTAAATCGATAGCCCATAGCAATCGAGGACAACATAAGGTCCCAATCCCGGTGGTTCCCTCGAAGTAATCCATACTTCCTCAAGCCACGTTTGGTTATCTGAACAACCTGTTCAGCCAAGCTATCCGCTTCCGGATGATTTCGCGAGGTGGTGCGGTGATCTATGAGAGCTTTAATGCAGAACTCCTCAAAAGCACCGAGGAACTCCCTCCCCTGGTCCGTCAATACCTCAGCCGATGCTCCAAAATGTGCCAACACACGATCTAAAAAGGCTGTCGAGGCCAATTCTGCACAGTTTTGGGGTAGAGCGACAAGTTCAATCCACTTGCTAAAATTCTCCACCATCACCAACACGTACTTTGCTCCACATGGTGAGACAATCAACGGTCCTGCAAAGTCGAGTGACCAGCAGTAGCCCAGTCCCATGATAGGTAAGGGCTGCAACCGAGGTGACAAGGTGTTGAAGCTAGACCTAACCCGGTCGTAAACTTCACACCTCCCGACATAAGCAACAACTTGTTGATACATGCCGGTCCACCAATATTGGCTACGCAACATCGAATATGTTCTACGTACGCCAAAATGGCCAAGTTCCTTGTGCACTTGCCGCACCAAGGAGGCCCTCTGATCCGGTCTAGGAACAATACGCCTTGTCCCATCCGACCATTATCAAAACAACAAACTGTCCTTCCAACGGAACTTTGTTATTCGATATCCAATCCTATCCCTTTCCATCGCTGAGATGGACAAAGGAAAGGTTCCTTGCTAAAGCTTATGCAATACGGGAAATTCCTCCCATATATCCGCAATAGCTTGAGGTCGATCATTCTCATCATCCGAGCCATGTATCAAAACTTCAACAGTAGAGTTAGAAAATAAAGTGAGGTAGGCAGCTGCGTACCAACCTGGAACCGCCTCTCGATTACAATCTCCATGCCACATGGCCTCGGTCAAGTCCTCGTCCGAAGGACTTGGATTGCATAAGAGTCCATCTGCATCCAAGTTGGTAATACCGGCACGGTGCACCACCTCAAAGTCGTACTTCTTGAGCAATAAAATCCACATGGCGAGCTTGCCAATAAGTTTATTCGACTCCATGAGCCACCGTAAGGCTGATGATCAATCACCAAAATAGAGCGTTGACCATAGAGATATGGCCGAAAATGGACAATAGCCCATACCGCCGCCAATGCTTCCCCCTCATAGGACGAATAATTGGCCTCCGCACTGTTATTGCTTCGCGAAACATAAGCAACAACATACTTCCGACCAAAATCATCCTTTTGAGTGAGAATTACTCTTAAATCCAATGAACTCCAATATGTATGCAACTGGAAAGATTTGGAGACATCAGGATGTCGAAGCACTGGAGCTGTACATTGTCTCTGCTTCAATGTCTCGAATGCATGTTGCTGCTCACGACCCCGAGTCTAAGGTTGGTCCTTGCTCGTGAGAATGATGAGAGGCTTGGCAATCAAGCTAAAGTTCTTGACAAATCACCGGTAGTAATTCGCCAAGCCCAAGAAAGCACGAAGTCTCGGCACATCGACCAGTGCCAGAATCTTCTGCAAGGCATCCACCTTAGCTTACTGCACCCCAAGACCTCTTGGAACAATCATATGACCCAGATATGCCAGCCGATCATGAAAAAACTTGCATTTGCCATGGTGCAAGCGCAATCCCCACCGTTGCAACCGTTCAAAAACGGCTTGCAGATGCCTCACATGCTCATGTGGTGTCCTACTGAAGATGATCACATCGTCTATGTAATACCGAGAAAAAGGCAAGCCAGAGAGGACCTGGTCCATCACCCTCAGAAACTCAGCAAGTGCATTCTTCAGGCCAAATGGAAGAAACTTCCAATGGTAAAGTTGATCCTTCCCATCTTAATCAACTTCCCAGAATGTAGTTTTCACCCGATGTCCCATAAGTAATGGAAGCTGGTGATAGCCGGATCTCAAGTCCAAGGTACTAAAAACTTGAGAAAATCCAATGGCATCGAACAACTCCTCCAGGATTGGCATGGGATATCGATCCGACTTGGTCTTCCGGTTAACTAGACGGTAATCCCCACACATATGCTTCTCCGTCCAATTGCCAAAGATATCTTTCTTCGATGGCATAACCGTAGCACAAGCATACTTTCCCGTTGGAAAGTTTGATTAGCCTTGCTGCTAAGAACTCTCAGCAATGAGCTTGGATGCCAATCTTCTCGGGAACATTGAGCATATAAGGCCTTTGAAAAATAGGATGGTCGTCCTCCAGCTGAATGTGGATGGGTTTTCCTTTGTAGCCTTCAAGATCTTGAAGGCTAAAAGCAAAACACCTATGGTACGAGCGAATGAACGCTCATACCTTCCGTGTCTCAGCACCAGTGAGATGAGGACCTAACTCCAATGGCCAATCATCAAACTCTATGATCTCCTTCTCCACCAAAGGGAAACCACCTGCTGCTGGTACGAACTCTAAGTGCTACTCAGAGGAGGGGGCATTAACCATGCCCCCAACCTCAATGCCAGCAGTAGAATCTGGCCTCTCTTCATCACCGCCAATATGTGATGATGAAGCCACCGTCGGAGGCAAAGGAGCCAAAGCAGTATAAACCCGTTGAGCTTGAAGCTCCTCCATCACATGCTACTCGAATTGAGAGATTCGTTTGGCTTCTCCAACCATGGCCTCAATTCCCTCCTCCATGAATGTGGACCGATGTGCCCCCTAACTAAAGTCTTCTGCCCTTAGAGACAACAACTGGTCACCATGATGCCATTGCAATGCAAGGCATAAACCAACAATCCACACCATGGTGTTAAAATCCATGGCTTGGCCCAACACGAACCGTTGTTGGCCCTCAGAAAGGCCAGAAGCTGTTGTGGTTCCGGTCCGGAATCCCATAGCACGCCTCCGTTCGTCGGCAAATGGTTCAGTATGGTTTTTTGTATGAGCATCCCACACCATACCAGGCCGTGATCGCGGGACGAAGCTATCATGTGAGCGGTGAGCAATGAACAGTGAGCAGTGAGCAGTAAGATTTGGATATTTTAGATCAAAAATAGTTCAGACGTGGATGAAGATTCAAGAAATCAAGTATTTATAACTTTTATTACTATTTATAGTATATTATGGAACCTATAACCGTGGAACATTTATCCACAGTAAATGTTAAAAAATCATTTTAGGGATGTGCTTCATGAATGGAACATGAGCAAAATTGCAGTTACTTTGCCAGATTCTGTGAAAGGCAATGAGTTGCTTATAAATTCACAATAACCGTGGAGCATTTATCCATGGCAACAGTAAAACCTTATGGTAGTCAAATAATCAGAAGTGATTAATTAATATTTTGAAAATCAGAAGAAAGGTGATACTTCAAATATCTCGTAGTGGCCTTTTTAGTCTCACTACTTCATAATTAAATCAAAGGTTGATTACATGATTCATTATGGAAACAGTCAAATCTAAGAAGGTAGGTGGTTCAACAAGCCATTCTCTACAATTCGCTTCACTTCATTGAAGCTAAAACTAGCTGCGTACATGATTGTATCGGATTCAGAATCTAAACCACAAATGATTGTAAATACATAATACAAGGCTCACAATTGGCCCACTGTCCACGCTTTCCGATTGCTTTTGTCATCATCTCCTTGAAATATGGGCAAATGCATGTTGGTAGTTGCGAAATGGTCAAGTAATATTGCTAGACCTTTGGAGGTGTACCCGAATCCAATGAGACAATGCATCCAAAGGCTGGGACTAGAAACATGCACAACTTGTGCACACTTCCTTTTAATGATAGGGCTAACGCACAATTTTTGGCATGCTTGGTGGACGGGGCCTTCTTATTGCGTCGGATATTCTTTCCTCATCTGCGGGTGGAAAACTCGTCTGGATATGTTGGAATCGTGTAAGCTGATAAATCCACAGATAATGGTTGGTCCTAAAAGAATCTTGCAGGGGACATTTCCTTCCGCTGGGGTAGTCTAAAGCTTGCATTCTCCAAGGATAGGATCTCTTCAGGAAATAAATTGGTCCCCAACTTAACCGGCCATACTTCTAGAACCTCCGGTCTTGACATCACCCACTTCCAACGAGTGCCCTTCACGCATCTTTCAATGTCGTCATTGCAGAAGGAGAACTGCATAAACTCCTTCCTATTCTTCTTGTAGTTGTCCATCATGCCCATGTACGTTGGAGCAGTAATGCTCTTTCCATGCAATGCACTTCTTCTTGGTGATTGCTTGTTGAGCAAAGCACGCCTTGGCAGATGTTTTTGGAAGGCGTGCGATGTGCCATTCGGAAGGTTGTATGCAATCTCCTCAACAATAACTGATGTGGTGGCGATCGATCTACTGAGTAGGTTGGTGTGCTTGAAGGAGCGGCTCTTCTAGATCTGAAGTTGTAGGAGAATCCAGAAATATCAGAGTTGATGGAAGGTCATTGTCATTGCATGCTGGTCTGGTTTGGACGCGCGGTCTTGACATGCTAATCTTGTCAGGCCGGTGAGACTCATATTAAAAAAAAAACGCAGTATCTGGCTTCCTTTTAAGAGAACCAAATACCTCTTCTCCTTCAAGGGGAGGAATTCTAGTGCACAACAAGTCGGCGCTAGGCATCTTTAGAATGCTTTATAAAGTGGTTTCAAGTTCCCAGTTCGAGCCGTTGATCTCTGAGCACTTCTGAGCTCTTCCTTTGATAGATTAGTACGAGGGCCATTTCATTTGAGGAATTCGTAGTATGCTACACACTACATGAAGCCGTGAACAAAGTTGTCCACGGTTGCCACGTACAGGTCGCTCCCCCGATCGCCGGATTGCTATTTCCACTTGTTATGGATCGATTATGCTAAGTTACAGGACAACATTTTTGTTAGTTTGTCTTCATTGAGATTTTGCAATTGTAAAATGGTGTCAAATTAGCGTAATGATAGGATTTATGTGATGTTTGGAGGCAAAGTAGATTATAGGAAAAAACAGAGGAAGGTAGAGGAATTACTAGCTGCATGAATCCACCCCACTGGCGATAACGAAAGTGCCAGAAGGCGAGCCAAAGCTCAAGTCAAGGAAAACCTTGTTTAGATGCAACGCCGGATGACATCCACCATGCTCGAATTGCAAGATACTTAGTCTCGGCCTTTGCCATCGACGTGACATTCTTGTATTGCTGGCAGACTTTTCGGTGTTGAGCTTAGAAGCCCTCAATGATGTCAGCCTTGGTGTGTTTTTCCAGGGATTGTGTCCAGTGGAAAAAGCAAGTATTTTCTCTATCCACCATTTTCTCAGTCGCGTCTCCACTTCTGTAGATGATGCGTACGGCATTCCAATTAGCCTAGGCGTTGTCGGCCATGAATCCCTTGAAATTGACCTTATTCACACCGTGGCGCGCCATGACAACATTCAGATTCTTCCATACAACTGATTGGGCTGCAACGTCCTCCGATTGCATGTCACATACTTCAATTGTCATGACCTAGCAATAAATGGAGTCATACTTCAATTGTCATGACCTAGCAATAAATGGAGTCATACACGTGGCAAGCCATGGTTATCCATGACCTTATATGTTTGACATGGTCAAATATTATCCAGGCGTCCTCAAAGTCACCCCCAGTTTGCATTCACTTCACCAAGCCGACTCCGTTACCAGGCTCAACCTCAGACATCTTGAAGACGAAGACCTTGTCCATGTCTGATCCTTGCTCTGGAAACATATTCTCATGAACAAAATTCCAATTGCTCGATGTGGTGTTTTTGGGCACCCCCCCTCCGAGGGAGCCTAAAAGTACCGCACAAGCCCTTCGGTGAGGGTGGCCTACCTTAGCAGGTGCCCAAGTTGAACCCGGATGTTATGATTTTTTATGAGTGTTTTGGCTTGTGGAGGGATTTGATAATTGCGTTGTGTCCTTTCGGTAGGTTGTGCCTAGATTTAAAGTGCTTAAGGTAATTATCTAAACTACATTAATTTTCCTAACCTAATGCCTAATCTATCCTAGTTTACACGCAGACACACCAGCTTTGGAATCAAGGCAACTTAATCCTAATAAATGAAATCAAGTTATTTTTTACCTTGGGCCACATCTAATTTCTTACCTCTTATATATTAAATTCTCTAAGCGGGGGCCTTAATTAAATCCCACCCTCTCAACCTTCCTTTTTAGTTGATGGTTGACTAAACAAAGCCTATATTACTAAGTTAATAAATTATGGCATCACCACCTACCTGTTTGGTGCACACCCTAACCCGAACCCTTCAAGGCCTTGTACGGGTTTCTTGAAGGTTGATTGATATCCTAACCCTCCGATCTTTGCCACCGGAGATGTTAGTATCAATCCTTCGAGTTAAGTATCTGGTTGGTTTTTTCTCACGGGGGTTGTACAAATTATATTGGTTATTAATTAGTTTAAAACGGTTTAACCACGAAAACTCAACTTGATAAGACCGGAGAATAAGACAACCTGTGTATTCAACCTGTTACATAATCTTCAAGGGTTGGGGCTATCACTTCCAACCCTTAGGGTCAACAACATGATAATGGATTGGTGGGCCATTAACCCCACCTTTCCATCAACAACATTCAGACGGTCGTGTCGGTAATTAACCCGACTTCACCACATACGAAACTTTCTAATAATCAAAGCTACTATCACAAACATACCAAGGGGCCCAAAAACAATGGAGTTGGGTATCCCCTTGACGGTCAAGTGGTCAAACGCGCTCCCTCCAATCCTAAATGGAAGGCTAGGATTAATGGCTTACCTCAATGCTCCTCATTCGATTGGGCTCGATGTCGGCCGAGCTACCACCTCCTCGCCTTGTTCCACCTTTCGGACGTTGATCTCGTCTCCGTCCTTGAAGCTAACTTGGTTGCGGTTAAACTTCAATTTAGTGCATTGTAATTTTAGCCCTATTATAATTAATTCATTTATTTCACCTTATTAACTTTCTAGGGACCTAAAATTCACTTAAATCGGATAAGATTTGCAAAAGTTATAAGGTTTGAAAGTACGGTGTCTATTCAATCTATCTTTCAACTTCAAAAATCCCTATTTAATTCATTACTTACTCAAATTAAGAGTTTTAAACATCTCTGGAGATCTATGAGAAAGAAATATAAGAGAAAAATATGAAATTTATAGAGTAAACCAAAATACATGCACCAGCCTCCTTGTAATGTAGTAGTCCATTAGATTTGCTCAAACTATGTACTACACGTTTGAAAATTCATAACTAATTCATAGTTCATTCAAATCACATGTTCTAAATAGCCCTGGAAATTTATTAGATTGGTCTACCAAAAAAAAATATGAGATTGGTAAAGTGAGCCAAGATGGGTCCAGCAGTCTCCTTGAAATGAAGCAATCAACTAAAAATGCTCAAACTATCTACCTCATCTTTGAAAATTCATAACTAATTCATAACTCACTCAAATCATATGTTCTAAATAGCCTTGGAATGAAAAATAAAAGTTCTACTTGGAAAAAATATATGTTTTTTGATGGACCTTCTGATAAGGTCAGCAGGTCTGATCTAGCAACTGCTGCCTAAGTAAACATCCTAGTTTTTTGCTTTAATTTTGGAAAATCATAATTAATTGCTACCTTAATCAATTTTCAAATGGGAACCGGCTATGTATAGCTATAGAAAATCTCTACAAGGAAAAAAATACAAAATTTTGGTTTCAAGTGTTAACTTAAGCATTCAGGCCATTAACGGCCAAGGTCTACACTGCCTCTACATTTGACTTGCATTCTAACTTACCTTACGGAAGAAGGAAATTTTTGTGTGTTAAAAAACACACATTCTAACTAGGAGAGGGTAGGGAGGAGTTTTCTTCAAGCCTTACTACTAGAAACATACAAAATAGAGTTTCTTCCTAACTACATTGAAGTAGGGCTTCGGCCAAATTCTAGAACTTGAGGAATTTCTCTCTAACTACTTAGAGGTAGGGCTTCGTCCATCTATTGGAAGAGAAGAGAGAATTTTCAAGGTGGAAGGAAAAGGTATTTAAACCCTTTCAAAAAAGGGTTGGATCCCTCCGTCACCGGTCCATCTTTTCGAACCCTTCCCGAAATTTTGGCTCGGGGGTTTTCCCAATCGAGGTTGCCAATCTTTTGCCGAGATGGCTCCGCCGGGAATCTTCCGAATTCATTCTAATTTTCGCCATCAAGTTGGCAAAGGGGCAAGGGGGCAAGTGGCCCCCTTGCTATTTTTTCTTTAAAGTCTTCATGCTAATTTTTCCTTCTCACACCGAGCACCTCCACTCGTATTGCATGACCCACATCAACTACTAAACTAACCCTTACTTAGCTAGCTTCTACTAATTTAATCCTCTTAGCTAGTTACTTTTACTAGTTACGTTTTTTTCCCGCTAACTAGGCTCATACCTAGTTAGTTATTTTTCCTACATTACCTAATTTTTTACCACTAGTTAGTTTTCATTTTGACTAATTCTACCTAAACTAGATTTTTTCCCCCTTCACGGGTGAATGCCCGAGGTCCTTGGTAATTCACCTTCCATTTTTTAGACCAAAATGCTAATTGAACTAATTTTCTCCCTAATTCACTATTAAATCTAACTTCTAATACTAAAATTCTAACTAAAAGTGACCCCATGGAGTGGTGGACCACTCTGGGGGTTCATACTCGATCCGCAAAGCATGGTAATGTTGTCCATGATTTCATAGCGTCGCATACGCTTAAAAGTAATGATAGAATTACGAATATTGGGAGAGGTTAGATGCTTGCACCGATCAAAGATTGGCAGCAATTTCGGGAGCTCCAAGGTCTTCTGTTCCTCACTTTTTCTAGCCAAAAGGAGCGGGCCAAGTACTTTCTTCGCCGTTTCAAGTATAATGGCGGATTGAGTTGTTGATGGAGTCCGTTCGACTTGCTCGCCAATGAAGCTCTCTATCTGCTTGATGAAGTCACGGTAATCGCTAGTCTTGATGGGATGGTTGTGAGTTCTCAAATGCACACAAGCCCTTGTCATGTGTGATGTTGCGGACACGTAGTAAATCTTTGCTCGATATACTGCAAGGCATATAGGTGGGACATTACATATTTTGCAAACTAGCATTGTCACAACGAAGGTGGCCAAGACATGAAGAGGTTCGGAATATAAGATTCAAGTCGTTCTAAATATTAGACGTGATAGTGCGAGACCAAGCATGGCCATCATATCGTTTGTCCATACCACGAAGCTGCTTTACTGTAGTCTATTGGCCATGGACTCCTAAAGGCGGAAATTCAAAAACAATATCGCCATTGTAACGAGGCGGAAGAAATTCAACCTGCTGGAATTTAATCGCATTGAAATCAATTTGAGACAGGACATTTTTTGACCTCTTACGAGCACTAAGTTTCATCAATGATTAAACGACGTTGCATGAGGGATTTGGTACAGTTTTAGACGGATTAGAGGTTCATGAGGGGCTAACAGGAATAATCGACTCTTGGCATATTATTTGTGGAGTTAGCGTTTTCTTCACTTTGTTCTTTGGGCTGACATGGAAACTTTCACGTCCTCGCTGTCCGAGTCATCACTCAACTCATAGATGATCTCAAGACCTGTCTCTACTTTGATTTTGGTGATCACTGGGATTTCAATGCTAACAGTGGACGACTCTCGAGGAGTAAGGAGTTCAGTGGAAGTAGTTAGAACCGACTCAAAGACTTTGTATGCTCGATACTTTTCGGGTTTAAGCAACCAAAACGTGCCCACATCGTTCCTACTTGACAATTGACCGAAAGCATGCGAGAGTATACCCGTTACATCATCAAAAACCTCCTCGACATAGAGTGACTCTTCATGAAATTGAAACCTCAGACTTAGAGTGGTAGGAGTGACCAGAGCATGACCATCTTCTCCAACGGAAAGGTAACTGGCACAAAATGCAAATTAGTGCGAATGAAGGCCATTGTACTCCTAGCCAAATGCAACCTCACAATGACAAAATGAAACCCAAACCAAAGAGGGAGGACAACAAAGACATAGAAGAATAAGTACTTGTATACACAATGAAATTAACAGGGACGAATGCAAAGTTAACTATAAGTAAATATTAAAGGTACACCAAAATTAAATATTTTGAAACCGAGGTGCTTTAAATTGAAAAAAAAAATTGAGATTCCGTATCTTTATAAGTCCTATTCTACAAAATGAAAGAGGCCGGATAGATGCAATTATAGAAATTTTTAAAGAGCAAACAACATCCTTGTCCACTAAAAATAATTGCATTTGACTTCAACGGCTCATTATAATGAGAGTTAAAGTTTGACAATGCATAAAATGATTGATTATTTTCAGGCATTGGAATGACGGCGTTATTATAATAATAACAATTTTTGCATATCATATATTAACCATTGGACATAATATATCTCTTTTATACATCCTACCACATGCTGGAACCACAATTGATTTAGGATTTCACCCTAGGATGTGCTAATCCTATCATCCAAATAGAATGCGTAAGTAAGACTATTAATTATGTATGACGGCTACATTTGGCGGCTCCATCCGTATGATCGCTATCCTTATGACAAATGTGAGGCACTCCATCATTTCCGCTGGCATTACGATGTGTGAAAGATTTTTCATCTGTACTATGTACAACTGAACATCCAAATGAGTTGAATGTGGCCCCTTTTGGTTTAGGGGTACTCCGTAATAAGGCTATGGAGTAAGGGATAGGCTTGATAACTCCAACTTTAGAGTAGGCATGTCTCGTTGTGTTCACTGCCAAGAAGTGCGATCTTCTCTAAAGTTCTAACGGAAGAATATTGACCTCCATTCGAATGTATAGTCGATGCAGGACTTTGTGTAAGATCAAGGACAACATCATCTCTCACAGTTGCTTTCGCAATCTGATCAAATGGACCGCAAAATCTATCCAAGGAAACTGCATCGTCCTCGAAAACTGTATGAGATAGATTGAACACTGCTGGACATGTCTAAATTGCTGTCCATTCTAGAAAAAAAAATGACAAAACGAGAGGAGGAAGATGTGGGAATGAGTTTGGAGAGTACGATCCATTTATTTAGTGGAAAATTGCAATGCAGTAGCCTACAACTATAACCCTACAAAATGGTAAAATCTAATCACAGACATTGTCAATAAAAAAGAAAGACCATTATTAATTTTGAGTGTTGAATATATCATTCCAAAATTGTTCATTAGATATTGAATAACTCTTGCGTATGGCACTTGCTATTTTGAAGTTTACCAACTTAAAAAGTTTATGGATTCGCAAAACCCTAGCACCTTTTGGGACTATTCATTTTTGTTTTTTATGTCAAGATCTTGCCTCCTAGGGATTGCTTTCGGGCCCGAGCCGTATCAAAGCACTTGTATACTTTGATCTGGTATGATGTAAATAAAATACATAATTACATTTTTCTAGTTTATGATTCCTTGTATGTTGCCTTGAATCAAAACTCGTCAACATGCTAAAGTGATTCGGCGCCGAATTAATTATAGAAAATCTATTATATGTTCAATAAATGTTAGTAAATTTTTAGATAATTCTTAACGCGCATCAAAGCTATGTAATCATGTGGAAGGATTCGGCCCCGAAACAAAGTATGGAGCTGCTCAACTTCAGCAATGCTAAGATCAAAAATTGGTGTAAGTTGATTCTCATCGGTGGACGTCAAACCTTATTCGGGCCGGATACACAATAAGAACTCTATTTAGTTTGATTTTGTATGCACTGTTTCGGAGTCTCGTGTTCTGATATCGTAGCCCAGTCTTTGGAGTTGAAGCCCCAGCTTTTGGTCTCGGAGCCGAGGGTTCAGGTTTAGCGTCCCTTCCCTGAAGACTTTGGTTTTTGCCTCCTTGAAGAGCTTCATTGCCCCGCCATGAGCCAATGAGCTCAACGGGGGGGGGGGTTATACTCCACGTTTCCCCCCATTTTCAGCCACTTCCCGCCATTTCCCGCCATTTCCCGCCGCTTCCAACCGCTTCCTTTCAAACACTAACCTTATTGTAGTTATGTTCGGAGTCCCAAGAAGATGTATCGGGCCCGATACACCTCTGTCAGAATTCATCTATAATCGATTTTGTTTGGGTTCAGTATCAAATCTTGGCTCAATGGGTTAATCATTCGGTACCGATACACATTATCTATGCACATTTTCTTGGATGTTGTAGTGTCAGTAATAGTAGAGGATCATGATACATATTCAAAACATAGGGTCTGGATTATTGTATCGATTCAGATATTGTGTGCACGAGGTTATGATTTATAATGGCCATGCAAAATCCTTGAAGGACCAGGGTATTCATTCGGTACCGAATGACCTTCCTAAGCAAGCTTATTTTGATGTGTTTTTATCACCTTCAGTGATGAATAACATGTGAATCTCGTGCCCAATTCCATACAGAGGTTCCCATTAACGCTGGAGCATCACCTCCAGCAACTCAACCGTCCTTAGGTGCTGGTGGGGAAGTAGATGCCAATGATGATGGAGCAGATGAAAAAAAAAACCCCTCGGTGAGGACGAGCATTTTGGAATTGACGAGGACGAGATTCGAACTCGTCAAAAATTGAACTTAGTGACTACCATATCCAGTTTGAAAGTGCAACCCACGAATTCGTCACGTTTCCCAATCCCGCTTTATAGGATGGTTGCTATCCCTATGGTCAGGCCTACCTTGCAGAGCAATCTAGCCAAGCTTGAATAAGAGTTTATGCATGGTTATCGTGAGGGGGCTTCGGTATTCTATGTGATAGTGACTGACAAAGAAGTCAAAAAACAGGAGGTTACTGAAGTAAATAAGGAGAAATAGGGATCCATTTGGAACACAAAGAACAAGGATTTCAACACCTTTCTCCTCTCAGTACCAGAATTGACAAGGTTGACCAATCTTATGTTTTTTGTGTGCGATGGCAATCACAGGCAACAAGCTTGGCTAAATCACATTGAACCTCTCCACAAGAGCGACACTTCTTGACATGGTTTGGTGGACTCAATTCTTCTTAATACCAAGGACAAAATTGGTGTGGTTATACAAATCATGGATGACATCAACAAGTGAGTTCATTTGTCGGATTCCTTCTTGAATTGCACTTGTTTTTTAAACAATTGAGGCTTTTGAATTGAATATGTTCTTTATACTCATGCATACTGAGGATTCGCACGTTAAAACAAATATCATCCATACAATGTTTAAAGTTCGTAAGTACGGACTTATGGAATTGGACAAATTCAAGGACATATTGTCTTCTTCTGACCTTAGGCGATGCAAACGATCCCAGAAGAAGACATGGTACATATTGCCTTTAAATGTGTTCACCTCTTTTATTTTTTAGGTGCATTCTTCCCTTCTTATTTGAAATCGTATATATTTTATTTTCACTTCTGTTTGTCATACTTTCAATGATACTTGCAAGTTTAACAAGGCCTTAATCTCGGAGCTTACCTGAGCCAAATTAATTGATTTCTTTCAGCACGAAATTAGTATGGTTGCGGACGAAAGAGTATGCCGACTGACTGAACAATCTGATGGAGACGTCACTATTTCTGAAAAAGTTGTTGCGATGAAGTCTGCCGTGCAGAAAAAATGCATTGCACTACGACAAAAAATGGGGAAGTTTGTAATTGTAGCCAACCCAGATCTCACCGATGGTTGGTTTCAAGAGGTTAGTGCACAACAAGAGTGGCCAATTAAAAAATATATCTGCTTCATATTTTGGTTGCCACATATATAACAAACGCTTGTATTAACCAAAAAGCGTGGCACCTGCAGATTGAGCGACACTACACTTTGAATTTGATATCAACAGAGCTTAATCTTGAGAAGTTGTAGCTCATCGCAACTTCAAGGGAGTCACCAAGCTTCAAAATCAAGTGGCTCGAATATGTCAACTCATCTGCGGCTACTCGTGAGGCATGAAGACTTCTGCCAAAGCCAATTAATGAAGAGAAATTTTCTCGTTTCCTAGCAAAAGCATGCTGGTGGGCTGGGATAAGTGTCTCGTTGTCCTCTCTATCTTGTTATTTAAAATCACCTCATATATGTGAAACTTTGAATTTTATTATAACTTTATAATCAACCGATTATTATGTGAACTTGAAGTTAATCTAATTAGATTCGGGCAGTTTAATTAATTTTTGCATCAAGGCTCCGCCGCCCTTGGATAGGTTTCGGGCCCGAATGGATTATGGATTCTGCTGCATTTTGATATGCCTAGATTTCTAGGTTTATCATTGCACGTTAGGCATTTTATATGCCTAACGATTTCAATGAAATATCAAATTAGAAATTACGAGCTTGCAATCCAAAAGGCACATGGTGTTTGTCGTTTGGCTCTCAGCTTGTCCAGCATGAGATTTCTAGCCTAGGGAAGTCGATATTTTGTAAATGCTTGTAGACACATAAGATAATCTTTTAGAAACACACGTGCTGGATTTATTCGATTTTTTGTTTGAGTTAATCTCATTTTTTTCATATTGATGCTCAGATTACAGAGCAAGCGATGGGTTCATTCGATGAAATCATGCGCCATGATAGAATATCGATTAATACGAATGTGGCTAGTGAGCCACTGACCTTGTTGGCATACATTGAAGAGTGTCAATTGAAGCTTTGGGACCATGTGTTCTCGACCTATTTTGGAGGTCACGATTCCTTCAAAAAAATTGATGACTTCGTTGGGTTCAAAGGAATTAACCTTGTTGTGAGAAGAGTCATTTTCAAGTATTTTCCACTTTATCTCTTTTATGCAAATTCAAAGCTTTGGTTGCATCAATCCTTTCACATGATACTTTCTCCAAGTATTTTTCATAATTTCTAAAAGTATCATCTATTTATCAGGTACTTCAAGTATGAGCTCTTACCAAAGAAAACTATTCTCAAGAAGACCTTCCAGTTTTCTTGAGCACATGGCTTGATTGGTCTAATGTTGCATGCATGTTCTCTGCCGCTCAACAATGAACCTGGGCAACTTCTCATCTTACTTCGGGGGCTTGGTATCTCGATTTTGGGACCAACTACACTCCATCTTTTGAGACTAAGCTGAAGAAGTTACGTGAGGCAGTTGGAGAATCCGGAGAAGAAATGGATGATTTGAAGGGAATTGAGGATGAGAATGAGAGGGCAAAGGCTCTTAAAAGGCGTACTGAAAACGACCGCATGAAAACCTAGAAGGTGAAGTAGGCCGAAGAGAAGGCTGAACAGAGGGAGTTAGAGAAGCAGCAGAAGGCAGCTGAAAAGGCTTCAAAGAAAAGCAAGAGGAAGGTAAACACTCTGAGAGAGCAAGAAGGTAAGAGTCCACTGACTTGTACTCCGACCGTTGACTCTAGTTCACAGGTCCACACCATTTCTACTAAGGGCACTAAGAAAGACTCCTCCTATGTGCTCTTAACTCAAGTCCCGGTTATGGATCTTGCCGAGGAGAGCGACAACAAGGTAGATGAGTTCATACTGAATTCATCTTTGGATGAGGTCCTTGGAGGTGATTCAGGCACCCTAACACCGGCCTACAATGAGCTCAAATCATTTATTTCCAAGGTAAACTCCTTGTAATTATGCCTTTGACAACCATTTGAAATTTGAATTTTTTGGAGATTACATTGTCTCCTAGTATACGGTAGTCCTTACATCCTACTATATTGATATTCAACTATGTATTTATAGCACTCCTGTGACAAAATCCGTCATTACAAAGGATCTGCAATGAACCACCCTTGTGTGGATTTAATTTTTGTGGATATGCTAGAAGGTCTTCCGGTTCCTAGAATATCCAATCCAGCCACCTTTGTGCCTGCATGGAATCAGGATGCCAAATAATGGTTGCAGCTTGTATTTGATTTTGTCGACCAACACCTTCAGGACGATGGTGTTATTATTATAATTCACCCTTTTTGTTTGAGCACAAAATCAAACATTCTTGGCTATTCAGAAGGAGTGGTGGGGTATGAACCGCGCATCGGCTCTGAATCCATCTCTAACTATAAGTCCTATACCATCATTCTTCTATTTCTATAAATTTTTATTATTTCAAAGCTTACATGTTTCCATTAGTTTACACAAGTAGTCGCTAGTAGATTTCTAGGTTTGACGTTGGGTTCGTTTTTTATTTGGACCATAGGTGAGCAGTTGTGATGGGTTGTGAGCCCAAAAGGGTGCCCACATTTAGTCTTAGACCCTTGAAACGTTAGTTGATGCACTTTGAAGTAGCATGTTACTTCACAAAAATATAAAAAGAGTGAAATGTTAGTCTTAGAAGTACCATGTTGTAAGAGGCTAGGATGTGAGTTGTTATTGTGTTTTTACCTTCGGAAGGATTTGAGTGAATGAGGATAGGTAAGGAGAACTTGGATTGAGTAGTTAGTGAGTAGGCTAGTACAAATGGATGAAGACAACCAAAGTGACTCAAGAGGCAAGTACATTCGAATTGGGATGAATGGAGGATCACATGGAGCGCACAAGTGGACCACCTCATCATGGCCACTTAATGGGGAAGGTCCAAGGAAGAATGCAAGGTGGAGGATAAGCAAATTCTCAAAGCACCAATCAAATCACGAGTTAAGCATCGTGGTTTGAATTAAGTGGTGAGCAACGATTTGGGAAAGTAAGGGGAGAAAGTTATGGCGGCGGAAAGCGAAGGAGGCTAAGTTTGGGTTGAAGCATCCCAAGTTTGGTAAAGTGTGGTAGGTAGAAAGCCAAGGCTAGTTAAATGTTCGAATTAGGATCCTTGTTGATCATTTGAGGGAGGAAGGCTTAGAAGATAGGATTGGCGCCTACTAAGTAGGAGGAAATCTCAAGGGCTTATCGTGAGCCTTGAGGGTGCTCACCCCCTCAAGCTTATTATATAATCCCTCATTCTTCCCTCACTCATCCTCTCTTTCCTTTGTGCTCCAAGGCACCCCACGAGTTATAAGTGTGGGTGTGGGAAGCCATATTGGAGCACATGTGTGTGCTTAGTTTTTAGTTTGAGAGCCAAGGCTTGTTAGCCTTGAAGAGGGCTTGACCTCTTGGTAGAATTAGTGTTGACGTGGAGGATTTTAAAGTTAATTCATGATTCCAATTTGTGGTACTTAAAGTTCATGTTTTGAATACACGTGGTTGCAAGTTCCATGCTTAAGAGTTGAGCACTTGATGTTGTGATGAGTGCAAAAATATACTTGTGTGGATTAGTTAGTCTTAGTGAAGTTAGGAAATTCTCTTTCCCCCTCTCCTCTCTAGGATTTTAGGATTTTAGGATTAGAGAAGAATTGTGTGATTAGAAAGGGGTTGTTAGTAGAATTAGGAAAATTAGGTAGGAAGATTAGTTAAGGGCTTGAATAATTAGTGAGGTAGTTGGGGATTACAACTACAAAGTTGTGGGTTCATGAAGGAGCTGGGTTTATAAAGGAGCTGGGTTTGTTTAGTTAGAAGCTAAGAAGCTGGGTTTATGAAGGAGCTGGGTTTATGAAGGAGCTGGGTTTATAAAGGAGCTGGGTTTATAAAGGAGCTGGGTTTGTTTAGTTAGAAAGTAAAGAGCTGGGTTTATGAAGGAGCTGGGTTTGTTTAGTTAGAAAGTAAAGAGCTGGGTTTATGAAGGAGCTGGGTTTGTTTAGTTAGAAGCTAAGGAGCTGGGTTCATGAAGGAGCTGGGTTTATGAAGGAGCTGGGTTTGTTTAGTTAGAAGCTAAGGAGCTGGGTTCATGAAGGAGCTGGGTTTATAAAGGAGCTGGGTTTATTTAGTTAGAAGCTAAGGAGTTGGGTTCATGAAGGAGTTGGGTTTATGAAGGAGCTAGGTTTATGTAATTAGAAAGTAAAGAGATGGGTTCATGAAGGAGCTTAGTAGATAGCCTACTTAATTAGCTCATAGACAAGTAGTTAGTTACATTATGCTAGTTAGTGTTATGTGTGGCTTTCACAAGTAAATGTATTTGAGATTGACTATAGAGAATAGTGTTTTTTAACACTTGCATCCTCTCTTTAAAAATAAACCACGTGCACAAATTAATGGAGAATGTGGAGCACTCTCGCGATGGCAAGACAAAGGAAGCAAAGACCAAAGGTGCGAGGGAGAGATTGACATAAGTCACATAAGTATTTCTTAATACTTAAAGGCTTATGTACGGTATGGAGACACCAAGTGAGACCTCTTATAGTAGCGATACGGAATACACAAGTGATAGTTCAAGTGGTAGTATAGAGTCAACGGCACGGACTCCATTTAGGAGAGGGATATCCTTAAGGGCTTGTGTAGCTAAAGCGGCCGGATGGACGTTAGAAGCAAACAAAGACAAAATAGCACCCGAGCATAAGGAGGTTAAAATAACATAGTTAACTTGTGCATTCTCCACATACGTATTGAAATCGTACATTGAGTTGTTAAAAGTGAAATTCCAGTTAAATCCAAGACCACTTGAAGGGTGAACCTTGCACTATGGACTCATCCAAGTCCAAATCCAATACCGCGGAGGAATGTGAGCCCAAACCCACTACTCGGACTACGGACGCTTAAGGGTGGGGGGTTTGGCCTCACATGGGTCCAGGCTTTCATTTACAACCTCTTGCTTTGAACCCATCTGCGACACTATAAACCTTTCATTACCTCCAGTGAACTAGGATAGATCAACCGAAATGATTTTCTTAGGGCCATTTCATTAGCCATGTTCATCTACATAACATAGTTCAAGCTACAATTACTGGCCCGAAACTGCATCTAGGAGTTTCCATTTATCTTTAATTAATTTCTTGCCCTGCGAAAGTTTTTGATGACATGTACCATTTTCAGACCATGTGCTTTGGCATATGCTTGGCAATGAGGAGCCTCTTTGGGGTTCCAAAATCTGATTTCTCCTTTCAGCCCATTCCTGTTCTTGATCGCCATGGAGTGGATGTCGCCCATGACGATATTCTACAGAATTACGTTACTAAAGACGATCAATTAATGAACGCCATAATGGCATGGCGTGGCCCCCGGGAGAAATCCGTGTTTTTTATGCAAATGCTATTCAAGCTTCAAGTTACCCTGGCGATGTTATACTTGAGGGTACTACCTCTACATGTTCGTTTATTTAAATTCGGAGTTTTTTATTTTTGTTTATTTAGATCATTATATTAATCAAGCAAACTTGTTAAAAATTAATCTGCATCGACTATTGTTTTTTGGGTTCTGCTATCCATGCTTGCCGCAACGTTAAGCGCCACGTTGCAACTTTGGAGCCTGACTTTGAAATTTTTGAGGCGATACTAGCTTCTTTGATTCAAAGTTTTCCAGCCCTTGTAATACATTCCGAGGAGCCTATCTCGAGTTTTGATGACATTGACGATAAATAGATCACAGTTGAGAGAATTGTCAGGAAATCTCGTTTTAGTAAATGAGTATGGTCTGCAAATTGCACTTTCTATTGAATTTGTTTGAAGATCGTTTCTTATCAATTTGTTTTATAAATATTATATCTTTGGCATTTGCAAATGTGGTAATTTAAAATATCCAGTTCACCGCCCATTTTTCTGTGATCCTAACTTCTATCCAAACCCTCCCAAATTGTTCGAATTTCCTTCGTACGCGGACAATATGGCTAATGGCTTGCTCAAGGTTTTCATCGCACATTTTATCCCATGTTTGCTTACCGTAAAAGCTTAGAATTTCTAGATGTGGAAGTTGTTGAGTCTGATGCTGAAGGAACATCTGATGCACTTAGTGATGATTTCAATGCTTCTACCGCATCATCTGATCACATCTGATTTCAATGCTTCTACACATAGTTTCGAGTAGGATTTCAAATCATGCCAGAAGAGTATCTATATATTGCCGCCGATGTGATTAGCTATTATCAGTATCCGCATATTTTGGATGTCCATCTACATCTATGGCAATGAACAATGTATACATTGCATTTCGTAAGTAAACTAAATGAATCAGATTGGCAAGTCTTAATGGATATACTGTGAGCCTCCTATGTATACATCCTTGTATGGAATGTTTTTTTGAGTCAACGGTATTCATAGCAATGTCATGCAACAAAATACCCTTGCTGTACAAAATCATTGTGAATATACGGTTAACTTCGTGAAGGACCCTACCAGTACATGATATGCCATCACCCGCGGATATAGGTGGCATTACATAATTTGTATTGAAAACTATCAAATTCACATCCAAACCACGTGGTTATAGGTGCTGAATTATATGACAAAAACTATAAAAAAAACTATACAATTACCGTTCACCGCTCACCGCTCACTGCTCACACGATAGTTTTTCGCCCTGATCGCGGAATGCAAATGACTGTGGAAAAATCATAAAGGTGGGAAAGACCTTCCGTGGTGCCCCTACTTTGTTGATCAATGCCAACGGGGGAAAATCATCTCGAACAACCGGCAAAGAGGTCCGGTTTGGATCCAAGATGTCATCCACCTTCTGATTTGAAGGTGGAGGCACTGCAAAAAATGTTGCAACTAGCGTGGATAGTGGTGCGAGGTTGGTCCAAAGCACCAAGGATGGTGGGAATACGAACCAAATCCCGCGGCATCCACAAAAATGGGATCTTCAAGGTATTTACAAACATAATGCCGGCCTTCCAACACTTTGTCCCGAGAGTCTCCTAATAGAGGTACATTCTCAAATATGTACTATGGAGTGAAAGGTTGGTGGGCAAACCACCACTGCATGAGCCGGATGAGGTCCCAGAAAAGGCTAGACCTGGGATCCTCTAAATCCCGACCTGCTCCAGCACGTGAGTGGCCCTAGCATGGCCATTCCGCAATCACCAGATTGATAGGGCCCAACCTTCGTAAGTCTTCCTTGTTGATAAGTGTAATATCACGAGGAAGACGTCCAAAACATCCACGGATGGCAGTCGGATGAAGTTGTTGTGGATACAATACCATCAACTGGTGTAAATGGTGACGCGCCACAGGGGTGGAGATAGGACTGTTGTTGATATAGATGTACTATCGAACGGTGAGGCCAACTTCCAACACGGCCGCCATTCCTGTCTCGATGCCCCCAAATAGTTCTACCAAAGTAATCCCCTCATCTAGCGGCCGCCACAAAATGGGATGTGCCAATGCCAATGGGGCATCCGGTATGACCAGTGTCGTAGGAGTGAGAAAGAAGATAATGTCCTTACACCTCCAGAATAGCTCGGCAGAATTGCGCTAGGGAGGAAGGGGATCCTTGGAATGACATACCAATGCACCCTTAGGTGCCATATCTTGTTGATCGTCCGTACTTCCCATAAATGCCAATAACTCTTCCAACAATGCGGAACCATAAGGCAATGTATCCACAATAGCACCACATCCAAAAACCATGGATAATGGTGCTATGGTCGTGGCCGCCGCAAATGCCACAGGAATAAGTTCCCTGTAGCCATCCCCAGCCGACCAACCTGGTCGGATCCAAGCCTTCTCAATCCAGTTGTCCAAACCAAAACCAAGGGGGTAGAGTGCTTGTTGACCAACTAAAATATCGTAGTTGGTCGCATCTGTCACCGCACATCTGAAAAGAAGAAGTGCGGGTGGATCTCCAAGCTTCACTTGGAAGCTAAGTTGTAATGGCTCCCGAGTATAACCCGTGGCCCGCTCCACATGGCCAATGAATGTGACAATGGTGAATGGACAAGGAGCTAAGTCCTCGGCCGCCAACTCCAACTTCTGGGCAAGCCTTTTGTCGATCATAACTGGTTGTGTCCCTGAATCCATCATCACACAACGGGGAGCAATCCGAGTAGCATTGTCCCAGTCTGACTGACTACCAGAATGCCGGTGTCATTTACCATACGTATGACGTCCGGTCGAATGCTATGACGCTCGTGAGCAGGTTTAGCAGCTACATCAGACAAATAAGCTGCTCACACGGATTCTGGTAAGTCGTAAGATGTGGCTGATCCCCTGTCATCTAAGGTGTGTACGTCAAAAGATGTAATGGTCTCCGCAGCAAGCCTCGCTCGTCGTTTGGCCACTTCCTTAGGATCTTCAGAGGCAGGGATGTCCGTGGTAGCCTGAGCCACGGTCAGAGAAGGTGAGGATGCTTTCCCTTCCAAAATTCTACCTGCTAAGTGGAAAACCTTAACAGGCTGGAACTTTGGCGACGACCACTCCATCGCTGTAAACAAAGGTATGTGCAACACCTTGGATGTCACTGTGTGCACCATGTCGGTCACCAGATTCGGTGTTTCTTTAGAAGATGGGCGTTTCTCTGGAAGATGGGCGTTTCTCTAGAAGATGGGCATTTCTCTGGATGAAAAACGAAGCAGTTTTCCACCGCGTGATTGTTCCGCCCATAGTGAAAACACTTCAACTGCTTCGGTAAATATTTACCAGCCCCTTTCGTGGATTCCTTAGTGGGAACAACTGACTTCCGCTTTGAATTATCCACGGTGTAGGCATGCCTTTGCTTCGAAAGGCAATCCTTCTTAGCATGGCCCGCTTGTCCACAAGACCAACAATATAAGGCCTTGTCCACCTCTGCCTCTGCCAATCTTGTAGCCACGATCGAAGTCTTCCGGGATTTGCTAGAATCCACTAACAAGGTCACCAAGTCAATGACATTGTGCTGACACAAAACACGATCACACTGCTCCACAATGGCGAATGCTTCTGCGAGTGTTGCCCGACCACCATAATTCATGATGAGCTTAGACAATGCTAAGTCAAAAAGACATTTGTCAATCTTTGACAAAAACACCTTTACCAACTGACTCTCTGCGAAAACACCTCCAAATTCTTTGGCAAACCTCGTCAACCTCGTGTACATGGTACGAAGTGTGTCGTTCTTCTCCCGCCTAAAGTCTTGGATCCGCTACATTTGATCTTGACGGAAACCTCCGTATTCCTCCCCCAAATGGAGCTGGAATTTCTGTAGAGGATCAAAGTTTGGCGGAGCCCCTAAAGAGGCTAATGCCGCCTGAGTAGCCTGGGCATACCGAGAGAGCGGCAAGATCGAGCTCGACGTACTGGCGGGTGCGAAAGCAGGGACCTTATCCTTAGCTTCACCGGAAAAAGTTCCCTCCATATCCAATACAACGACGCCCTCCGCTTGTTCCGTCTTTACCACATGAGCAACCAATGAATTGGAAGTTGCGCCTTCCATCAATGCGGACACCAACTCCACCCGAGTCTTCTAGTATCGCTCCACCTAACGCAGCTCTATCCAATAAACATCCATTTACTGCTTATAAGTCTAAAACGCCTCATGCTTCAAATATTGCAGCAAAAGTTTGAACGCATACCAGTCATTAAAATTGATATTGCGTTGACGCTTCTCCCTCATCCACATCTTGAATCGAATTTTCTAATGTTGCAGGGAAATGATTCCCGCTCGACCGAAAAATCGGTCTCAGATACCACCTCGCATCTTCTCCTCCATCTTGTCAAAGGATCCCACCCAAAGGACCTAAGACCGAGTGGCAGTCTCTCACGCCAAAATAGGCTGAAAAGCCTCGTCGAGTGCTACCACTGGTTCAACGTCCGAAAGGTCCGAGGATTGACCTTCCGATGCTGCCGGAGATGGAGAACAATAATGTTAGCTCCGAGTTGTAACCATAAACCCGGAATAGGTCTGGTCACTAGAGCCAATAACCCAAACTGATGTGGTATCAAGGTAAAGGGTCAAAAAGATGAAAGGCAACCTGCACTTGGAACCACCACCAAATTTATGGTCTGTTGGTCATCAATCCAGCCTCACCATAAGGGAATACAAACACCGCCCACTTGGTACACACACAAGGGTCTCATCGGTCATTACTCCAACCTTACCCCCACAAAATCCTATCACAAATTAGTACAACACAAAATGGAGCAATGCTGAAAACTCCCAGCAACACAGTTTGCCACGGGAGAAGGTACCACAACAAAATATAGAAAACAATGCAATTATAACATTGGATCCTCTTTTCCAAACAATATTTAAGCATAAATGGAAATTGATTGCATCCAACCGGCATCCGCATGCGGTTGGTGGTCAAAAGTAAGAGCTTCTTGTTGCCGTGAAAAGAAAATGGCATATAAGCACATCGTTCATTTTATACTATATCTTAAGAAATCCCTCCTTATAACAATCCATGGAATATGTGTTGATAAACACAATTCGACCTTAACAATTTTGTTATTAGGTCGAATGATAATTCCAAGTGCCAGACAACTCTCCGTGGCAATCCCTCAGCAAACCAATGCCCATATGCCTAACCCCAATGCCCGCCAACTTGCTCTCCAAAAATCCAAGTATATGGTTGTTTAAGTGTCTCCCCCTTATGATTGCCTCAAACCCCCAACTTCTATGCTTGTTGAATAAAAATCCCCTTCGCAAAATGCCTCGCAATAATATGTGTTTTTTAAACCCAAGAACGTTGCCTTCAACCAGTATTAATTTGGGATGCCCCTTCCAATGTACCTCATTGAAGATCGTATTTATTTATTTATTTTTATTTGCCTCAAATTTAAGCATAAAAAAATACAAAAATGTGGCCGTAGTCGCAGCCAACTGCTGGGCCGGGCCGGGCAAATCTCGGGGGTTAGGGCCTAGGGGCCGGGGGGAGGTAGGCGCTAGGGGGGGCTAGGGGGTAGGGGTCCTAGGGATCCTAGGCTAGGGGAAGTACAAGGGGGGAGTATAGTACAAAGGGGAAGATACAAGGGAAAAAAATATAGAGGGAAGGAGGGGGGAAGGTACAAGGGAGGAAGGTACAAAGGGAAGAAAGGGAAAAAAGAAGGGGGAGAAGAAAGAGGGAGAAGGCAGGGGGGCCCGGGGGAGGGGCCGCCGGCCTGCTGCGTGTCACCGACCAAAGGCTTCGCCTTTATTTATTTATTTTTAATAACAAAAATTATTTTTGAATGATCTCTTTTCAAGTTGGAATCAAGAATTCGTTTTCAAAACTCAATGGCATGAATTCATGCTTGCAAACAATCAAAGGATGGGAAATTCCGTGGAAAATTCAATAAATTCTAACCACAATTCACCTTGATGTGACATTCCCAATAAAATATGTTCTTCTTCTTGTGGCTTCAATAATCCATGGCATTTTTCGCTCCAAAACTCCGGAACTACGTTGCTTCTTGCCCCCCACACGTTTCCTTGCGTGTTATACCTCAAGAAGAAAGAAGAAGAAAAAGAAAAAAAGAAAAAAAAGAAAAATGAAGCATTCTTGCCAAGTGAGAAGGATGAGAGTCAAAGACTACTAAGAGCTCTAGTTTTTTCTTCAAATGCACATAACAAGACAAGTTATCTTTCACTCCACCATAGGAGAATCCAATAGTGTAAGTAAAGGGAGAAGAACTCAAGATTTATTGCAAAAACATGCAATCTTCACCTCACACAAGCTCTTTCCACACACTCACTTACAATGCTTGACTTGGCAAGAATGCCAAGCCAAAGAGGAGACTCCTCACCTAGGAGCATTTCCACAAATCCAAGGGTTTCATCCATCCATATCCAAATGGATGAAATCATGTGGGAGCCCGAAAATCCACGGAAATCCGGATTGACTTCCGAACCGGATTAATACCCGGATAATATCTTGAGATTGTTATTAAAGTAGGGTTTCCTAGGATAGGGTAGCTGTTTTAGGAAATAAGACTCCGAACATCCACCTTACGCATTAAAATGGTTAAAATGGACTCTTTGACCAAGCTAGAACCGGACCAAAAATACCGTGAGATAACTGTCAAATCCGGAAAAGTCGGAATGATGACAGTTGTACAGGAATAAAACGGTTATCACCTGACCCCAAGTGGAGGAACATCCAAAATTAGTAGGCCAGCAGGTCAAACAGGTGTCCGGAATTAGTGGGCCAGTAGGTCAGACATGCATCCAGAATCAGTGGGCCAGCAGGTCAGACAGGTGTCCGGAATCAGTGGGCCAGCAAGTCAAACAGGCATCCGGAATCAGTGGGCCAGCAGTTCAGACAGGTGTCCGGAATCAGTGGGCCAGCAAGTCAGTCAGGCGTCCGGAATCAGTGGGCCAGCAGGCCAATCCAAGGCAAGGACGGCTTCGAAAAAATATCGCACCACTTGATTTAGAGTTAGGTGTGCAACTGTAGGTAGAGCAGAATTAAGAAAGGCAGGAATAGATAGATTTTAACGTGGCAAACCTGTAATTCAAAATTTGGTCAGCGCAAAAAGCGAATCGAGATCCGGAAATTCCGCGAAAGGCGAAGTTCCGGTTTTCTCACAGTTAGGGATTTTTTGAGGGCGGCCAACTTCGCCGCCACCTTCAGTTAGGGATTACAGCCTGTACTTAAGGCTGAATAAGGAGCTGGAGAAGGGTTCCCTTCTCGATCGTTGTATTTTGTCGCTCCCCACTCAATAAAGCTCTAGTTCTCAATCTATGTTGACTTGTTTTGTGCACGGACTGTTAGGAGAATGTTGCAGATCTAGAAGGAATGAATGAGTAGGAAGTACGGATAGAACAAAGGAGAGGAAACCCGGATCGGATCCGACTGTAGTACTATGGATCCTTTCTGAGTGTAGTGGGAAGGAAACCTCATTATTCTGGATGTTTGGGTAACGCCCATGTGAGATAGCCGTCGTTAGGATTGGGTAAGATCAGGGAGGTGCCGGACTTACGCTATCCGATCTTCTGAAGAGGTCTCACTGTCCTTGGGCGGGGCAATCCGGAAAGTAGTACGGATCGCCCAGTTATCTCAGACTTAGTAGAGGCTAAGTTCGTTGTAGCCGGATCGGTCTGTCGGAAGGAGGAGAGAAACCGGAACATTTCGGATCCGGTCCAGAGGTCATTTCTGGTGTGTAGTGGGAAGGAAACCTCATTATTCCGGATGCCTGGGTAACGTCCATATGAGATAGCCGTCGTTAGGACTGGGTAAGATCAGGGAGGTGCCGGACTTACGCCATCCGACCTTCTGAAGAGGTCTCACAACCCTTGGGCGGGGCAATCCGGAAAGTGGCACGGATCGCCCAGTTATCCCGGATTAACAAGATCTCCGGACGAATCTTGACTTTTTTGTCGTTGTAGTTCCGGCGCACCATCCGGATCCTCTGTGTGACCTGCTAGGAAAGATTAGGTCGATCCGGACTGGTTGTGAAAAAATCCGGATTCTGACCATACAGGGACGTCTTCACCGGATGAACCAAATCATCATTGGAGGTAGGTAGATATTGAGGAAAAAGGCATGTAGGAGTAAGACTTAATTAGAGAGGTTCCATCCGGAAGGCAAGTCCCGGGACAAAGACTTCCAAAGGACCATCCGGATTCGAAAAGCCGATCCGGCCGGTGGTCGATTTTCAAGCAGGAAAAGAGGGTCCTTGACATCCTGCACTTCACAAAATCCCTAGACGATACTCGGATCATCCGGACAGACCGGATTAGGCATTGAAAAATGCCTATCCGGAAACTTTTGGTGTTCGTGTGCTCCCACAAATCCTTCCGGATGCAGTGTGGTCACCGACGCCGCATACCGTGACAAATATGAAATGTCAAAAATACCATCATAAAGGCAAAAAACAATAAAACTATCTCTTCCTTTGTCATAGCCATTTTTATTGAAGTTAGAAGACAAATGGAAAATGTATGAGGTGTTGGACCTCAATGCCCCCTTTTATATATGATTTGGGTGAACCAACCCATATACTTGTTCCTTGCTGGAAGCCTAAACCTTTGCCTCCAAGGAACCAATGCATAGGTTGTTTTATTCCAACCCTTTATATCGAAACCCTTGTTAGCTCCCCTTATGTAACTTGGATATTTTTCATTTTAGCAAGAATTACAAATGCTAACCCTTCACATATCACGATTCAAATGGTTAGCTCCCCATACCGCGACCCATTAGTTCATAGGAGGGGGACCAACCTTTCTATTATTTCATTCGAAACTCATCCTTAATCGGTAACCATTGCTAAGATGTGGACTTCCACCCATGAAAGTCCAATCTTATGTTGATCATCGCATTGTCGGAGCAACACTACAACAACCCGAGCCATACTAGGCACCTATGCCCTCACATTGGGCCAATGCCCATGGAGGCCGTGCCGTTCAGCCTCGGGTGGGTTCGGCCACACCACCTCACCCATATAAGCCTCTAGGACTACAGGCAGGGCCCCACCCCACCGTCAAGTAACCTTTTGTCTCTCTCCCAACACTTGGGGCCAAGTAGACATTTTTCCTTAGCCGTTGGGGTTGGAAGCCCCCAACAGCTTCAGAACCCCATAACTTCTTCATATGTTCTCTGATTCTAACAATTGACCATTCTATTGTCATTTATGTATCACGTAGATGTTGATGGACTACCCACTTGCTCCATTTGGGCAAGTATTGAGGAAGTTATGTTTGTTCAAAGCTTCGCAATCCCAGGAGCCACTCCTAGGCCGCTGCTATACCAGGGCACTGTCCCGGGACAACGCCCCACTCAAAATGCTATATCTCCTAGCTTACACCTCTAATTGAGGTGTTCTTGAGCATTTTAGAATTGGCACGCTATAAGCTACGCATAGCTTATGGCCTTACCCTCGTGCCTCCCAATCTTCATGGGTGGGAGGTGTTTTCAACGCCCGGGGCCCTCACCCACACTAGGATCATTTGGGCCCTTTCACCAACGGCGCCACAAGTCCCGGGTGTTACTCCTGGATCCCCTTTGTGCCCATGGTGTTTCGGGCATTCCTCATGGAGAGGTACGCAACACTTTATGTATTAGGAGCCCCATCGTCCATTTACTAGGAAAATTTTATTTAATTTTTTTTAAACTCCCCCCGCAATTTTCACGCAGCGGGGGGAGGCGGAGGCATAGGGCGGGGGTGGTGTCGCCTGCCTGGCGCGTCAACCACTAAATAGTGGCATGACCCCCCCACGTCGACCAACCGTGGAGGGCCACCTAGCCGGCTGCCATGCGGAAGCCAAGGAGGGCCAGCCTGGATGTGTGTAGGCCTGTAGTTGCAACAATTTGCGGTTCCCAGACTTAAAGTAAAGGCCGGTTTACACTATGGACCATGAAGTAGGACTAGGGCTCTACAAAGCAGTTGAATTGGCTACTGAAGTTGTCCCGGGACAACTTTGGTTTACACTAAGGAAAAAATGTCAAAAGGACCATGTAGGTTGAGGTCCCCAAAATATGATTTTTAAGGCCTAATAAATGCATTGATATGGTCCACCATGTTTTGCGGTGAGAGAGGCAAGAAAGGTGATATGGTAGGAAAATGCAAGGGCCCATGGCAGAGAAATGCTGTTTTAATAAATTTTTAATGAATCTACCTTCTATGTGCCTTAATCATATCATAGCCCATGAGACATAAAATTACTATCTTGCCCTACCCCTTAAACCGGCTCCCACGTGTTTCACCAAACAACGTGGGACATCTAGAACTCAAGAATTTATGTGCAGATTTGTTTTTTTGCTCTACCAACTGCAATGTTTGGAATTTGGAGGCTTGTAATATACCGTTGGAAAGGTCTTGAAAATACCTTTCCAACGGTATATTACACCCCCAATTTTTTTTTAAATTACAGTTGCAAAACAAAAAAGAAAAATCTATAGTTGTTTAGTGACTGTAGATCAGGGTGGTCAAAAGAACCACAATGGGAAATTTTCTAACACTAATTATCAAAGAATTGAACTTTAGTGTTGAGCAAGGTAGGGTGATAACAACATTAAATATAATCAAACACTAAATATCCTATTTAGTGTAGTGACAACACAAGGCACATGTCACATGTAAATTACATTGAACATGTACAAATTAAATCACTCATTTTTTTGTAAAAATTGTTGTGAGAAGATTTGTAAGCCACATATTCGACACATTTAACAAGAAATGAAGACAAGTGAAGCCCAAGAGAAGACAAGAGAATGGTCAAACTTGAATTTTTTTCAAAATTGCCCTTTTTGGGCTTGTATTAAAAAAATCAGCACCTTCATTTTTTGGTGCATGGTCATTCTTCTTAGTCCACATTCGGTTTACACCTAGTGAGGGGCCCAAACTCTCAAAACTAATTTTTTATGAAGTCGGACCATTGACAAAGGCCATCGTCCCTGGTCCGACTTCACGGTCCATAGTGTAAACTGGCCCTAAGTAGCTCATATGTCGCACGCTCCCCGGATTCACCGTCAATTGCCACAGACTTAGGGGCACTTTATATTAGGGCCCATTTCTAGGGCCCATTTCCAAACCCTAAGCATCAACCAATGAGAGTGCTTAGATTGCCCAAATGGACCCTAATATGGGCCCAAGGGCTTTATATTGAGAGTTGGACCACTTCTCCTAAAGCTTACATGGCGGCGTTTTGGAGGGAAAAAATTGGGCCGAAGGCAAAAAAATGGGTCGAGGGTTTATGGAGACCCACTTCGCACCTTCGGCCCACTTCACCCAACTTCCGTCATATAGTCATTTATGACTCTATTACTTTATGACTTTATGGTTTTACGACTTTATGACTTTAGTTCAAGCAAGGGCATAATTCATTATATAATATAATATAATAGTATAATAATACTATTATATTATATTATATTATTTAAGACAAAGTGGGCTGTGGATTGGGCCTTACAATATAAAGTCCCTAGGCCCATTTGGAAGGCCCACTTTAAAGTAGAAATTTCAATTTGGACCCTACAAGTGGGCCTATGGACTTTATATTGCAAGGCCCACTCAACGGCCCACTTTGTAAAGTAGGGCTAAAGTTAAGGCCCACTTCAGGTCCAAGTGGGCTCAACTCCAAATGGGCCGGCCAAATGGGCCCTAATATAAAGTGCCCCTTAACTTTCAGAGCGGAAGCAAATTTAAGAGCGGCGAACAAGAGGAGTGTTCGTGTGTCGTGAGCAGGTTTGGAGCTCGCCGGGGCACGAAAGGAAGGAAGGTTTCTTCATGTCCGGAAGGACGGCTAGAGCGCAAAGGTTTGGCGTTGGATTCATTTGCAGGTGTGTGTGTCAAGACCTGTGCCCGGAAATTATCGTTGTCGAGTACCACCTGCACGTACAGGCAGCAGAAGGAGGAAAGGCTTTGAACTGGGCTTAAGGGTTAGGGTTCAAGGACGTCGGTGGGATCAAGGTTATCGCGCACAGACAGACTTCCTGCGTTTATTGAAATAAACAGCCGTGGAACGTGGAACTGAGCGGGTAGGGTTGAAGGGCAGGTTGTGCCGTATTCCACGGCTTGTTGACGTTCTGCTAGATCTTTGAAGATGCGTTGTCATATTGCGATCATACTTCGAAATGGGACGAGGCTGCCACGATTGTCGCCTATACGAAGTAAGATTTTGAACTTATGAATTCTGGTCCAGCTTAGGGCCTTCCTGGAGCGGGGATCATCTTCGTATTGGTAGAATGTTGAACATAACTCGAGGAGGAACTGACATTTAGGTGTCCTCAAAGGATGTATTTACTAAAACCTGCGGTCATTGAAATAAACAGCCGTGGAACATGGACCTGAGCGTGTAGGGTTTGAAGGGCAGATATGCCGTAACTATACCACGGCTTTCATAACCTTCTGCCAGATCTGTGAAGATGCGTTCTCATTCGATCATACTTGGAAATGGCACGAGGCCGCCACGGTTGTGGCTACATGAATTAAGACTTTGAATACATGAATTCTGGTCAGCTTAGGGCTTTCTTGGAGCGGAGATTATCATATTTTATATTGGCAGGACGTCGAACATTAGGTACTCCAAGAGGAACTGACATTCAGGTTTTCTTAAAGGGCCGAGCAACTCAAGGCAGTATTTCTGCAACAAACCTGTAGCATAGCCTGCGATCAGGAGGGTGGAACGTAGTATTCTTCGAATGTCTTTCTTCAACGATGCAGAGGTTTTCTTCAGATTCATTACCGATTGTTGACGATTCGCGTTTCTCAATGCGTTAGTTCTTCGAGGATTTTATCAACAGCAAGGGTATCATCATCAGCTATCTTACAGAATCTTTTTAAGCGACGCTTGAAGTTGTACATATATATGTATATATGGGCTTGGAATCATTTGGTTCGACCTGCTCATGGACTTGGTTTTGAGTATCGTCTATGGCCATCGTGGAAGACATGAATGCGAGAATACTTTACTCTTGTTTCAATATTTTATCAACACACAGGCTGGCAAATAGAAGAATATTAAGCTCTACGGTAGACCTCTGCAGTAAGGAACATACGTGAAGAATATGATATTCGGCTGGACTTGCGGCTATACATGATTGATGCATCATCATCACATAGACACGATGTTCTGGTATTATGTGCAGTTTTTTCTCCATCTCCCCTTGAAAATATATCTTTGACAGGTTTTAATGAATTGTGCTCATTGATTAGGATTGAATCAGCAAGCAGTTGCGATTGCCAGGTTGACCTATATTCTAATTGAAGTGTCGCGTTGTCTAAGAATGTAGCGTATTAGTATGTCACAGTTCATTGGTCAGTCAAGTTTGCACAATTGTTGATAAGGATATGGCTATTCAAATTGAATCTGTTTATGAATTTTGTTCAATGTTTAGCATACTCTCCTTGCGTCCCTTTTAGTCTAGGGACTACAGGGCATATTTGGTGCCTTGTTAATGAGTTGGAACAATTGTTTGACCAGATTTGTGAGGAATCAACAACAGATCTTTTAAAGTATGGTGACAGTCAGTGAGCAGGTACCAAAGAAATTATGAATGGAAGTGGATATCTTCAAGGCTTGAGAGTGCATCTGTTATTAGTGCTGAAGTTTTTGATGCTCATTGACGACTAGGGCTGTGTTCATGGACCTTCACAACAAATTTCTTGACCAGCTATCCTCAGTTCAGATTAATTATTTGCATCTCTTTGTAGATGCAGGTGTGGGTGCAGCTATTATTAGATTTTCATTCACACTCAGTGACCTTATCTTATTTTACCTCTGCACTATCAAGTTCTCTAAATGCTGTGGGAATTATTTACAAAGTTCTGAAACTTGTGTCATGGAGAATCTGGGATTAGTATCAGAGATGCACCGCAGTAGCAGAAGTTCAAGAAGATATGGCATGCAGCCCACTTCTGCAAACTTCCTGCCAGAACCTCTATCAGCACTGCTTGAATTCACAGGCCTGATGCGAGGGCAATCTCACCAAGTTGATAGTGACCACGGGGTTGCTATGAGCACTGGCTTTGTGGGACAAAATCCTGAGTGAAAGACCTGGAGACTGTGGTGCAGAGGTCTCAATCAGGATATTTGGTGTGGGGGAGTCTGAGCTGGTTTGAGTTGCTACGCCACCAGCAGCAGTCAGTGCTAGGAATGGGTCTGTTGCATGTACCTCACAGTCCTCTTCATCTCTCCTTCCCATGCACATAGTAGGTACTGAGAATATCTCAGGGCTCACAGTCTCGCCAAATGCAGTAAGCATTGAAGAGAGGGTTGAGGTGCCAGAGGCAGTTGGAAATGGAGGAAGAGAGGCTGGATCACAAAGATATGATTTTCAGCAATTGGCAAGGTGGATCGAGCAGGCATTGCCTTTCACCATATTGCTGTTGATGGTATTTATCAGACAACATCTGCAAGGTCTGTATTCTATTTCCTTACCAACTACGCTCACAGGAAATGACAGGTTGGTATGTTGTCATGGACATGGACAAGGTCAGAATTGTATTGTAGAACATCTCAAGTCAGTATCTGTATTTTGTGTCGTTTGCACGAGTGTGGTAAAATCACAAACTTTTGTTGGCAAAATTACTATGTAAAAACAATGTAATGTTGAAACATTATCACAAACTCCTAATTAATGTCATGACAATTGCACAATTTTCTGATTTTCTTCAAAGATGTACCACAATCTGCTTCTATGAAACAAATTGTTACATAAGAATAATACATTTATCATAAGATAATTACATTGTACACCACCCTTTGGAAATTTGTGACGTAGCAATGATAACTGCTTCAGGTGTTAAAATACAAACCACCTCAAGGGGTACTCTGAAGTCTATCTTGGAAAATAAATTATTCTAACCTGTTTGTGGCAACATAAAGAGTTGGATAAGAATGTCTGCTATTGGAACTAATCCACTTTTGTACATTTCTTTGCAGGGACATAAAATTTGGAAACAAATAACGTATATGTGTTTGGTGTAGATACTGTTGTGAGGCAGTCAGCAATGGTTCTGAAATATGGGATTCTCATCTTCTACAAGAATAACAAAGGCCAAAATCACCAGCGGCAGGTATTTTCAGAAAAAATTACAGCTTAACCAGAATGCACCAATCCTCAAGGGATATCATATTCAACTGATATGCTTAAACCCTCATTACGCAGAGAATGGTTAAAGTAATGGCTTGAGCCCTTAATATTATGAAATCGTTGAAACCTTTGACTTTCTAGTATATAGAGGTTCTTGAGGTGATTTTGAGGAGTTTGCTAATAGTATGCTGTTGCAGGCCCAACTTTTGACATTAGTGGAGTACATGCTGCTACTATATCAGGCCTTGATACCATGACCAGTCTGGTATAGGTTTACCTTGAATAAAGATTATGGCAACCTGTTCTTGTCTCTTACAACTAAGTTGTACTTAACTTTCAAGCTTACCTCCAGTCTAGAGAAGGTAATGTGGCTTCAAGCCCTTGTTACTTCTATTGTGCATCATGATTTGACTGCTGAGTGCTTTCAGAAATCTAATGGATGCTGTATGTTGCATTATCTAGGTGCAAATGTTGTGGGCAGCACTTGGAGCATTGTCATGTAAGGAAGTTCAAAATGGTGCCTATGCAACCAATGAAGAAGTAAAGTGGTCAATCTCTTGGGCAAAGTTAGACAGCTGACCTGACTTTATTCATTTTTTGCAAATGGTTTTTTTGTATGTGCCCCTCTTGAGACTGTGACAATACCGGACCCTAACAATATCTCCCAGTGTTCTGAATTTGATCTAGGATGCTCTTCTAGTGACGAAAGTTGCGCTGAGCTTGAACTGGTACAGTGTTGTACAGGTGCTTGCAGCAGGCGATATGTGTGCAATCTGTCAAGAAAAGATGCATGCCCCTATATCACTTCAATGCAAACACATCTTTTCCGAAGACTGCGTCTGAATGGTATGAAAATGCTGCATTTTGGGACACAGGCAGATGTCTTTAATCCTTAGAAGCTCGAGAGGCCCTTTCAGGACCTTAAGTTAACATTGGGATCACCTCTTGATATTTTAAGCTGGAATTGTCAAAAGCCCTTATTATGATTAGCCCATATGCATTTTTCCAATCTGAGCATATAAAGATGTAGAATAAATTATGGGGAGATTTGAGCTTGTATAAATGACCTAGACTTGAAAACATACTATGTATATCTAATCACTATTATGACATTACTGTACTTCATTCATACTTGCTGTTTCAAAGAGATTATTCTAAATATGTATTCATTACTATAGACCAAATAAATTATTTTAGACAATACTTGTTGGAGGTTTGTAGAAGTTGTTGTGTAACCTGTATAAACACCACCTTGATCCATTTAAGGGTTGAACTTGGAACCTGGACATTGCATCAGATGTACTGTTGCCTTGACTGTGAGGTGTTTTAAGAGATCCCTAAACTCAATTGTGATTTATAATATCTGGAATGTTTGATTGTCTTGGCAGGTTTGAGAGGGAATGGACATGTCCATTATGTCGTGCTGTGGTGAAACTCGCAGGGCTATGGTCCTACGGTGATGGCTCAACTAGCCTCTTTATTCAATTATTTTAGAGCTTCTTGCCACTCCATCCAATAGAACACCCGCCACATCTGTAATTAGGACGTTGAACAAACATATTTAGTCAACTTTATTTCAAACTTTCTACAATCTAGTGGAAGTATAGGGCGGTGCAAATTTTGCCTGTGTAGGAAGATAGAATAAGGAGGATTGCAAAAAAATTGGTAATTTTATTCCATAGATTGAATTACTTTGAATTTTTGAAGCCAAAAGTGGGCATGAATTTATTACCATTGTCTAGATTTTTCCATAACTGCCCATTTTAACCGCTCAATCCCTCTCACTTTAGCACTCAAAACCAAGACGTGTCATGGCACTGTTGGTTTTGGCATGATCGAAATTCAATCCCAGCCATATGGATATTCAGTCCCAGCCAGGTTGAATTTCAGTCCCAGCCTGATCAAAATTATGGTACCCTATAGATTGCCAATGGGGTCCCGATCGGGAATAGGTGCCTCTACTCTAGTTGAAGAGGTTGTATTACCTTTCCTTGTTTTAAATCGTTAATGGTAAAAAAATTCTTGACATGACATGCATGATATCTCTTTGTGAGATCGTCGTGTTAGAAAATGGCTAAGTGGGGACATTGTTCTGTATAGTAATTGACAATATTTTCATGTGTGTATCTTTTTGTTGTACATTGTAAATAAACGAGGCCGTGTTAGAGTGGAGTTTTTATAGGGGATTGTTAAATCGACCACGTAGTTGTTAAAACAAGCATAGATACGTGTCGTGTGGTCACATGACTTGTCAAAATTTGATAGTTCATCGCACCCATGAAGAGGAGGATTTGGGTGAACCAACCCATAGACTCGTTCTTTGTTGGATACCTAAACCCTTGCCTCCAAGGAACCAATGTACGGGTTGTTTCGCCTTGGCCTGAAGAGGAGCAAGGTATCAACTGTGCTTCCTCTTTCTTTATATTTCAACTTACTACTAGAATTATAGTAGAGGCACCCATAACCAATCACTTAAGTAATTATGCGCCAGATCTAGAGAAGTATAAGGCGGTGCAAATTTTTCTTGTGTAGGAAGATAGAAATTAGGAGGATTGCAAAATTTTTGATGATTTTGTTCCTTAAATTGAAATCACTGTGAATTTTTGAAGCCAAAAGTTGGCCAAAACATATTACCAACGTCTAGAGTTTGCCATAGCCGCACTTTAGCACTCAAAATTTATCAAAATTTAGTCTCAGCCCAATCAAAATTCAGTCCCAACTTCATCAAAATTTTGGTACCCTATAGATTGCCGAAGGGGTCCTAATCGGGAATAGGTGCTTCTACTATATTCAAAATTTGACAAGTCATGTGACAATGTGATGTGTCTTTGTGGTTGTTTTGACCAGTGTGATCGATTCAACAATCTTCTTTCTATATTTTATCCACACCAAATGTCAGCTTACTACTCAGGATTTAATTGACATTTGACATGGCACCTCCGTTGTAGGGATGTGCCAACTTGTTATGAAATGTTAATACTTCATTGCCCGAGTCTATTTGCATATGATCAATCATACATTGCATCCTTGATTTCACTATGTTTATGCAAGCTAAGCATATCATTGCCTTATTCAGAAATTTTCATATCGTCTAGTAATAGTGGTAACATTGAAATATAGTAGAACATGAAATTTATGAAACAAATCCAAAACTCATAAAAAGTTTACAGGCTATATAACATATGTATAAGAATACTATGGTATGCTCAAAGTTAGCTATAGTCTCTAACTTTGGGAAATTGATAGTAAGATCATTTTTGGGGGATTTCTTATAATTTTAGGATGGAAGGGAAAGTAGAGTTCAAGAAGTTTACTTCATTAAGGTAAAAGTGTCTAATTCGGTAACAAGCCCAATTTTGACACCTATTTTGGGTCTCTTTATGGGCAGCTACCATCCATTAATTAGTTAGGACCCCCATACAATATTTGTCTCATTAAAATTTGTGATGGGTGTAAAGAGTCTTTATTAACAACCATTATATTACCTACAAGCTAAATTTAGGCAAGTTGGTTTGGATTTCAATCACTTATAGAAAGCAACTCCAAATTGTTTGACCTAAGTGGTTGTGGCCCTAATTGAATTGTGGTGGGCTTCAAATCTATGTGCCATGTGGGCTAGTGCAAAAGTGGGTGGTTGTGTTGATCAATTGGACTGAAATCAAATTTTACACAATTACCCAACCCCTGGTCATGCAATATATTATATATAATTGAATGTTAGATATTAGCAATATATATCAAATGCCCTTTAATCTTATTATGCATCATGTAAGCTTTTTGCAACACTTCATAAATACTCACTCACTCAAGTTATTTGCCACCATCCCCAACAAAACTCAGCTTGTCTTTGAGGACATGGCCACTTGACTAAATGTGCATGAAGGACATGAACAAATATCCACTATTGTTGAATACCATGCCTAACTTGCAAAAGTGGACGACAATGATGCATATCTAGGTGATGTTAAGAAGTTTGTGTATGTGAACATCACACCAATTAGGAGGCCGTTGTCAAAATCTTCCTTGGGAGACCACCATAGTAGTAAGAAAATGTTTATGGCCAAATTCTTTTGACATTCAATATGAGTATGTGGTCAAGGTGTGTGGTAGCCTTTCGAGAAATTGGAAGGAAAACAAAGAGTGACATTAGAGGGAATTGGCATTTGTGAGAGAACATGGTGGATGATACATAAAATATTAAGATCCAGATTCATGGCATACAAATTCAAGTACAAAACAAAAGTAGACGGTGATCAAGTCATGCATTAGGGGCTCATAGAAGCCTAGAAACTTCAAGATGTGATGCCCCTTGTCCTTGTAATTTTTTATTGCAACAATGTTTTGTAGATTTCTTAAAACTTTTTTGATCAACTACAGTCAACTAAAAAATTTCAAATTCCAATTGCTAGTCGACCAAAAATTTCCAATTTTTTTGGGATTATTAAATCTTGTTAGATGCCAGGTCTAATGCTCCATATTTTTTTTGGATTTTTTGGATATTTTTTCCCCTCTAGGTGGCTAGTAAGTAAGCCTAAGCAACTAGTTATTTAGTAAGTGGGCCTAGCCACCTATTAAGTAAGCCTAACCAAGTAGTTATTTAGTAAGTAGGCCAAGTCACTTAGAAAATAAGCCTACCTAGCTGCCTAATCCGCCTAGCCACCGAGCCCCCTTAGCCACCTAGCCCCGAGAAGACCCTAAAGCTGGCCCCCCCGAAAAAAGACATGAGGCCCACGGCCCCACCCCGCCTTGGTGGCAAACACCACCCCCGCCCCCACCCACCTTGGTGGCAAGCACCACCCCCCGCCACCTAGGACCACTAAGGCCCTTGGATGGGCCTTGGTGGATCAACGGCCCGGATCCACCATGCCCGCGACCACACAAGGCCCGTTCACAGCGCCTCAGTGACGCGGGGGGGGGGGTGTCGGATCCGACAGGCCCTTTGGTTCAGAATTGGGGACCTCACATTTGGTATAAATTTTAGATTTTTGAGATTGGGGAGTGCCTGAGAGGGGTCCGATTTGTCTCCATATGGGCTTAGGATTGTGATTTCTGGGATTGGGGCATCCTTGTAAGGGTCCCGATGTGAGGCCATGTAGGTGTAGACTTTTGATTTCTAAACGTGGGGTATGCTTCTAAGGGGTCCGAGAAGATGCCATAAAGCTTTATTTTTTTGATTTCTAAGTTTAAGGCAAGCTTGTTAGAGGTTTCAATTGGGGGAAGGGGGGTCTGTCGGATCCGACATGCCCTTGGGTTGAAAGCTCGGGACCTCACAAATGTTTTAATTTTTGCATTTTTAATATATGGGCGTGTTAGTAATGGGTCTGATGTGAGGCCATTGAGGTTTATTTCTGCGAATTCTGGGATTATTGTATGGTAGTAAGGGGTCTAATTTGAAGCAAAGGGGAACTGTCGGATCCGACAGGCCCCTTTGTTGATAGATCGGGACCTCACATATATATTAATTCTCTGATTATTGGCTATTTGGCGTACCTTTTAGGGGTCCGAAAAGAGGTCTTATAGCTATATTTTTTGATTTCTAAGATAGGGGCAGGCTTTGTTAGGGGTCTGATTTGAGGCAAGGGGAGGATGTCGGATCCGACAGGCCCTTGGGCTCACATCTCGGGACCTCACATTTGTTATAATTTTGTGCATTTTTGAGATTTGGCCGTGCCTCTATGGGGCCTAATATGAGGCCATGTAGGCTTAGGATTGTGATTTGTGGGATTGAGGCATGCTTGTAAGGGGTCCAATTTGAGGCCATATAGCTTTGATTTTTGATTTCTGAGATTCGGGCACTCTTGTAATGGGTCTGATTTAAGGCCATATAGCTTCAATTTTTGAGAATTCTCGGAGTGGGGTATGCTTGTTAGGGGTCTAATTGGCGGCCATGTAGGTTTAGATTTCTGAATTCTGGTAGAGGGGCATGCTTGTAAGGGGTAGTTAGGGGTCTGATTTGAGGCAAGGGGGGGGGATGTCGGATCCGACATGCCCTTGGGCTCACATGTCGGGACCTCACAATTGTTATAATTTTGTGATTTTTGAGATTTGGCCGAGCCTCTATGTGGCCTAATATGGGGCCATGTAGGCTTAGGATTGTGATTTGTGGGATTGAGGCATGCTTGTGAGGGGTCCAATTTGAGGCCATATAGCTTTGATTTTTGATTTATGGGATTCGGGCACTCTTGTAAGGGGTCTGATTTAAGGCCATATAGCTTCAATTTTTGAGAATTCTCTGAAGGAGCAGGCTTTTTAGGGGTCTGATTGGAGGCCATGAAGGTTTTGATTTTTGATTTTTTAGATTCGGGCATGCTTGTGAGGGGCCTGATATGAGGCCATCTAGCTTTAATTTTTGAGAATTCTCGGAGTGGAGTATGCTTGTTAGGGGTCTGATTTGACTGCTTTCATGTTTGCAAGTCTTTTGACTGCTTCTCCTCTGTTTCAGCAGATATATCTGTTTTCAGCATGATTGTAAGGGGTCTGAAAAGAGGCCACATAGCTTTATTTTTTGTTTTCTAAGATTGGGGCAGGGTTATAAGTGGTCTGATTTGAGGCCATATATCTTTAATATTTGGGAATTCTTTGAAGGGTGAGTCTTGTAAGGGGTGTGATTTGAGATTTGAGGCAAGGGGGGGGGGGGGGGGGGTTTGTCGGATCCGACAGAACCTTAGTTTCAGTACTCGGGTCCTCACATATGTTTACATTTTGTAATTTGTTGGATTCGGGCATGCTCTTAAGGGGTCTGATTTGAGGCCATATATCTTTAGTTTTTGATTTTTAAGATTGGTGCAGGCTTATAAGGGGTTCTGATTTCAGGCCATATAGCTAAATTATTTGAGAATTCTCTGAAGGGGCATGCTTGTAAGGGGTCTGAAAAGAGGCCATATAGCTTTAATCTCTGATTTCTAAGATTGGGGCAGGCTTGTAAGGGGTGTGATTTGTGATTTGGGGCAAGGGGGGGGGGGGGGTATGTCGGATCCGACAGGCCCTTAGGTTCTCAACTCGGGACCTCACATATGTTTACATTTTGTAATTTGTTGGATTCTGGCATGTTTGTAAGGGGTCTAAAAAGAGGCCATATAGCTTTATTTTTTGATTTCTAAGATTGGGGCAGGCTTATAATTGGTCTGATTTAAGGCCATATAGCTTAATTATTTGAGAATTCTTTGAAGGGTGAGGCTTGTAAGGGGCGTGATTTGTGATTTGAGGCAAGGGGGGGGGGGTATGTTAGATCCGACAGGACCTTAGTTTCAGTACTCGGGTCCTCACATATGTTTGAGCGTGCCTGTAAGGGGTCTGAAAAGAGGCCATATAGCTTCAATTTTTGTGAAATCTGATTTGGCCTCGAATTTGTTCACAGCTAGAGGATGCTACGGTCAAGGAGTTACCCGATATACTTACTGCATTGGGTGGGCTTGATGGAGACGTGGAAGTTGATTCGTTGCCGGATTACTTGGAGAAGTGGCGAATCTGCCTTTGGGATAAGGCGTTCATTGGTCACTTCTCTGGGTCAGATATCTACGGAAAGGGGACGTGGTGGAAGGATGTCAAAGGCGCTGACAACATTGTCAAGCGCTTAATTTTTCGATAAGTTACTTGGGACATCTTTTGTCTTCATTTATTTCAAACCATTTTATTTCTAAGTTGCTGAATGGCCTCACTCCTTCGTTGTCAAGGTACATCAAGCACGAGCTTTTCAAGAAGAAGGCTTTGAAGAAGCTCCCTCCATTTCTAGACGCATGGTCTGATTCCTCTTCGCCCACTTTCATTTTTTCCCCGGCTCAAAAGCGCAACTTCTCCCTCCCGCATCTCCGCGAGTGTTGCTGGTACTTGGAATGTAAGAGGACGTGGCAGCCGGATGAGGAGGCGGAGTTGAAGATTCGACTCTCCGGTGGAGAGCCTCCACTGCCTCCTTCTCAAAGCGATGAGGTTGTTGTCCTTGACAGTCAACTTCCGGAGGCGGATGAGGTAGTTGCGACTATCGATGAGGCCAACACACAGAAGTCCAAGAGGAGGAAGCGTGCAACCCAAGACGAGTCATCACTGAAGAAACGCGCGAGGAAGCTGAAGACTGTGGAGGATGATCCCCCTCCCCCTGCTTCACCTGAGGCGGCTGTGGCATCTACTCCATCTCTTAGTCAAGTTCCTACTCTATCCAGGCCGCCTCCTCCGCCCATTCTTTCATCTGCTAGGCGTCCTCCCGTTGTTTTAGAATGCATCTTGAATGCCTCTATCCTTCATCAACGTCGTCATTTTCAGGAGGTTTCCAACTTCATTCTTTCTCTTCCACCCTCCTATCCGCGGAGAGCTCTAGGCGTTGCGAGGTCAGATGTGGGCATGGCTGATCTTGTCATTGCCGACATCCCTGAGAACCTGCCTGTACCCAATGTCTCCGATCCTTCCTATAGTGTACCTTCCTGGAATGCATTGGATACCGATTTTCTAGGTGAGCTCTTCGATTTTGCGGATGAGATCCTGCATGACGATGGAGCTTTCCTCCTCTTTCATCCAGATGACAATGGTGACTTCAAGGAGAGCATTCAAGACCACTTTGCTGCTTTTGGCTTCACCATCTTTAAGGAGTGGTTGGGAGTCAACCGTCTTCGCCTTCATTCAGCTAAACATGTGGACAAGACCACTAACCTCTTCCAAGTTGTGCTACTTGTTCGTGCCACGAAAACAATTGGATCCGACCTTGATAAGCGGCCCCGGCACTCGTCATTTCGCCTTCACGATGCCAATGAGCTCAAGGCTCTTGGCATTGAGCTGGACATGGATGATGCCATTATGAATTATACCACAACCCCTCTCATGGATGGCTCCAAAGCTTGGCGTGGTCCCCGTGAGAAAGATATTTTTTTCTTGTCCTCCTTGATCATGGCAACTACTGACATTGGGCAGGTCGTGGTTGACGTTAATGCAGGCGTTGGTATGTCCTACTTCACTTGCCATCATATCTTGGTTTTCATTTTCTACCTTTGCTTTTATTTATGTTTGCTAACCATTCCTCTGCAACAGGGACTTCTGTCCATGCATGCAGGCAACTTGGGCGCCATATCGTTGCTCTCGAGGAGGACGAGGACATCTTCAACCGTGTCCTTAAGCCACTTCAGAGTGTTAAGCATCCGGTGAAGGCTCCATCCATTGTTGTTGCTTCCACGCAGGCTTCACAAGGCACGCAGAAGAGGCCGCCGGCCTTGAAGCGATCGAGGCCAGAGTCCTCGCAGTAAGTGAGTATGATGACCTTCTAAGTTGCTTCTTTTCCTTGTCCACTCAGCTTTTACACTTTCCATCCTCTTTCTTACAATTTTCATGCTTGTTTTCAGACTTGGCCTTGGAGCAGATGTGTTTGGTACGCCTACCAAGGGATTCACTTTGCCAATCTATGCCCATGATATGGCGATGGTACTAGCGGCACAACCTTCTCCTAGCAAAGCTAGTACCCCGTCTCCACGTTATGACCCCCGTGCCTTAGACTTCTTCGAGCTTCTTGCAGAGGTGGATAATGAATGCCATACCTTAGATTCCACTTCAGATGAGGGCGGCCATGAGGGGAGTATCTTTGGAAGTAGGGAATCTAGTAGTGACAACCTCATTGTTGATTGATTTTTGGTTTGATTGATTGGTATTTGGATTTATAAAGTGTGGTGTGGTTTTTAATATTCCAATTGTCTTGTTGAATGCATCTTGTCGTTGTTCTCAAATAACACTACACTTTTGTGGTCGTCAACTAGTAGACAATCTAAAGACAAGTAGCCAAACCAAATACACCTAACATTTTGATTTCTCAAGCATATCCTACCCACAAGAAAGAGGCCTCGGATCCCAGGCCTCTTTCCAAACCTCCTCCTCATGCTAGAACATACAAGAAATGGCCAAATGCAAAAACAAGTAGCCAACTCAAATATACATAACATTTTGATTTCTCAAGCATATCCTACCCACAAAAAAGAGGCCTCAGATCCGAGGCCTCTTTCCAAACCTCCTCCTCATGCTAGAACATACAAGAAATGGCCAAATGCAAAGACAAGTAGCCAACTCAAATATACATAACATTTTGATTTTCAAGCATAAGCTACCCACAACTAAGAGGCCTCGGATCCGAGGCCTCTTCCCATAGGTCCACCATCTTCTCAACCACACTGAATTTTCCCACGGCCATAGGGACTCGTTGGTAATTTTAAGAAACTTTTGGTCCTAAAAATTAGGCACTCCATAAATATCGGCCTCATAATTCCAAAATTAAACTTGAAATATGTGCAAAATCCACGGTCATAGGGGTCCTAACTTTCGTTAAATGGAGTTTTAAATTTTGATTTTCTGCTCACGAGATCTGCTCACCGCTCACCGCTCACATCGTAGCATTCCTGCTTGTGCACTCACCTGGCACCTAGAAAACGTAGTTTGAGGAGCAAAGAGTATACATCCTGGAGCTTTGGGACATGTGCCATGTTTTTATAATCCATAGACCATAATTATACCTACTTTTTAAGGGAAACTCTGCTGATGCGATCTACATGGAAGTAGAGTTGAGGTGCTTGACATGGCTTCAAGAGAATTTGAGCCCGCAGTCTCACTACAACCAAAATAATGTCAACACACCAGAGGAGCACTTATTACTTATCACTTGTCGCCCAAAATATTTATTTTTGTCGTGGCAGGAAGACAAATAAACCCTCAATGTTTTCTGGCGTCCACCTGGGTTAATTCTAGATGCCTAGAAGGCTTTTGAAAGTCATTTTCAAAGCACTTGAAACATACTGTTAGAAGTTGAAACCAAATTTTTGGTGGGCAAAGTGATGATATTTGTTGTCTTGAGCTGAGAGAACATTCCAATTTTTGGCATCATCATGGGTGATTTCTAGAACCCTAGAATTCGCTCCACAAGTCATTTTGAAAGCAATTGAAATCAAAATGAAAAAATTTCAACCCATTTTTTCTTTCCCAAATATTGATATTTTGTGGTCAAAGCAACGAGATAAGAAATCCCAATTTCTTGTTCATCATCCTCACAACAAGATAAAACTATACCAATTTTTGTGGTGTCTATCTGACTTATTTCCAAAACTCTAGAAGTGCTACATGAGTCAGTTTGAAAGCACTAAAATCAAAAGGTGCTAAAGTCTATTTATTTATTTTTATTTCACGGCAATGAGATAAAAAAATTTCAATCTATGCAAATCATTTCCCAAACCCTAGAAGCGCTAGATGAGTCAGTTTGAAAGCACTTAAATGAAACTGTCAAAATTTTGGGACCTGCTGTATGTTCCCCAATATATTGAAATTTGTAACTGGAGTATAGAGATAAAAAATTCCAAATATTGTCAAAACTCTAAAAAAAGGAACAAAAGTCGTTTTGAATTGTGAAAGCACTTGAAATCCAAATGTCAGAATTTTGAACCCACTGTTTGTTGGCCCTAATATTGATATTTGTTGTCACTGCAGTGTAATAAATCTTTCCAATGGATTTGGACATTATTCTGGATTATTTCCCAACCCTAGAAGTGCTACTTAAGTCATTTTGAAAGGATTTGAAAATAATGTCAAACTAGGAACAAAAAAAGTTGGGGCCAAATGGTGATATTTGTTGTCAAAGTACCAATAAAGCTCACTCCAATTTATTGGGTTATTTCCAAAACCTAGAGCATTGCGGGAATCATATGAAAGCAATTGAAAGAAGATAAGTTAGAAATTGGCACAAATTCAGGCATTTGAATGTGCAAGAAAACTATATTTACGACCATGTATGAATTATTAAGCATGTATCTCATTGCATAAATAAAGCTAAAATAAGAATTGTTGTTTTATTTCTTTTAAATGGGTATGGTAGGTCTTGTGGACCTTACATTATCCAACTGAATGGTCTCCGATGTAGTCTGCAAAATGGCTTGACAATGGCTTTTTTTGTCACTGGGATGGGGCAACACATGGGTTGGGCGAGTATCACGCCTCCCAAGGTTGGTTGGCAAAGGACCAAGCATTAAAGTTATCCTTAAAGTCTCAGGATGCCGGGTGAAAGTCAGGCTGCAGTCCCGAGTTGAGAGATCTATTTTATATTTACAGGGTTTGTTTTCTTGTGTCAGTAGACTAAAAATAATGACAGGGTCAATCTTTGGGAACCTTGAGTTGGGACCCTCGGGAGCTTTTCCTGACTCCTTTGTTTCTAGAGGCACCCTACCCCCTTCTGAGCCAAATGTAGGCAGGCAGCTGCGCTAGAAGGCTACCGACTCTGCCAGGCAGCCGCGCTAGCAGGCTGCACCGGGCTAATTAAAGCTCCGGCAAAATGGGGCAGGCAAGCTCCTTAAGTTTACGTTAATCCACCTAAACTCAAGGTACAGGTCTAAAGTCAGGTCTCCCAAGGCTGAGATTTTAAGGATAACTTTATTGTCAAGCCTCGTTTTGCAGATTGCATTGAAGATCATTGTATTGGGTAATGTGAAGGGTCTAAAGGGAGGTGATAACTTGAGGTTGTTTCATGTGAAATTTCCTACTTTCTATTGTCAATGCCCTCTTTGACCAACTCATTTTGGACTATATCATTTATGGTATTTAGTGTTATATGCGTAATAGTGTCACTTACCCTATTTTGAGGCGTATGCTAGGTTACAATGATGATTTAACAACTTCATCATAAGTGTTACCTCATGGCACTTGGCATTCAAGTGCACTTATTAATATCTTGACATGAGTATGTTCAATAATGTTATGAGGTGCATGCCTATGTTACACAATGATCTACAAGTTGACTAAAGTGTAAACACATGACACTTGCCATTAGTACGGTAAAAATATCTTTCCCTTGCATACTAAAACGCAAAACTATCATCTAAAGTATTCCGATGTGCTACTCTAAATGTCATAATGTCATGATGTCAATATTTTTTCACTTAAAGAAATTACTTATGTTGATAAATGAAATCATATTGACAATTAGTAGGCGTGACACTTTGAGACCTCTAGGCCCTTTGCAAATAGTGTACATGACACTAACTATCATAAACAGTGTGCCTCTTTGTTGAGTTTTGGTTATCTATTATCTTACATGAGATAATGGGTTACATGCATGCTAATGCTTGTAAGAATATAGATCCATTACTTGATTTTCTGGATCAAAATGTTTTTGGTTGTGCAAAATCTATAAATGCTACACATGTAGCCACTATGGATTGCAAGGACTGAACCGAATAGCTACAAATAGGAGACTGCTACTTTGAATTTTTTCACCCTGATGATTTTGTGTGGCTGTGTGGGCCTTTGGACAGTTTTGTGTGAGCAAGATATTTTGCTTCACAGTCGTGTGGAGCTAAATTTTATTACCCCATTCCAACTTATATAGAATCCACTTTGGAATGACAAGGATGAAGTCTATAATATTCATGGCTTGTGTATTATGCTACTAGCATGTTGATACATGCATACATTGCATAGTCCGATGTTGTTTATGGAGGTATCATGTAAAGTGTTAGCAATTGTTTTTATTTGTCATACGTGAACCAGCATCAGGGAGATAGGTCTATCTATACATGTATATACTCATACACATGCATATATGGATGATAATAAGCCATTTTTAAAAATGGCATTTAAATGAATATCTTTAGTTCAAGTGAAGTGAAACTGTAGTGGAAATTGTGATATGTCCAACTACAAGGTGAAAGCACATTCACCTTTATAGGTCTTCCAATGAAGTTGCACTAACTCATTGGGGGGTGCAACTACATTGATCATACCTAGTATTGTGAGTTATGTGTATGATTACCAAGCTTTTAATGCCTATAAGGGGGACATCACCTTCGTTTAATAGAGGACCCTCACCTGCAAATGGTCTGATTTTGTGGTGATTCTCACCTAGCAAGCCAGTGGAAAATAAAAGGCTCTTAAGATTACTTTGCGAATTTTATTAAGTTGCATATGAATTTTTATTTTTATTTTGTTTTGTTTTTGGTAGATTAGCTAATCTATGAGATTTTTTTGAAATTTTTCCAAGCTACTTAACCTGCCTAAAATAGAAAAAATTCTGAAAGTGTCACTTTAAGGCCTCAGCACCTTATACACAAAACCCTAAACTGTGCCTATATGCACAACAATGTCGCCAAAGAAAATGTACAATAGGGTCCAAAAATATTTCTAATTTTGGATGTACTCCCAGTTTTGTGCTTCAAAACTAGTTGCATTCAATTTCATGTAGCTACCTCATTATATATTCTTTTTTCACCAAATCAATTGCAACTTGTGAAGCCATTAGTGGTCTTTAGTCACCACCTCTTAATCATGAGCACATGTCAAAAATTTAAAGATTTGGTTGTAATTAGAAAATTATGTTGTCAAGAGCTTAAACATGCAACTTCCCTTTTGGAGCTCATGGCGCCACCTCGTTGTTTTGATGGCATGTATTCATTGCAAGGTTTAGTCTACAAAGTTCAAGATTACAACATGGAGTGTCATTGCAATGGAGATTGGCTTGCACATATGAGATATGGTGGCTTGAAGTTGTTTTGGAGGTAGTTTGGCCAGCAACATTGGAGTTGCCTTTGTTGTTTTGTTGGTGATTGAATCTATTGATTTTTAGATTGTGCATTGGGTCATTGAGAGGTACCATGCCGTACAAAATCTTGAGTGATGAAGAAAGGGGTCGCATTGTGGGAATGCGTGAGTGGAATGAAGAGTTCAGACATTGCATCTGTATTGAATGTTCCACGGTCAACTATTTCTACTATCTTGACAAATTGGAAGGTCCGAGGATGTGATAGGCATCGGAAGTTGAGTGATCGCGATGCTAGAGCATTGGCACGTTATGTTAGAGATGATAGAAGACAACCATTGTCGGAATTATCAAGCCTATTGAATGTGACACAACAATTTACATGATCACCCTCAACAATTGAAACTTATGGAAGATGGTGCTCTAGTCCACTGTAGCTCACTTATGTTGCAATGGAGACAAGCTCATGGTATGGCAAAACTAATTTGGCCTGCAAACTCTCCAGATTTGAATCCCATAGAAAATTATGAAAGATTGTCAAAGATTTGTTACAACATCGTCCTAGACCCAAAAACAAGGAGGAAATGGCACAAACCATTCAATCAACATGGAATACAATAGAGTTATCCGTTAACTAAACCCCAGTTTTAGTAGGGAGTTGGTTGTTTTGCATGCAAGACTTTCCATGTTCGGTAAGTTTAGGGTGCATGCTTGGAATCAATGCGGAGGCTTGAATCCGGGACATTCCATATTGGTTCATTGGGTGCCAAACTCGTTTTGGCATGCCTTACCTTGCCAAAACGAGTTTGGCACCCAATGAACCAATATGGAATGTCCCGGATTCAAGCCTCCGCATTGATTCCAAGCATGCACCCTAAACTTACCGAACATGGAAAGTCTTGCATGCAAAACAACCAACTCCCTACTAAAACTGGGGTTTAGTTAACGGATAACTCTAATATCTTCGGAGCAACTCCAAACTTTGATTAGAACTATGCTTGATAGAATGCAAGCAGTTATTTCAGCAAGAGGTGGTAGCACTAGATGGTAGATACTATATTATGATAAGTTTTTTTAAATGTATCATTTTCTACTATTGTAATGAAAAGTTTTCATATTGTCAAAGTAGACTCTATTATCTTTCCAACACAATTTACGGTTTGTGAATTGATGAATTTTTGAGCCTGCAAGAGGTTTGCAAAGTTCGTAGTTTTCATTCTCATTCAACTCCAGGCCAAAAATTCGAAATATTTTTGGACCCTAGTGTACAACTGCTTCTAAACAGAAACTTAGTTGCACTGTCTAGAAAGCTAATTTTTTTATATAAATAGAAGCTTTATGATAGAATCAGGCACTCACGTCACATTTTAAAGAACAATCTAATGAAGTACAACATACAGATATGAACCTAATAATTACGAATAGTCTTTCAAAATTCCATAGGTCTACACAGTATAATATGATGCCTCAAAAGCATGTAATGAAGTCTACCAGAGAGACAACTGATTGAAAATAGAAAACGTGACTTTGCACAAAGTTGTTGAAATATACGTCCACCCAACAGACATATCTATGGCATCCTGAGTTGGAAACATGGTATTGTGAGTGGAGCTACATAAAATTAGGACACTTGTCTAATAAACTTTGATTATAAAAACTAGAAGGAATCCCAAACACAGATAGTTCCAGTTTCTAACAACAATGGTGTAAAAAGCCCCCTCTCGTAAACATCATTGTGAAAGCATGGTGATAGAAATAACAATCACCTTGTTCAACAGTACAACAACAGTACAACAACTTCTTCAGCTGCGTGTGGACCAATTGAACTAAACGGCTGAAAGAGCCAAACTGTTTGTGGATGTCATGTACCTTCTTCATTCCCGATGTTGACCACGTATAGAGAGAGCTTCAAGTATCCAAAGACGTCAGTAATGTACACCAACAACATCCATAAATGCAAGTCAGTGTATGGTGTAGAGCTTCATGATTAGCAAGGCCCCAGTGAATTTGGTGGAGTGTGTACCACATCAACTCTGGACAATATTTGTGACAAGGTCATTACCAGCCTCAGAAGTTTTCAATTCCAACAAGAAGCACTAATCATGTAGAAAAATGACAATCAAATGGTAATATACGAAACAAGGTCTGGAAAATAGTTCCTATTTATTGATAGTATGTACATCTATCTGAATTGAAAGACTACATATTCAGATCAAACAACACCAGAAGAATTTTGAAAAGCATCTGAAAGGCTCAGAGGGCTAGGTGCTATCCCAAAAGATGACTACAATTTCAGAATATTTTGATACTATCCAATACTATAGTTGCATACATCTCTTGCCAATAATTTGAACTCCCTGAATGACTTACCACCTCATACATTCAAGGTTTTTCCTTGCATGCGCTGGTTTAAAGGTCACGATACAAATATCAATCCAAGGATTTCAACCAACACAGTCTAGTGAAATCCATGCTCTTCAGTCTACACTAAAGTGCTTCACCTATGCATGGCATAGATAGACTACTCATTGGCCAATACAATACAAACATTCCCTAATCACGAAGCTCTCCAGTCATCTTTTACATTAGAAGTTCACATCAAATCCAAGCAAGTATCATATCTAATCTGCATAAAGCTTCAGTTTCAACATTGAGCAATGAATAAGCTTGGAACCAGTGGTTCACAAATCCGCTCAAATTAATGTGACATAGAACTAATGCTAAACATGCACATACATAATAGGTCACAGCAACATGGTAGTCTGTTCCTCTCGTATGTATCCTGTACCACCATCTTACCAAGTATTATCTCCAAGAGGTTGAGGAGCTGGCACCATTTGTCACTCTCCTGTTACCTGCAAACACCAACAATAAAAATTCTATACATCAGCAAGAATGTGCTTCAAATTTTATTTCTATTTTTTTAAATCATAGATATTGAGGACTAGCCTGCAAGTCACTTCACAAAATCAATCCAAAAATTTGGAGTAACAAGAGAGGAAACACACCACCGGAGTCAGAATCGAAGTTCAAGTTTCCTCCCAAAGACACATTCCTCTTTGATGCAAGTTTATCTGTTGAAGCATTAACACCAACATTTGTATATCTGCGGAGACGAGTTTGGGGATTCCCTGCTACTGATTTTCGATCCACTGCTGGTGAAAGTTTACGTGCTCCCTTCACAGGAGGTCGAGGAACCTGAGTTTGAAGAAGGGCCCTGGCAACAAGAAGTCTATCAAATGGGAGCCTAAGAAAACACATCAGTTCAATACACTACAACTCATGTTCTATGGACTCAATGAACTAAAAACCTAAACCCAGATCAAGACAATGACCCTGAGATTCAACACCTACATTACACGTGACATGGAAAGAAAATGTATAATAAACACCAAAGAAAGACTAGACTGCAAACAAGTCAGAAATATGCACATTGACAATAGTGAACAAAATCACAGTAATCTACTAAGAACATCATCTCAGTTCTGAATTGAACTGTCAACTAATCCAGCACAATAGGTAAGAAGATGTGTTGATACAAAAAACATACCTTCTTTCATGTCGAGGTAGTCCAAAGCTTGACTGAACCTTCTTGTTTTGGTCCACTTGGCTGGATGAGGACAGGTCAGCTTCTACAGACAGACCACTCTCTGAGAACAAACTTGCACTATCATCATACCCATCCCGAAGGTCGAAAATTCCATCACTTTCAAATTGATCTTCCAGACCTACATCGTTCAACAGGAATGAACTTCTTTTATTGATAACCCCCCGATTCTCGTGCTGATCAGCTAGCATTGCCTCGTGCACTGGAGACTCGTAGTAACCATTTGAATTCTGCTGACTACTGGAGGCAATATCAAAGAGAGGCTTAAGCTGAGATATACCCTGCAATGATCGCTGACTTAAGCCAGTTGAACGCCCAGCTTCAGCCTCCCCATTTGCTTCATACAGGTACCCACCAGTAGCAACTGTAGTATGCTTGTCAGCATCTTGAGAAAAAGATCGGCTCTCCTCTCCACTATGTCGAAATCTATCGTCCCACTCTTTGATTGTAATTTCCTCCTGGGCAGGTGATGAGCACGAAGTTGTGGTGTGGATAATTTCAGGTTCATTAACTTCACCTTGCTGTGGTTCCCGCTGCTTACTTTCCTGCTTGTTCTTCAACAGCACATTGTCATTTTCCAATGCTGCACTTGTACCATTTTGATGAACTCTAAGGAGTTTGAGCTTTTCATTTATGTTGTGGGCGCCCTCTTCCAGGACTTCAAACACCCCTTTCTGCTCTGTAGGGGAACTCAATGGTGAGCAAGCTGAGGAGGACACAAAGTGTTCTGTAGGGTCCTCCGAGTCATGACTTGTGCTTAAGCCGAGTGGAATGGATGGCTTTGGATGACCTGGAAGTTTTCGAAGGCGTTGACGACTCTGAAGCAAATCAGCATAATCAGCATAAGTTAATGTGAAAAAGTACTCAAAAACAATCATTAAAGATATCTCTGAACTCCCACCAGGTCTGAGTGAACATGCTTATTGAATGCTTAGTGACTGTCCATTCTTAGTGATATCAGTACACACTGAAGAGGCAGATCTTACAATGTAAGCCCAAAACAAACCTACATTATGTTTCACAAAACACCTGACGGTCAAGGTAATATTTACTGAAAAAATAGTTACTCTATCACTCCCAGCTCAATCACAAATTTCAGAATGTTAAATTAAACACACCTCCACAATTCCACTTCCAGCTTCATTTTGAACTGTGAGACTCCGTTGAACACTAGTATCTGAAGTCGTCCGACGGAAATGTGGAGATGGTTTAGCTGGCTTGGACTTATATTTCTCACCAGCCATTGCAAATTCACCCTTCTCAAACCGTTCCTTGAATACTTGAAGACTTGCAATCTCTGCATCTTTCTTTGCAGCAGATTCCTTAAGGAGAGCAACCTGTTATGAAAATATCAACAACTAATGAGTTTAAGCTGGTTAAGCTGTAATTGAATTTTTGCACACTTTTCAAAACTTAGAATCATCAAAAGATATTTCAGTTAAATACATATCTCACAACTCTCTCAATATTACTAAACCCTACTATAGAGATGAAGCACGTGACTTCCTTACTCCAGCAAATTAACACATCATGTTATTTTAGAATCAAAAACAACATTTAAAAACATATCCATCTATCCAAAATGATGTCCAATTATGTAGCCTTTTGATGTGGAGGTAATAATTTGCATGGACCATATAGTAAACTACAGATAATCTCAAACCCAAAGAAAGGTGAAATCTCAAAGCTTCTTCCAGAATTTAAAGATTGCATATTCAGGTCAAATATGCATACACTAGCAACTAAATTTCACAGAAGTGTATACATGAGAAAGTAAATCTTCACAATAAAATCAAAAAAAATCAATTCCCAAGTATCACATAAGTACCTGGTCCTTCAAGGTCTGAATTTCACCACTTTCCTTGTTACTACGTGCGGCCCCAAGCTCAACAGATGACACTCGCTCAGCAAACTTTAGTGTACTGACTGTCTCCCCAAAGGACTCCACATCTGGACTTATGTGCACAAACATAAGAGTTTTTGCTTGTCCACCTGCACAACATCAACAGAAGCTCAATGCCAGACATTGAATGCAACTATATAAAATGGGCAGCCAAGATTTACGAATCTCTGTCGTCACATGCACAACACCTTTTACTTTATGACCAATAATCCATTACCTTGTGCAACAAGGGTACATCATAATGTCTGTACATAAGTTTCAACTCAGGTACCCCAAAAAAGGATTAAAATTTGACATCTTGTTTTCTTATTGGTAGCAGGAAAACTCCGAGAAACACCAGATTTTACATTTGTGACAATAATATCCCAACGCATCACTAGGAGCAAGGATAGAGTTTAGAAGTTAGCATGATATTCAGTGCTGCAACTGTTAAGGTGCTGAAAGGTGTAAAGAATACCTAACGAATCTTGCAGTAGCTGAGTAAGCTTGCTGTTTCTGTAAGGTACATGGGCATTTTTCTGTGCCAGTGCAGCAATAACATCACCAAGAGCTGATAACGATTTATTGATATGTTGGGCTTCTTTCAGTCTATCCCCAGTGGCTTCAGACCTGTCCACTCTCTCACTTCCAGCAAGGTCAACCAGATGGAGTGAGCCTCGTAGAATGGCTCCAGAATCCAGATCTGTGCCTTGCACATGCACTGTCAGCACACTGCAAGGAAAAAGAGTTAATTAAAACCTTACACAATGTGGAATTTGCAGACTGCACCAAGAGCATGCTCATTCTACACAAAATCAACAGTAACATTTGAGAATCCTCACAAGTACATCTTTGATGAGCAATGATCTCCATCAGAATCAAGGTTTGTGAGTAAGATAGATGTTTTAACATACTCATGGAGACGTAATAAATGTCATAGGAAGATGACCATGAGACCTGCTATGACATTACAAGTAGTCATACCTATGAGATCTGCTACTCCGTTCATTGAGAGCGGTGGCACCAACAGCCCTGTTCTTCTGCCCAACTTTCATCAACTCCAAGACATCTTCAGTTGACCTAACTGACATTCTACTGGCATCGGGTACATTCAATCCATTTAGCTGAGAATTGTTCCGAATCTCAAGCGTACTGAAGGTCAAGGAAGAACATTGGTAACTCGTCACAAGTTAATGGATAATCATATTGGCTGAGCATACTAACATTGGATACAATATATACACAAGACAAGGATGGCCATGCTCAATTAGCAACAAGACAGTCATTCAATCAATAGACCAATTCACTTCTGACTTTGTGGTGGTAACCAACATGATTGTTAAGAAGGATATTTTTTCTGCACTCCATCCACTGCAAGGAGATCACGAACTTGTTCATTGTAAATCTCTAGCATCTGTACTCCAATCTCATAGCGAAAAACTTCATGTCTGCTCTGAGTCATGTGAAAGAGATCATGAAGAGCTCTGTAGTTTACTCCCCAATCAACTGAACTCATATTATTTGGACCACTCTGTTCACAAAGGGGAGGAAAAGAGGTTAGAATTTCCTAGCCCAGAAATGGAAAACATATCCTACACCTCCTGATAACACTTGCTTTGAACCATCAGTACACCCAGATAATTGCTTCAAGAGATGAATTTAAAAAGAAGTTAAAAGAACATACTAATATATTCTACATTTGTGGAACTTACCATAGTAAAGGTTTTCCCAGACCCCGTTTGACCATATGCAAAAATGCAGACATTGAATCCATCCAGGACAGACCGAATCAATGGCTGAGTGTCCAAAAAAACTTCCTCTGAAGAACAAAACCGAGTAATGTCTCTTAGAAAACCATTGGAAACCATTGGAAACATTCAAAGTGCAACGCATTGATCACATTAAAAATAAAGAATGGACTCTCTTAAGCTAAACCCTGTACTTCAAGAACATCAGGAAAATATATTACTCAACTAAGTATGACATATTGAAAATAAGAAACAACTTCAAAATGGGAAATCACACCTTGAGTTGCATTTGGACCAAAGCACTTGTTGAAAGAGAATGACTTGCGAGAGTCTTTTCCCCCATTTTTGCCAGGGTTCACCAACATTAACTCTCCATTCTCTCCAATGTAATCAACAGTCGTCAGCCTTCCAGGTGATGCAGTGAGGAAAGGCCTCACTCTGCAATAGACGCGAATATTACCTAGAGACCATCAATGGGCAAGATGAGACTCTGTCAGCAGTACACAAATAGCACTGCCAGAACATAGTACAACCTTCATAAAGCCAAGAACAGACTGACTCTAGTCAGATTCTTGGTCACAGAGAACCTCCTTTCCGGCCACACCAGCAACATCATGACAATTATTGAGATGACTATGTTGACAAGCAAATGCAATTAACAGCAAACATCGGTTTGCAAAGCTAAACAGACTTTCATCATGCTGTAAATAGCTCACTCAGTCACACTGTCCTGCTCATAGTATGAGCAGAAACAAGCATTGAAGTATCACTGTTAAACCCAAGCTGCATGAACACATCAATTTCTCAAGACTGTTCTTTGCTACAGAATAGAAACATACCTTTAAGGTCTTGCACTTCATTGTATAGTATTCTGTTCTCGGCCAAAACTTTGTGATATCCTGATGCTGCCCTTGCCATGCCCTGGAGCTGTTCTTCTGCACAACGAGGAGGATTATTGAACAAATTGAAATGCTAGTGCATATCACCAAAAAAATCCAACACAATAAAATACTAGTACGTACCAAGATCTGTGAACTGATGTTCCCATTGCATTTGCATCCTCAAGACCTCATCTTTGGCGTTGACCTGAGCCAACCTGAGATCCTGTAAAAGTTCACAGGCCCAGAACAAGTACACATGTGATCTACAGAGGCTTCAACCTTTGCTTGTAAAGGTCCACAATCCAAATGCCTCATCATTTCCATCCACATTTCATTCATGATAGAGGGCTCATGAAAGTGAAAGACCTCCAAATACTATAACTTGCAGATTGATTAACAGCATTTACAAATGAAATCATAGGAGAAAAAAACACCTTATAATCAAGAAGCTGCCGGGAAACAAATGCTTGACACTGAGTATCCTTCAGTCTTAGGCTTCTCATCTCTTTAGCTGCATTAATTTCCATTTCTTCCATCTTGTTGTATGAATCTTGAAGCTGCAACTCCAGCAAAGCAATGCTCTCTTTGCACTCCATCTCAAATTCTTTTTTCTGATTTTCAAACTTTAGCAGAAGTTCTTTGTCTAGGCGCTTGATGTTATCCAACTCATGCTTTAGTGCTTGAACTGCTATTTGTTTCTCCTTGTTGTCTTTGATGAGACTGCTCACCTCTTTATCCCTTAGCCTCTTTTCCTCTTCAAATTGCCTCTTCTCAACCTGCTATTCCAGAAAATGTCCCAATATTTCAGCAATCCCAGGATTGCTCACACAAACACAAATTTAACTTTTTCCACTTTGAAGACAACCTCAAGTCAATTAGTGTGGGCCAGAGTATTTTCCGATGAACAAATCTACAACTCAAGTTCTGGTGCCATCCAATAGAATCTTGAGGCATGGTGATATTAGGCATCCACACACTGGATAATATAAGATGAAGTCAAAAATACACAAAAGTGTCACACCTTAACGCTCTGAAGCATTCTTGAGTACAACTGTCAGCTCCCGCATGCCAGCAACCAGGAAAAAGAAACCTTAGATCAGATTTTATCACAACCTTGCAATAAGTCTAGGGATTCCATATCCTACAATCTATTTCCTTGATGACCTCCAAAAGTAAGATGACCAATCAAAAATCATTTGAAAGAAGATATTCAAACATCACCTGATTAGAAAGTGAGTGGTGAGATTCACAGTAAATTACCTTTATCTCTTCTTGTGTACCAGCTGCCAATGTTACCAGCACTGAATTCTGCGTTGCAAGCTTTTCTTCTCGTACCAGTATTTCTTTCAAGGCATTTCTCATCTGCAGCACAATGCCAATAGTTTCTAAGAAACAAACTACGTCATTGATATTACAACCAATTTAATACGTACACACCAAATCAGACAGATGCCGTGCAACAATCTCCTCAGGCACTACGTAGCTGCAAGTCAGGCATCTCGGAATTCTTACTTTCATAACTTGCTTCCTTTGAGTAAGGAGGTGACGCTCAAACTCCTCCATTACTTTCCGCAACATAAACTCAACTAACTGGAAAGACACCAGAGAATTCAGCTTAGAATCCCCATTCAAACAGCTCAGAATCTCATTTATAGAGTCTCATCTATATTCAGAATCAAAAAGACAATGGTAACAGAAAAACATGTGAAAGCTCGCTACACACAAAGAAAACTTAACATGGTTTCATGCTCTTACCATGGGGACTTCCTCTGCAGTTTTGTCACCCAGAATAGCGTTGATTAGGCTCAGAAGAGACTGCGAAGGCACATTCTGCTCATGCACCAATTTAATTGTTACCACAGGGCAAAAAGGAGAGTGTAACAATCTCTAGAATCTTAAAATCGTTGAATTTCACCATGCATGTTATTGTACTAAAATATGTTATCGTATCAAACTGCTTGATAGTTATGTACAAGAGCATACTGACAACAAGATTTCATGCAGATCAAACTTTTGGAACTGAAGATAGAATTTCCAATTTAGACAACTCTGGGTTTGATGATGATAGTGTCCTCAGAAAAACTCACATCCGTTGTGGAAGTTGGAGTTCCTCCACCATAACCTTCTGCAGCAACCAGAGCACTGTTAACACCTTGGATTCCCCTGGTTTTTACCTGTAGAACCTCCCGGAATTTGTGCCCAATGTGCTGAAGCCAGGTAGACTTGGAAACTGCAGGGTGATAAAGATGATAATGAGCAAACAAATTCCCAGGAATAAACGCATAATTCTTGCTATGAGAATTGTGTACTGTAGGAAACTCATAATCGTCCAATGTGAAGGGACGGATACCAATAATACCACTGCCATTACCTGGTGTATTCCCATTCGCTGCCACCTCATCATCAACAATTCGATTGGAATTGTCACTTTTATCAAAAGGGGAACTTTGCAAGGCTTCAGAAAATGGGACAGCAATGCCCTTTTCAAAAGTGAGAGAAACATCAGGCTGGGTGGACAAACAAGTTAGGGAGTTGTCATCAAGAGACTCCTGATCTGGGAGTGCCCATTTTTTTCGAGAAACATTTGAACCATTCATACTCTTGGAGCGATTGAAGTACTTAGTTGTATTTGTAATGTATCCTGTTGGGTGATTAGGGGACTTCAACCTCCAAAATCCCAATGCGCCTCCCTGCTTCCAATCATGATAAGATTTTAGAGCTAAAATACAATCCACTAGCTTTGCAGATGAGCTCGAAGACATAGAACCCTGTCAAAAAAATACCAGGAACTAAAGATTAGCAAAATGAAGCATTCAGGCCTGTACAGAGGAGACAGCCAACTGGACAAAGAAGCCAATCAACCTCTGATAGTCTTCTTCACAATTCGTTTGTAACAAAACTGGAGATATTTACTACATAGCAGCCTAACAGGAAGAGGTAAGATGGCCATCCAACTTGACAAGCAGAAAACTGACTGGAAACTATTTAACAAAGATGACTACAAACACCTAAAATGGCCTTCAAACATATGCTCAAACGTTTGTCATGTAAAGCAGTAGATGTAAAGTCAGACTTTCTACCTGAGAAGTGCAATTCTCTTGCTTCTGAGATCCTACAGTGGTCTAAATTGAACCTAATGTTCCTACAAATGGGATACATGACTCTCTTCAATTATCTTCCTCAATTGAGAGACAAAACACCTAAAGGAACAGATAGGTGATATATAAGCCTTCCAGAACGTAGCTTTTTCTTTTAAGTACTGGCCAATTCAACTTATTTCTTAGAACTCTCCAATACAATCAATTTCCATCTTGGACTATAACATGAGAAATCCAAGATATTCTGTGCAAGCAAACCACATCATGGAGAAGACATGATACCTGCTCTAAGTCTGAGGCTTCGAATGAAGGCAATCCCATCTCCTCCACAGCCACCAAAAAGTTCCTGACGTTTTCGAAGTACTGATATGCAGACTGAGCTCCATCAACCAAATTTGAAAGTAATTGATTTTCTACCACCTGACATAGAGTTCATAATTGTTGGATAACATTTACAAACACACCATGCTTTGCACAACAGCACAAGAATCCTGCACAGATGTTATATCCTAGGTAAAGTGATAACAACCTTGATTTGGAACATGATCATTTCCATCTCAACAGAAATGCCAATCTTCTTCAGAGCAGCCAAGAATGTGTCCACAATGATTTCAGATATTTAAGCAAAAATTGAAAGCCACAGAAAATTAACAAGAACACAGGTAGAATTTGCAAATTCACTGTTGAAAAGGATGAGGACTTCAGAACTTAAAAGGCCCACAACTTTCCCCTACACCACCTACTTTAGACTTGAAAATCCAACCTCTTTTAGCAAGTAATTTATTCCCAATTACATATGATTTCACTAAACCTCCCTAGATCGGACAAGCATACAACACTGCGTTCAGAATTACTTGCTAGAGCTGTAAATTAGGTCTTCTAACCTTTGGAACTGCTCCTGGCTGGACTTTGTTGATGACTCTACAAAGGATGAGCCCATTTCTCAAGCACAGACGCAAGTCTTCCACTGTAGAATCAACTGTGAGAGGCAGATTTTCGGCCATCTCTTGCAACCACAGAATTGCTTGCTGTCTCCTAGTTGCTGAGTCTCCCACACCATAAACAATTGCATCAATAACATCAGCCTTACATTCTTCAAATTTCTTAAAATATATACTACCAACGATTTATTCTAAAAGACAACTCTCCTCAGCCTTCCAGTCAACACAAGATTCATTCCTGCTGCCACCAAGAATCACTTCATTGCATCCAGCAACATGAACCATGGAAATCTCCGTCAACAGTATTCTCACTCCAATTTTATCATTCACCTTCTTCACATAATGCAGGTGCACATGGAAGTGTCATACACAATTTGATGGAACTCCAAACATCCGTACTACTGTCCTCATACATCATCAAGCTTTCAGTGCAGAATGCGTGAGATATGCCAGTTGCAGAGAAACCTACACCCAAAAGCTTCCTTCATTTTATTCTGAGAGCAAGAGCATACAGTGCAGCGTGCCATCCAGACATGGTGCTTCTTAAAACCATGCGCTCTCATATTTTATGAGAATTATCAAACCCCACAATTGCAGACTGCAAGAGCTTCGCCATTTTTTGGTACACAGCATTTGCCTTCACCAGGGTTCCCAAGAATGATAATGACAATGACCATTCGGTTCTTGAGAATCTGATCAAATGTTCGTGATTTGCAACCACGTGCTCCAACGGTGTGGAGGACGAAGAGAAACTGCAATGTTGCATTTGGTCACTGAAACGATAAGTAAGCTTGGACTGTCATTTCCGCTCGTAGGCACTTGAGAATACCCAGACATCATCATATGTTACCGTCCTTATCTACCGTGTTTCTTCGCAGAGGACGGCGGCTTCCTTGAGATTTATCAGCGTTCCTTTATCTTTAGCATTTAGGACCCTAAGATAGGGTTTTAATCGTGCCCTAAAGAAAGTCGTTAAGAAAAGCACCCTGAGGTGGTACTCAGACCTGAGTTCCTGGATTTGCTGTGATTTAGGAAAAACAGACAAAAGAGAGACGAGGGAAGAAGGGAAGGGAACGCAGAAGGCTTGGAACCTGCTTCCTCTGCTCTTCTAGACGCCAGATGCGTATCACTCAATGTCACTCCGGCCAACGCTGCGCTGTTGTTTCGCAATGCCGCCGTTGTAGTTGATGATGTTGTATGATCGCTGTGCTGCCTCTGATGATACGCGCAGTCATATGTTTGGTCTTTCAGCTTCTCAATGTCAGAAATAGATTTTTCGGGGAAAAACAGCGTCCTGTTGACCTCATAGCCGGTGGAGTCGACGGGTGCCAAACCAAGAGCGATTGTCCTTGCACTCGATGGGTAAACAACAGAGGATGAACTATTGTTCCTAGATCCCCCCCTGATCGGGCTTGCCCTCAACTCCTCCATGCTTCCACCACCCTACACTAGCAGCGGTTGCCAGCCAGAAATCCTACGCAAACATAATGAGAGAAGATCACAACTTGGAAAGGGAGAAGTCAGTGAGAAGAAATTGATGATCATAGGGGCTCAAAAAACGTAAGTCCGCCAGCACCGCCTCTGCTGCTGCTATACACAACAACAAATGCCCTTCCATCCTTCCCTGTCTGTGTTTGCTCAAAGAAACTCCATACCTACTAACGTGTCTACATTGGCCGCCATAGTACTGAATCAATTTCCAATGCATCCATGATCTGGCTATCCGAAACCAAAACACCCGTCGTCGATGCGAGCTTCAGTAGATCCCGACCACTCCTGCATGTCACGACGGCTGCGAAAGTCCACATTGATTTTTTTTAAACGGTGAAAAAGCAGCAAGTCCGCTACGGCCTCCACTGATCAGAGGCTACAGCTACAACTCACACAGCTTACGCAGCTTCCCAATGTCGTTTTCCCCTCCGCACACAACCATTTGTGCACTTCGAATCTTGACCTCAATGACACGCCATATGAGGCCCCACAATCGAACCAAGATCCATAGCTGTCAACCACACCCTACCACCCAAGATTGTCCATCTCACAATTCGTACGCACCTGCTACCGTTCCATAGTCCACCACCCGATCAATAAAAGCTCCCTCTCGCCATCGCTGCTCACCCCGATCTCTTCTCCACCATCTCTATCTCTACCTTAACCTACTTGCACCGATTTGAAAGGCGTCGATGCCAGCGGGAGGGGGATAAGTAAGCTTAAGAGCAGCTTGCAATGAAATGATATCGGCCAATATTCTCCCCGTCCAACCAAGAAGGCGAGTCACCCTGCCGACCTGGTCACTCTCCTTCTCCGGTGCAGATCTAGAAAAGCGACGAGTCCGGGGCCCGTGGCGCGGCACGGCACGGCACGGAAGGAAAACTATCTAAGTAACCGGAGATGAGAATAAAAAGGAATAGAATAGAAATTAGGCGGCTGCTCTGATGAAGTAGATGATACTTGACAAGCCTGCTACTCTTTCTTCTTCCGCCGTATGCAAGTGAAGAGTCAATCCGAGGGTTGCGTTTCAAGCCTTACTTACGAAGACGGTAGCAGGCGCCTGGCCCTCTCTCTCTCTCTCTCTCTCTCTCTCACTCTCCGATCTGAGTCCCCTTAGTTGCGTGGCTTCGACTCGGCTTTGGCTGTGCTTTTGCTTTAACTTAGTTCCTTGTTCATTGTGTGCGTTTGTGTATGCGTGGTTTGTATCCTTTATTATTCTTGTGTATGTACGTGCTACGGCTATAGCTATATAGGGCTATAGGTAGCCCTATACGGGCTGCTGAGCGCGCGGGTTCGGCACTGGGGCACATGGGCCCTTCCTTTTTACCAGGGCTTTACAGTGGGCCCACTGCCCTGTCTTTCAAAGCCTTCACTGTTCATGTTTTCAAACCCCAACGTCATCTTAACTTTATCTCAAGAACTGTACCTTGTTTCTCATCCCCCTGTAAGTAGGGCATCTACACCAGCCACCATGTGATATGGACATTACAGCATATGTACTACATTAAATATGCATGATCCTCGAGTCATTGTTAAAAACGAGAAGAAGAAGAAGAAATGACTACGATGTTGCCATCAGTGTGTATGATGGTGTTGCTTCATCTTCAAGTTGGGTTAATTCTATATGTAATCCCAAAACAGGCACCACATGATTTAGAGGGACCTGGTAGTATGCCTCTTTCCAAGGGTTGTCATTGTTCATGTTTTTGACCCCCCCCCCAAACATCATCAAAGCTTTCTCACAATTGTAACTTATGTCATTCCCCTTCCCCACTTGTAAGCATAACATCTCCACTGGCAACCATTTGTATGGACACTATAGTGCTACAATAAATACACATGATCATCAAGTCATTGTTAATAACAAGAAGAAGAAAAATTGATTGCGATGTTGCCACCTATGTGTATTATGGTGTTGATTCATTTCCGAGTTGGTCTAACTCTATGGTATCCTAGCCTATTACCGATATGTGACCTTAAACCGAGCTCTAGGGAACAAATTAGAAATAATGTTCCCTAGGTGGATGACATGTCCCTAGCTCAACTAACCTCACATTAATGCATTTAATGATGTGGAGGGAGAGAGAGAGAGGGGAGGAGAGAGAGGGGGAAGGAGGAAGAAGGAGGAGGAGGAGGTCTCGGTTCAAGGCCCATAGGTCTCGGTTCAAGGCACATGAGACCTTGCCACAACGTGTTGGATGAGATTAGTTGTTCGTTTAGGATGTCTCTTGACATAGTAAGGTCAAAGTCAGTCTACTGTTCTCGAACATGTTCATAAAAGATAATTATAGAATGCTCATAAGTTGTATTAGCATTGACGTCAAACTTCTTTAGGTATATCATAAGATATCCTAGGGAACATCTTTAAAAAATCATATTTAATTCAAAAATAATTTTAAAATTTTCCAAATTTTTGAAATAGACAAATATTTCATTTTACCTTGCATGAAAAAATTTAAATCGTTCATTACGATAGAAGAGGTCATTGTGAAAATTCACCAATGTGTAGCTCTCGGTCATAGGCTAGGATACCATATATGCAATCCCGAAACGGGCATCACATGAATTAGAGGGCCCTTGAAGTTTTCAAAAGTAAACACCTTTAACGAGCGAAAAGAAACCAATGTGCATCTATCTCTTCCACGTCCAAGCTCCTAGTTCTCGCATGGTTGGTTGAAGATATCACCCAGATATCCCTGCTGTGATTAGGTGGACCATAGGTGGTAGGGTTCACCAAATATGGGAAGGTCACTCATGAATGCACTATTTCAGCCTTGGGCAGCTTGAACTTTGGACTTCCGATGGAATCTGAGTTGGGTTTAAATACTTTCTAGTAATAGGCATTCAATTTTTTTAGCAATGTTTTGCCAGAGAGAGAGAGAGAAACTTCGGTCTCCGTTAGGAGGCCGACGTGAATGAAGTGTCTGTTCGTTCCACCCCTAGACCTATGTCCACTGGACAAAGGAATAGAGGTATAGAACTACTTCCCCCTTTCGAGAGTAGACACTATAGTCACAAGTAACCAGTAACAGATAGAACCAGTACCCAATAAGGACTGGTTAGTCTTGGATTTGTTTGGTGCAAGGTTTTCACTCTTGGTGTTTTAGATTCTGGTGAGTGTGTTTGCGTAAGTATTGGGAGTGTGATGTTTATGTCACCTAGCAGTCCGTCTTTCACGTGGCAGGGGGAATTGTGCCCGTTGCTGATATATACTAATGTGGTTTTTAATTATTATATTTTTAGTATTTATTGATTAGTTATTTATTTATTTTTTGACTAGGGGGGGTCTTGTAATTGAGGTAAAGGTTGATTATTTTCTAATCTTCTTTTGTGGAGGAGGATGGACATGGCATATTGTATGGCAATGGTGTTTATGTTTTTAAAGGTGTTTCGAATGGCTGACATAGGTAGTTTGAATTTGTCTTCAAGTATTTTCATTGATGGGGTGTGTGTTGCAGCTCTAGCGCCTGCCGTAATAACGATGATCGGGTCAATTTTCCAGCCTCTGGCGGCTATGTTTTCTATTAAGGGTCTATATTTGTTAGCTTTAGCTTCGAGTGTTTCTGGTGAGAATCTGTCGTTACAGTATGTGAATTCAATGAATTGTATGATAAGATTTTGGTCAATATTTGTGGGTGGTTCGTTTTGGTATGGTAACCCTTTAACGCAAAGGATGTCGGGTCTAAATCGGGCGTTACAATGGCATCTTTGGGTTCCACATGTACATGGTAATAACCAGTTAGGGACTGTGTTTTCTTGGGGGTTGTTATTGAATGTACCAGCGTTCATGAGAGTGTAACATCTGGATTTTTCGGACGATATTAGCATTTTTCTTATTTCCCATACAACTTTGTTATGTCTTTTAACGTGAAGTGAGTGTATATGTTGTTGTCTACATGTAAGTAGTACGTGTAGCCACGTGTCTGGTTCATATGAGTTGCAGATAGGACAAGTAATGGTAGGGTATCTTTGCCTGCCAAAAAAGAGTTGTTTTCTGGCGTGGCCCATGTAAGTTCCCGTACGAAATTTGATGAGGCAAGATTTTTGTTTGTCTGTAATATTAGGGTTGTTCCAGAATTCATTGGAGAGTTCTTTGTCGATGTTTGTATTTCCTGTCCATTTATAGATATTAGGGGTGTGTGTGGCCATAGGTTCTAGGTTTTTTATTCTATCGTATTTTATAATTTGTTTTTCTAGGAATCTAACGGGGCCTTTGTCTGGTGTGTCTATCATGGAGGGCCATTCGTCTTTTTGATAGTAGTATGGTATAGCGTGGGCATGTTCGAATGGATGTATAGCGTTGTCGTGAGGTAGGCCTAGGCCTTCTTTTGCTAGTTTATCCGCTTGTTCGTTACCGTCTATGTTGATATGTGCCCTTATTTTGTATAGTGTGATAGGTTGGGATCGGTTTTGAAGCAGTCGGACCATGGAGGCGAGTGTGACTTGGTCGGGGTGACTATTATGTAGAGTGGGGTGTTTAATTTGTGTGTTTAGTAGATATAGTACGTTTAGACTGTCAGTAAATATGTATGCGGGTTCGTTTGGGTATTGGTTATTAATAATTTGCAGTGTTTCATGGATAGCAATCATTTCTGCACGTAGGATATTTTGATGGCCATGTAGTCTTTTGGAGATGCTAAGCCCTTTAGGACTATAGATGCCATATCCTGCTTTTTCTCTCCTCCATGTTCCTGGGAGGATTTCTTTAGGTTTTTTGAATGAGCCATCGGTGTAGTAGCTAAATTGTGGGTGGAATTTTAGTGGCAAATTAGTTTGATAGTTAGGTAGTTGAGGTATAGGTGTTATATTGAGTAAAGGGGTATTTGGGTAATTGAGTTTGGACCATTTTTTACTAGCATTGACAAGGGTGCCTGGGGGAGTGTGTGTGGCAATTTGGGTGTGTAGTTGTTGTATTGAGAGATTGTTTGCTATATAGGCGAGTTGGTTTAATTGGTTGTGGGTTCCTATGGTGTTGTTTTGGTGGTGTATGCAGAATATTTGTATCGAGGAAGGTTCTTTTCTAGGTATGTTTAATTCTGGTGGTATAGTGGGTTCTTCGTATGTAATGGTATCTGCGGCAAAGTGAGCAATGATATGTGTGTCTGGGTATGGATTGGAATGTGGGTTAGAGTTTTGGTACCAGTTGGTATCTGGTGATATGATTATTGTGATGGTATATGGGTCTATTTTGGCGGCAAGACGAGCCCAATGTATGGCATGTAGTAGGTCTGTTGCATTATTTGAGTGGGCGTATCCTATTCCTTTCCATTTATGGTCGAAGGCTTTCCCTATGGATCCAAATATCTTGTCTCTTGGAAATGGTGAGTAGAATTGGTTGAGGTGTATAGGGCATGTGACTGGAGATGAAAAGTATGAGTGGTTAACATTAAATGATGTGGTGAGGAAGTTTAATATTGGTGTTGGTAATGTATATTGGGCTAGTTTCAAAGGATCATTCTTTGGGATGCGGTATTTGTATCGTTGGTATAGCCATACAATTTCAGTTTCAAATGATTGTGTAGGTGGTTCTAGTCCATGGAGGGTGTTTTTTACGAGTTGGTATTGTTTCCATAACCAGTGTAGTCTGGTTTTGGGGATGGTGATGAGGTGTAGCCCATTATCTTCATATATGTGGGCAACATCAAAATGTGTTTGTATAGTGTTGGCGTTGGTTTCTATATCATTATCGGGGTTGCATTCGTAGATAGAGATATGTGCCATTGGTATAATTGTGGCGGGGGTAACATATCTTGTATCACGTTGTTGTTCTATAGCGAAGTGGGCATTTATTAGGTTTGAGAAATGTTTGTGTTGTTTTTTGGTATAGTATTGAATTAATAGTTCAGTGTTATGGGTACATGTATTAGTGTCGTACCAAGGGAATAAGTCTCTTTGGGTTCGCCATTTTTTGTATGTGTTATTGTTTCTTATTATCCATTGGCATAGATATGATGTATCATTTCTCTTTATCCCATTGGAGTCAGTATAGTGTCGTTGTTTATGATCAAGGATGATGTAGATATGGAATTGTCTAGGGTTATTAAAGACGTTTCTTGGTGGGGGGGGGGCTGGTGCGGGTGGGGTGGATTTGGGGGGTGTACTGGGGGTTCGGGTTGTCTAAGAAGGATGAAGTGATTTATTATAATGTATTTGTCTTTTAGTGTTCTTGGAGGACGGTGATGAGGGCACGGTTGTTGGCATTGCGGGGGACAGGATGGGTGGCAGAATAGTTGTTGAGCAATGTTTAGTGCACTTTTAATTAGTTTGGTGGGGCTAGAATGATGGTTTCTAAAATCGGTTGGACTCATCATATTAAGACCATTGGGTAGGGTGATTTGCTCTAGCCTAAGTATATTGTGCATTAGTAACTTTTGTAGTAGTTTAAGCGATGTTTGAGGGTTTAGGCCGTGGATGTTTTGTGCTTCTTTCATCCAAACATTTTCGAGCGGGGAAGTGTTTAATAGGAAATTGTCCATTGTATTTTTTAAGTGGACTCCAACTTCTCTTTTGAGTAGGAATAGTGTTCTAGTTATAGGTGAGCGGACACAGTGGTGATATTTGATGCGAGGTATTACTTCAGAGCCACCAAATTTTGCTAATATAGATTGTAGTAGTCCATTGTAAATTTTCCCTAGTCTTCCTGTGTCATTAAGGGCATGTTGTAATTGTTCACCGATACATCGTAGATAGACGTTTTTAAGTGAGAAGGCTTCTATTCCAAATAGATTGTAAGGGAGTTGCGTGGCTATGTTTGATGTGCATTTTGGAATTCCGCATATTGTTTTGTGGAGGGCGATAATCTTTTTGTCTAGTTTCTTGATGGCAGGTAAGGAATATGGTACGGCGTAGAAGCTGTATGCAATTCCAGCCCGTATGACTGTGTCTGCCATATTAATTTTTTGTTGCATAGTGGCTGGGCAAGCTACTAGTTCTTTGCATTGTTTTACGACTTTGGTGGTGGTGGTGTGTATTTGTGTTTTCCATTTTAGTGAGGGGGCTAGGTTTATTCCAAGATATGTATATGGCTCGTTTTGATTTAACACTGGAATAGGTTTGTTTCTGTAGTGTATATTGGTGGCTTGAATATGGACTTTGAATGCTATGGGGCTCATTTTGGATTTGTTTGGGCATCCAGTTACTGCGCATTTGGGGATCCCAAGGTCCATGCCGGCCCATTCAGAAAATTTGTCCAGTTTATTGAGTTGTATTTGTAGGGATTTTAGTTTGTTAGCAATGATTGCTAAGTCGTCGGCATATGCTGCTGAGGAGATTTTTACTTTAGAGGTTCCGAATGTGTATATTTTATTTCCTTGTTGTAACCATCTAAGGAGGGATTCTAGAAATATGAGGAATAGGTATGGGCTTAGGGTATCTCCTTGTATTGTTCCTCTTTGAATGGGGATAGGCCATGTTTTACCAAAGTGTACTCCAGTGAATATAGTAGTGAATTGTGAGTATATGTTCCCAATTAGTTTTATGGCATCAATTGGATATCCGAGGTCTTTCATTATGGCTAGGAGTCTTGCGTGGTCAATGGATCCAAAGGCATTTTTGAAGTCTATGTAGAGAATGTAGATGTCTTGGTTTGTGAATCTTGCATCTTCTAATGCAGCAATAAGTACTTGGAGTTGTCTGGATGTTCCTCTTTCTGCTCTAAATCCTTCTTGACTATCATGTAGTGTTTGGTGTTTTTCTCCGTAGGCAGAGAGGATAGATGTCAATGTGCTTGTGTAAAGTTTGTATATGGTGTTAGCTAGAGCGATAGGTCTATGGTTCGTTAGTTGTGATGGATCTCCTTTTTTGTAAAGTAGAATTGTGAGGCTAGTTTTCCATGATGTAGGGATTTGTTTCTCTTTATAGCAGTGTTTGAAAAATAAAAACAATAATTTGTGGAAACGTGGTGGCATGTTTTTTAGAATTGAGTTGGGAATTTTGTCAGGGCCAGGGGCTTTATTATTACCGAGGTTTTTGAGGCATAGATCATATGTTGCTTGATCAAAGTATGTATGGAGTGGGATTTGAGGTTCTCCTCGTTGGTCTATGGTAAAGCCGTCAAGGTCGTGCCATGGGTATTGTCTTACACTACACGTACAATGTTGTGGGTGTCTTGGTTGGTGGTGGCAAGTGGGGACTGTGGGCCGGTTACTAATGGATTGTTGTATGTAAATTTCTTTTGCGATGTCTTCAGGGTTGGTTAGGATGTTGTTTTGTCTATCCGTAATGGAGTCAAGCGGTGAGATTTCGGAGTTTTTGAATACTTTCTTATTTACTTTCTTAGGGCTCTTTTCGTAGAGTTGTCTATATTTGGATATTGCTTTTAGTATGCAATTTTTGGTGTATTTGGTGGTTATGTTTCTAGCTTGTTTATTGGCGGTTTTTGCGATAGCTGCTATTTCGTCTATCCATACGTTTAGCGAGGTGTTTGTTGTTGGAGGGTGGGGGATTTGTACATGTTGGTGGTTACGTATTTTAGTTAGTATTGGGTGCGTTTGCCAGTTCGGGTCATTTTTCGTAATGTATATAGTTTTCCTAATAAGATGGTATGTAGCTAGGTGTTTTTTCCATTGTTTAGCTAGTTTGCGCGGTAGGAAGCCACCTTGTTGGGCTGTGCGATTTGTAAGTTGTTGTATTGGGGTTGCACTACATGTTTCTTCTATGGTTTTTGAGATATTTTCTACTATGTTGTCTAATGTAGCGCATGCCTCTTCCCATTTGGTGCATGTGAGATGGTCGTGATTTTCAAGGAGGGTGATTAGGGTGTCAATTTGCGTGGTGTTTTCTTCAAAAAACTTAGTATTAAACTTTCCCAAGTTGTTAGGTGGTATCGGGTTTAGAATCCTAGTATGCGTATTGTTATTTTGGGGTATGGGTCTTGCTAGTAATGCGTTGTGTGGTATATGCAGGGTGATTGGGTAGTGGTCTGAGTTTAGGTCCATATGGGTGTTTGTTGTAGAGGAGTATCTGCCATTATCTTGTGAGTTAATATAGAAGCCATCGATCAGGCTGGTGGATGTATAGTTGTTGCCACCTTGTCTTGAGAATGTGGTATTTGTTGGGATATATTCTAAGTTTAGAGATGTAGTAAAGGTTTTCCATTGTATATCTATGTCTTGTGGTGGTGTATTAAGATTGTCGTTTTGTCTACCTATAAGTGCAATATCACGGTTAAAGTCCCCACACAGATTGTATATGTGATTTGGGTGGGCGGTGATTTGATCGGTGATTGTGGCTTTTATGTTAGGAATGAGTTGGATATCCTCTATGTGTGTGGGCATGTACATGTGGATAATTAGCCATGGTTGTAGTGGTTGATTGTTTATTCGTATTATTTGGAGATACGGTGAGATGTTTACAGGCGTTGGAATTTTGGTGATATTCCCGGGAAAGGCATATTTCTTGTGTATGAGTGTAAGCAGTCCACCCCTTCCTTGTGTGTAAGGCATTCTTTGATGAAGACACCTTGTGATTGCGTGTGTGTTATTAAATATGAGTTTATATTGGGGAAATAAGTTTTGGATGTATTTTGTGGATTTTGTTGCTGTGAGTTTGGTCTCTTGAATAACAATAATTGCTGTGTTTGTTTGTGTGTGGGTAATGAGGCTTTGTAGGTTGGGTAAGGCTGTGTTAAGTGATGCTACATTCCAGGTTATTATGTTTGTTTCTTGGTTGGTGCTGATGTTTATTCTTGTTGTTTGTGTGGGGATGTTTGGGGGTGGTGGCGGGTGGGAGTATTCATTTAATGTTTCAAAGCATCGAAGGGACTCGTGTATTAGTTTATCTGGCAAAAAAGGAAATTTGTTTTGGATTTCAGTTGGGGTTGGCAACGTTTCCTGGCTGTGTATGAATTTATATAATTTTTTATTTATCGAGTCATGGGGTTGTATTATATCTTGGTGTGTTGTGACAAATTTGGTATAGGGGTGTTGGGTACGGATATGCCTTTCTGGGCGGTTGTTAAGGCTGGCTAATTTGTTTATGAGTGTGTTAGTCCATTCTATGTTAAAGTGATAGATGTTAGGTTGAGCTAGTATATTATTGCATGTATTTATTGAAGGGCTTATTGTTGTAATAATGGCATATAGTATATGGGGTAAAGGTGAGTGGTTTATCGTTTGTATGTATTGGTGTAGGTGTGGGAATGTCAAAATTGATTGTTGGTGCGACATGTGATCATTTTTTAATATAGGAGCAAACATGTTTGCGAGGTGTTGGTATTCCGGGTGAAGTTTAATTGTATTAGGGATGAAGTAGGTTCTAGCTTTTTGTTTGTGTATCGTTGGGTGTGTACTCAATACATCTGGCATTGGCCCTGGGTTGGTTTCAATGTCTCCGCATTGTAATAACGCTAGTTTATTAACGAAGTGGTATCCTTGGTGTTGTTTGGTTTTTGGATTTCTTTTATTTAGTTTATAATATTTTATTAGTATATATTTGCTTGTGGTAAATAGGTTGGGTAGGGCATGTATTGGTTTTTGTGTATATTTGGGGAAGTAGTGTGTGTGTTTGGTTTGTTTTTGCATGAATTTTGTATTTATAAATAGGGTGTGATAGAAGTTGTGGTGGTGTGAGTGTTTTGTTTGTTTTATTTTGTGGCGAGGCCGGTAGGCCGAGGCCGTTTGGTGCTTTGTTTGATGCTTTGTGGGGTATGTGGTATTTAGTATTTTGATTTTTGTTGTGTATTGCCTTTTTGTTTTTGTTTGTGTGTGTTTGTTGTGTATTAGATGTTGGTTGTTTATTTGTATGTTATTTTCAATGTGTTCTATAAGTAACTTAGTTTTGATTTTAATTTGTATGTTATTTGTTTGTATTTTTGGGGTAGTATTGATAAATACTATGTTTATTATTATTATTTTTGTATTAAATATGTATTGTTTGTGTATTTTTTGTGTAGTATTTAATAATATTGTATGGTATTTATATTGGGGTTTGTTATTTTTTGTATATAAATATACTTTTATTGCATTATGTTTTCTTGTCGCTACGTATGTCAAAACTAGTTTGACGTATCCATGTTACCGTCTATTTCGGGTATGTCGGGGTGATCGGCTTGGAGAGTTTCCAGTGTGATGCGCATTTGTTTTTGGAGGAGTGCAATTTGTATTCTTGAGTTGCGGTTTGACTCTGCTTGGACTTTGTCTGCATATATTTTTGCTTCTTCTACAATTTCTTTTTTGAGGCTCATTTCTTTCCGAATTACCACTGCTCCTTTGTTGACCGCCTCTTCTACCATTTTGCTCAAGTCCGCCTTTGTGTAGCCTTTTGAGGGAGCATTCTCCAAGGCTTGAATTGTATTGGCTAGTGCAGTGTTAACATCGGCAAACCCCAGTCTAGTAAGTTCTAGCGGAGAAGGAGCGTCAATTCCATCTAGACTCTTGGGGTGGGGTGAAAATTCCACGTATTTGCCAAGGATCGGATGGTTTTGTTTTACGTATTTCTTATAGACTGCCGCATTTAGACATTGCACATTGCATGATCCTACATGTTTCCCTTTTTCCAATCTAAAGAAGATACCTGCTACATTTTCCTCTCCAAAAAGTTTCTTTATACCCTCTTCTAAGGCTGTGGTTGTTTTGGTTTTGTTTAGATTTTTTGCAATTAAAACCACCGCATTCTTTCTAGCCTTATCATCCTCATAGAGTTTTTCGGTGCTAGCAAAGTTAACTTCCATGATTTCATTGAAGAATGAAATCTTGTAAGTTTTGATTTTCTTAGCTTGGTCCGGAGATGGTGTTTTTATCCATGCAAATTCTGCACTATCATTTTTTTGCACATTGGTAATTTCAAACTCATATCCTCGTTTGAAACTATCCTTCACAATCTCTTCATGGAGTTGAAACCATTTTTTGTCTTTCAGTGTTGGGCTAGAGATTTTGACGGATAATAGGCTTGCAATGGCTATTGAATCAAATGATTTAAAGACCTTTCCTCTACAATAGGTTATATTATCCAATTTGAGGATAAATGACCTTATACCTTGTAGAAGGTCATTGGCATCTTTCATTGGGTTTTTGAGGTGGAGTTTGATTGTACCACTCCACCTCTTAGAGCCATGAAAACAAAGAATAGCTATCGGTTCTCCTAGCATTTCTCCTAATTCAATGTTCATAATTTTCAATCTAGCCTCCGTTTTTGCAAGTATTTCATCTCTTGACAAATTCCGGTCACACAACTCAAATGTTATAGCTACTTGATAGTCTAGGGCAAATCCCCCCTCATCCACCTCTACATCAAAGGGGACTTGGGTGAGATTGAAATGCCCACCCTCTTTTCCATCTATTCTCTTAGAAGGCCAAGCTTCTTGGGAAATGTATGGAAAAGAGGGGACTGCCTCTAGGTGTTCCAATGCCTCATCATGTATCATCCCGAATTTGACAAATTCACTAACGGAGAGTGTTGGTTCTAGTGGTTCACCATTTTCACATGCAATTGCATTAAGTGCATGATATCCAAGCCAAAAGGGAGGGCGTTGGGGTGTAATTTCTTTGCCCTTAGCCTTCTTTTGATTTGACACAATCATAACACCAACTTGCCGTTTTTGACCATTCAACATTATGTCCATATTATCGTTTTTTTGCTCAAACAATTTCCTAGTAGTGGCAGCAACATTTGCGGATGTAGACATTCTGTTACAAGTACAATGTTTAAGTAAGTGACATAGTTGTTGTGGAGAAAGAGCAAAGTTTATCACCCCTATTTCAAATCCATTCCACAAATTAAGTTGTGGGCCGTCTTGGATATTGATTTTTGGGAGAAAGCAAGCATGTGATGTGTGTGAGTTTACACCATGGGAGATTATCCAATATGAGGTGGCTATGAGCCAAAGGACAAGAGTAATGTTGGTTGCATAAGCAACTTTCATTTCTAACTAACTAGCCTACTACTTCTAGGAATTGAAAAAATGCTATGTGCCTAATGGGCTATTATGTGTGTGCAATCTAAGTAAAGGGCTACTATAATGAAATGAAATTTTGTTTGTGAATTTATGTGTATGTGTGTGCACTATGTGAGAAATGCTCCAATGTGGGTGACTATCTTTCTAAGTGAGTGTTTTCTAAGTACACCTATATAATTGATGGGTGGCTAAGAACTTTACCTTGGTAGCACCCAGCAGTTCACTGGCAGTTGGAGGCGGTCGGCGGCGGTCGGCGTGGCAGCAACCTCGTGGCCGTCGACAGCAGCGACCTCGGGCATCAACAGTTTCACCAACCCCGGCACCTGGATGTTATGTCCACTTGGTCATGGGCACCAGTGGTCGTTCGAGCAATACTTCAGCAATCAGCACCCTTCAATCAGCTACCAGCAACGCTCCGGTAGCCAGCAATACTCCAGCGCTCCTTGTGACAATTAGTCTCTCGGTTGCTGCAGGGTTTGTCTTGGGGACTTCTCTTTTGTTGCTCTTCAGCAACTTTCTTCTGGGTGTCTTTGATGCTTCTTGGTTTGGTTTAGAATTTCAGGGATCTTGACTGTCTATGCCCAGAAATTTCCTCAGGTACTGGTAACAGTGACCCGTTTAGTAGCAGGTCGCAGCAGGCAGGTACGGGGCAGGTCGGGGCAGGCAGGTCGTAGCAGCAGGTCGCAGAGAGTTCGAGGGTCGGTCGCTCCAGCAGCAGGTCGCTCCAGCACGGGGTCAGTAGCAGGGAGCTCTCAGATGGCTCAGGCAGTGGGTCGCAGGTAGGTTGCAACTAGTAGGTGGCGGGTGACTAGGTCGCAAAGCAGTCGGTCGCAGGTGGTCCAGCAGGTCGCAAGTCGGCAAGAAGGGATTCTATCTTCTAGTTTTGCTGCTACCTTTCTAGATCTGAGTTAGGGTTCTTCCTTCTTTGTGTGCTCTACACCAAGCTATTATGATGGGCGGATGCTTCTGATTCTCACTGGGGGTAATCTAAATCCTCACAGAATCTGGTTCTCACTATACTCTAAATCCTTCTCTCTGAGCCCAAATGAGTGTCTTTTCTTGTAAACCCAAGATTCTATCTCTAAGACGTATCAAGGTATCCTTAATCACTCCTGAGGTTGGTGTATCGTCTCCGTTTCGTGATCTGTTCTGGCTTCTCCTTCGCCGCGGATGTGCTTTTCGCAGTTGCAAGTGCAGAGACAGCTTGCTTCACTTGTCTTCTTAGGTTGTGACGTCGGGTTGTAGGCTGCTGGGATGTAGTCTTCTTGTGGGTGCAGTCCACGACTTGATGTAGATCGGCTCCGGAATGTGGACTTCGGTGTAGATCCAGAATGTAGGCTTGGTGTAGATCATCTTCGGAGTGCAGGCTTCAGCGTGGGTTTGGTGTGCTTCGATCGTGTAGCAGCTTCAGTGTGTGATGTCTTCGGTGAGCAGCTACGACAGTGATGCTTGCTTCTGGCCTGTTTCGGTGGGCAGCTACAATGGTGATGTTTGCTTCTGGCCTTTGGGTTTTTATGTTCAGTGAACGAGTTGTTTCAGGTGGCCGTTGGGTGACCTTTCAGATGCCGAAGAGGTGGGTGGAATGGGGGGAGAGGTTTGGGGAGCACCAGATGCCCGCTGCTTCAACCCTACCTCCCTCCTCCCTTACCTCCTGCAGCCTCCCCCTGTGTAATCCGCAATGTTTTGCCATATTATTGTTATCCCTTCAAATGTCATGTTATCAAATCCCTCATCCCACCCCCCAACGTCATCATAACTCTCTCACATATGTAGCATGTTCTTACCTCCAACCAAATAATGTACATTTAGGGCATCTCCACTAGCAACCATTCATATGGTCACCACAATACTAAAATCATATGAATGATCCTCAAGTCATTCCTAACATGGAATCAAATTTGTTTGAATGATCAATTGTTAAACTCCTTATGGGGTCACCCTTAGATGGGAAATCAAAGGTCATTGCAACAAGAATAATGGATCGGTTTTGTACACATGAAAGTTTTAGGATCCACTTACCCTAAATATGCCAGATTGCCAAAGTTGCACGCTTGAGCAAAAATGTTAGTGGTATATAATGCCCAAGGGGGGGACATTACGCATATGAGGGCCTACATCAAAGGCAGAGCATGAGAGGTGTGTCTGTAAGTGCATAATGGCCCCCCTTGAGGGCATTTTCTTGCAAAAAGTCACTACAACTTTTCTAGCCGTTGAATTTCCATGAGGTCCTGCCCACACTTTAATATTCCGCCGTGAATCACGGTGGGAAATTTCCTACGTAACTGGCCCACTGACATAGAAGGAAAATAATTGCATGGGCTTTGTAGATACACAAATGTTATAAATGTTATGTGGTTTGAAATTACATCACTTTAAATATTGTATATAATGTCATATGGTATTCTATGTCACTGTGATAACTTTGTGATGCCACTTCTTATGAATAAGTGTACAAATATTCTCATGCATGATGGTTAATAACTTTAAAGTTCATATATTGCCCAAAACCCTACATGGTTTTGTTCTCTAATGCAAGTTGGCACAAAATGAGATATTCTAGCCATCCGCTCTATATTGTAGTTGGAGTTAGCCATGAAATAGCAAACAAAGTTAGATAGGGCAGATGATATCCTACCCCCTACGAGTTTTTCGAGGGGATCCTGATAGGTTAGAATCTGCCCAGCCACAAAGAAAGCCCCTGCCAGATTGGTGATGTCAGCCATAATCATCTAGGACAATTTTGTCCATCTTCGTCCAAGTGGACAATGGAAAGATGGCGACACCTACGACATACAAAAGTAATATTTCCCTTAGTTATGTCATGTGTCATTCATATTGGAATTCAAATCATATGATACTAATATTTTTGGATTTGAAATCTAGTTTATATTGAGTCCAAGTTGTATTATCATTTTTTTTGTTATTATCTTGCGTCTGTGTTGTGCGTGATATGCTATGCAGATCGATAGTATGGTTTCTTTGAGAACACCACATTCATTGTCATTCCAATGCTTGATCAATTTTCTCATGATGCATGTTTAGCATTTTGATGCGTGCACAACTCTTTGAATTACACCCAACTCACAACCACCTCGAATATGTTGAAGCATGGGATTGTCGCAACCCTTACTAACACCCCTTAACTATCTTGACCATTTTTCAATTCTGGCAAAGGTCACGAGCGCTAACCCTTTGCATTCCACCCATGCGAATGGTTAGCTCCCCATACTGCGGACCTCTTTAGCTTATAGGTGAGGGATCAACCCTCCTACACATGCATTCGGGACTCTCCCCTTAATCAGTAACCAAAGGTTAGATGTGGACTTCCATCCATGGAAGTTCAATTTTTAGTTGGCCATTGTTTTGCCGAAGCAACACTACAACAACCCGAACCATACTAGGCAACTATGCCCCATGTTGGGCCAATGCCCGTGGAGGTCGTGTCGTTCGGCCTTGGGTCGGCCTGCCATGTTGCCTTACCCATATAGACCTCTAGGACTTTAGGCAGGGTCCCTATCCCACCATCAGATAACCTTTTGTCTCTCTTCCAAAACTTGAGGCCAAGTAGACATTTTCCCTTAGCCGTTGGGGCTTGAAGCCTCCAGTAGCTTCAGAACACCATAACTTCTTTGTATGTTCTCTAATGTATTAAACAATTACTCCATCATCATGTACGCTTCACGTAGATGCCGATGGACTCCTCACTTGCCCCATTTGGGCAAGTATTGAGGAAGTTATGGTTGTTCTAACCTCGACAGTCTTGGGCACCACTCCCATGTCACTGCTTTCCCAGGGCGTTGTCCCTAGGCAGCGCCGCACTCAAATTGCAATATCTCCTAGCTCACACCTCCGATTGAGGTGTTTTTGAGCATTCTAGGATACGGACGACATAAAGTACTCATAGCTCATGGCCTTACCCTCGTGACTCCTAATCTCCATGGGTGGGAGGCGTTCTCAATGTCCGGGGCCCTCACCCACACTAGGATTGCTTGGGCCCTCTCGTCAATGGCGCCACAAGTCTTGGGTGTCATTATGGGGTCCCCTTTGTACCCATGGTGTTACGGGCACCTCTCATAGAGAGGTATGTGACAAATGTGCTCATATACACATAAAATGTTGGCACAATAAATGATTTAGTGTAGTATTAATAGCCACATGGTTTAGGGTTTTGTAATCATCAGTAAGTTCAATTCTCATTTCCACACCTTATGTGAAGGAGGCCCAAAGGTATGGCCTTATAAGCGATCATATTTGTTCAATTGCACATGGTGGATTTTAACCACTATGTCATGTAAATAACGATTGTATATCATTACAATGCAAATACCAACCATCACTAACAACTAAAACTAAAATATAACAAAGTGCACACTTATACAACACACCTCTATAGAGAAGGAAGATAATCAAACCCTAGCAAGAGTTGTAATTATCTTTTCAAATGCATACAATGAATCAAGTTATCTCTCACTTTACCACGGAATAATCCAAGAGTGTAATTAAGGGGAGAAGAACTCAAGATTTTATTGCAACAACATGCAATCTTCACCTAACACAAGCTCTCTCCACATACTCATTCACAAGGCTTGACTTGGCAGGAATGCCAAACTCTCACTTAAGAGCATCCATCCAATTCCTAGGATTCATCCATCCAACTTGAAATGAATGAAACCCCCCGGATACGGTGTGTATCGACGCCGCATACCGTAATAATTGTCGTGTAAATAGCGATCGTGTGTTACTACGACTCGAGTACCAACCACCACTAACAACTAAAATTAAAACATAGCAAATAAATACATATACAACACATGTCGCAACCCTCACTAGCTCCCCTTAACTAACTTGGTTATTTTTTTCATTATAGCAAGAGTCACGAGCGCTAATCCTTCGCATTCTGCTATGCGAAAGGTTAGCTCCCCAATGTCGCGGACCTTCCTAGTTCATAGGAAGGGGACCAACCCTCCTACTCTTTCCTTTAGGACTCACCCCTTACTCGGTAACCAATTCTTAGATGTGAACTTCCATTCATGGAAGTCCAATCTTATGTTGATCATCGCGTTGCCGGAGCAACACTACAACAACCCAAACCATACTAGGCAACTATGGCCTCACATTGGGCCAATGCCCATGGAGGCCGTGTCTTTCGGCCTCGGGTGGGTTCGGCCATGCCACCTCACCCATATAAGCCTCTCGGACTCTAGGTAGGTAATGCGCGCTGCGGGTCGTTTTTTTGCAAATTAGTTGAGAGGACTCACGATATGACATCATGTTAATTTATAATCACTTGAGAATTATTGTGCCCACGGGGGGTTCACTCCATGTAAAGTTGAACACCACGTGCGGCCAAAGTTTGTTACCCCTATATTACATGGAATAGATAAATTTAAAAATTATGATATTTTTTCTACATATACATAATCATTGATAGTATTTTTTTTATAGTTTTTTGAAATTTTTAGTCATCTTCATTTTTTGTAGCAATTATTTTAGTTCAATTCTATGTCATTCTAGTTAGAAACGGTATGTTTTATTAAAAAAACATATCATCAAATTTGGTTACCATTTTTTAGTATGTAATAGATACCGTGTATATCTACCCATGAAAAAAAATTGATAAAATTTTGACCCATTTTGGTGATGCAAGTTACCAAAAGTAGATTTTTTCTGGCCGCACGTGGTGTTGAACTTGACAATGGAGTGACCCCCCCGTGATTGTGCCTCATTAATATGCTCGGTCTTAAATTTAGTAACCTCTCTTTCTCCTTATGATTTGAATATGATTAATTGGAGTTAAACGATTTCATCCTCAATTAATTCCGCCCTCAATGTAAGGCTCATTGATCATGAAAACAACTAAGGTAGAGAGGGTTCAAGAGGTGTATCAACATTCTAAAGTTCCATCCATATCATTCAAAATCATATCATATAAAGCAATATCATAAAATATTGATAACAAAAAATTCCTCAAAAGTTAGTATAAGTTTCCGAAGAGAGTTACAACTTATAATTCATTATATAAATTCTATAATATATAAACTTCAATTGCATTTTATTTATATCAATAATCTTTTGATATCTTTATAAGTATGTATCAATAAATATATTATAATAGTAATGAAGATGTTCGCATGTTCTTAAGTTTTTCTTCTTTAAGCTCAAGTGTTACTTCTTATAATATAATATTATGATCTTAATAATTATATCAATTATGCATATGATAATTTTGATTATATTATAATATCAAATTTCTTATGCTTAATTCATACGTAGTAAAACATAATTTATAGTTCTTCATTTATAATAGTTCACTTTTAATACAAAGTGTTTCTTGATGACGAGAATAATAGTCTTGATTTCCTTCTCAATATCACTTTACTCATCAAGTTCCAATAACACTTCCAAACCTTGAGTGCTTAATATCATTCTTACACTACTCTCTCAAATCTTCTCTCAATTGGTTAGTTTTTCAATTTTTATGACATCCAACAACTCATAAAGAATCTTGAGAAAAAATGTCGTTTATCAAAGTTCCAATTGTCAAGTGATTGATGCATAAAATCTCATATATATATATAGATAGGAATCAATCTTATAATAATGAGTTCCGCTTTCAAAAAATATCTCATACTCAATCTTCTCACTCCTTTTTGAGAAGTTCCTCAATTCTCGCTTAATCACTTACTTGAACATAATTTCATATTAAAAGATAGCTTGCTCTTTTGTTACTCAAATTGTCCTTCAAACATTGAGATTCAATCTCAACATCTCTCAAAGTTCCATTAATCTTTTAAGTCTTCTTGAGTCTTTGCCTCTCAACCTCACACTATTCTTTTGAGTTTTTGCTCGAAAAAATCTATTTTCCTCTCGTTGTTTAATCACTCAAGTCACACAAGTACCACTTAACAACTTGTAAGTTCAATTGAGAGAGAAGAGAGATCACACGTGTTTGTGGAAAAGATAAGTATATTGAAATAGTACTCCGAGAGGAGAGATACAAAATAAACTCAAGTGGTTTTGACACTCAATCTTAAGATAACTTCGTTGCTTTGAAATGAGGTATTTGTCCTTAAAACTCCTTACTTTATATAGTATCCTATTGCTAATTTAAAATCTATATTTAGAGTGGTTGTTAACTCCACTTCCCTAAATATCTACTTATCTATGACGTTTGTAGATAGTACTTATCACAAACGGTTATAACCATTAAAACTATCCTATGTTTGTATCTTTAAGATTTCCATTTCCTTTTTGTCATGGCTACATTATATATAATTCATAAGAATAAATCAATTCTTACATAATTGATTGATTTAAACTTATAAAACTTTGATCATGTAAAATTCTACTAGTGGAATGTATACCTAGTCTTAAATACCTCATAAGTTCTTCATAATATGTCCTTTCATATTAATGTAATTGTCCTTAAACAAAATCCTAAGATTTTCTTCACTAAATGTTGGTGGTCCTATATCCGTGGTTAAGGGGCCCTATGACCATGTGTCTTCCTTCTAATTCTGTGGAAATGGATCCTATTGCTGTGGCCGAACGTCTCTCGAAAACGCAGCTCCATTCTTCTTTTTCCAGTGCTCCTTTGGTGTGGCTCTTCAAGTTTTGGTGTCTTCAATCTGCTTGTTCTTGTAGTATGGTTGCCACATTAAGTGTTAAGCTTTTTGTACTCAACAGTAGGGCCCCTACCCCACCATCAAGTGAACATTTGTCTCTCTCCCAACACTTAAGGCCAAGTAGACATTTTCCCTTAGCCGTTGGGGTTGGAAATTCCTAGCAGCTTCAGAACACCATAACTTTTTCATATGATCTCTGATGCTAACAACCAACCACTGCATTGTCATTTATGTTTCTAGTAGATGTCGATGGATTACTCACTTGCCCCATTCCAGCAAATATTGAGGAAGTTATTCTTGTTCAAAGCTTCGTTGTCCTGGGAGCCAATCTCAGGCCACTACTGTACTAGGGCGTTATTTCGGGCAGTGCCCCACTCAAATTGCCATATCTCCTAGCTTACACCTCCAATTGAGGTGTTCATGAACATTATAGAATTGTCAAGCCATAAGCTATGAATAGCTTATAGCCTCACCCTCGTGCCTCCTAGTCTCCGCGGGTAGGAGGCGTTCCCAATGGGGGGCCCCTCACCCACACTAGGATCACTTGGGCCCTTTCACCAATGGCGTCGCAAGTCCCGGGTGTCATTCCGAGGTCCTGTTTGTGCCCATGGTGTTTCGGGCACTCCTCATGGAGAGGTACGCAACACTAATTCTCACCAAATGGAGTCGATACCCTCATCGACTCAATTCCTAGTTGAAACACTAATTTTCAAGTTGCGGCATTGTATTTACTTTAGGGTGCGACCCCCACAATGCATCTTCAAATTTGGCACAATTCCAAAGGTGTCGTGCCAAGTTGGTCCATTAACCACATTGTTTCTTGCTTCCAAGGACCTAACCTATACTAGACCCACCGACTTTGGGACTCATTTGAATTGCCCCTCCTTTAGGCTTCCCACGTTAGGCTCCACGAGCCTAAATTGATACATCTAGGCCGGACCCTCAATGCTTCCACTAAGTTGACTCGGTTGCAACTCCGAGATGGCTTTCCATTGTTAAGCCACATTCAATCTCACATGGTGATGCCAAGTCCCGCCCGACTCGGTTTCCACTTTGTTTTTTCGAGACATGGGTTCATGACTCCCATGCGCCAACTCACGTTATCCAAGGCCCTTACAAGCCATGGCCCCAATTACTTGGCTTATCCAACCTAGTTTGGCATATTTATTCCTCATCTTCCACGAACCAAGCACAAATACAAGACTAGGACCTCATCTCACACTTTCTCTTTGCATTAGTAAAGTTGAATTTTATTTCCTCAAGCCAAGAATAAATACATGTTATGGATGACATTGCCTCCAAGCTAAATGTGCTACTAGCGTCTTTTCCCCGCTAAAGGAGATTGATGTCCTCATCAATGTTTACGCTTCTTTTTATTGGAACCGTTAGCCTTAGTTTCTTCAAAGTGCTCTACCAATTCTTTGGCGTTCACCATGTCTCTTGCCGCTATCCAAGCAGCTTCTTTCACATTGTATCCTACCAGTTAACAAAGTAGTCATTTTTTTGCTTGGGGTTCCTACACTTAAGGATGCCATCTACCCCATATTCCAAATAACCTCTTGCAAGGTCGGGAGGTGGCCTAATCACTTGCTTGCAATTGGGCCACAAAGTATCTTCTTTAAATGGTTTTAGTAATGAGACATGAAACGTTGGATGCACTTTGATCTCGGGCGGTAATTCCCACTTATACATATCTTTGAACATTCATTCCACAATGGGAAATGAAACTCCAACTTTGGACATGACCTTTGGAATGAGGCCTCGGGGAGATCACTCCATTGTCAAGTTGAACACCACGTGCGAACAAAGTTTGCTACCCCTATATTACATGTCATAAATAATTTTAAATTTTATGATATTTTTTCTACATATACACAACCATTGATGGTATCTTTTTTATATATTTTTGAAATTTTTAGTCATCTTCATTAATTGTAGCAATTTTTTTAGTTCAATTCTGCGTCATTCTAGTTAGAAACGGTATGTTTTATTAAAAAAACAAATTATCAAATTTAGTCACCATTTTTTACTATGTAACATGTACCATTTATATCTACTCATGAAAAAAAATTGATAAAATTGTGACCCATTTTGGTGATGCTTTTTACATTTTTTACATTTTTTACATCTAAAATGATCGCACGTGGTTGTTCAACTCTACAATGGAGTGATCTCCCCGAGAATGAGGCCTTTGGGCAAGGTGAAGTTGTTCACATTCAACAACACCTTTTGGCCCACCTTTTGACTCCATTTTGCATCTTTCAACATCGACTTGCTCTTTGTAATGCTTTCGGGCTTCTTCCACCAACAATTTGGTCATCTCCAAGATTTGTTCATGCTTCTTGGCCAAGTCCTCACCATTTTGGTTGAACTCTAGTGTTGAATGTGTCCCCTCAAGAGCTAGGTTAGTAGGTTGGAACGCACTCCATAAGCCACCACGAAAGACAACTCCTTAGCCGTTGAGTGTGTGGCTACATTGTAACTAAACCCCGCTCGACACACATAGTCCGCCCAATCTCCTTGGTCCACCCCCACCAAATTCCTCAAGTATTGCTTCAAGATTCCATTCATACGCTCTATTTTCCCATCCGTTTGGGAATGGAAGGCCGTATTAAACCTTAGTTTCAATCCGACCTTCCTAGAAAAGTGCCTCCAAAATGCACTTGTGAACTCTGGATCTTGATCCGACACAATCACTTTTGGCAACCCGTGGTGCGTCCACCATCCTTTGAGAAAAGGCTATGCAATTTCCAATGCGGTCGTGGTTCCCACCATCGACACCATGTGTGCCAACTTAGCAAATTGTTCTATCATCACCAAGATGGCATCATACCATTGTGACTCCTGCAAATTTGTGATGAAGTCCATGGATACACTATCCCATGGACACCCTATTCCATGGACACACTATGCCATGGCCCCGGCGGGATAGGCAACGGTTGCAAGAGGCCGACTTGCTCTTTGTAAGAAGTTCGGTTCATTTGGCACCATCCACAAGTCTTCACAAAGTAGGTTATATCCTCCTTTACGTGCGGCCAATGGTACCTCCTTGACACCACTTTATGGTGGTTTTTTTCTCCTCTATGGCCGGCAATGGGACTATCAAATTCTTCCTTCAAAACCAATAGCCTCAACTTGCATAGTGGCACATACACCCAACTTTGCTTATACTTGAGCAATTCGTCCACCAACTTGACCTCTTTGAGCGCCTTGCCTTTGCGAAGCTCACCTAAAAACCTTTGTGCTTTGGGGTTGTAAATATACCCATCCCGTATTTTAAATCACAAGTTTCCTTCACTGATAAACATTAGCCACAAGTTTAGATGGTGTTCATTGGTTGGAACTCTTCCCATCTACTTAGCGCACCCAACACCACATTGCCATGGCCCGGATTGTGGATCAGATCCACCTTCATAAGTGCAAAGGTAACGTGCCACCGCAATGGTTTGGCGTTCACTTGCGCTTGTGTCTCAAAATACTTCAAGGACACATTGTCCGTGTGGACCTTTGCTTTGTGTGACCCCAAATAATGCCGCCACATCTTCAAGCAATGCACTATGGCAAAGAGTTATTTCTTATGAGTCGGTCGTTTCCTTTGACAACCATCGAGCTTCTTGCTCTCATATGCAATGGCCATCCATTTTGTATCAACAATCCGCCAATGGTAAAGTCATTTGCCCCCGTATGCACCTCAAAAGGTTTGTCAAACTCCGTGAACTTGAGCACGGGCGGCGAAAACAGTGTGCTCTTAAGCTCCCCAAAGCTTTGGTGACAAGGTTCATCCCACTTTTGGGATAGCCATTTTTCAACAAGTCGGACAAGGTCTTAGCAACCTTAGATCAATCTCAAATGAAGCGGCGGTATAAGTTGGCTATGCCAAGCAATGACCTAAGTTTTTTTGGGTCAAGGGCCACTTTCCCACTTGGATTGCATGGACCTTCCTTGTGTCCGTCTACCAACTTCATTTGTCATTACATAGCTCAAGAACTCAATCTCTTGTTGAGCAAAGTTACTTTCCATTCCTTGGCGGTAACTTTTTGAGACAACTCATTGGTGAGTACATCCTTGTACCTCGCCAACACACCATGAAGGTGGTTTGGGGGAGGCCCATCTTTTTTAGCCTCCTCATGAGTTCCTTGGAGTTGCTCCAATGGAACCACAATCATTATTTGTTGAATTCTCATTTGGCCCATTGAGACCAAATTCAACTTGGCTCCTCCTATCATAGGAGTCTATGTGAATTTCAAATTCACCTCTTTGCCATGATGGCACACCACAAGCACACTAGCCTGTGCCTCACATCTACCATGTAAGTTTCAAAGAAAGTGTCCCCCAACATGATGTCCACCTCATTCATTATGGAAAGTGTAAAACTTTCCACAAACTTTAATGTCCCACACCTCAAGGTCACATGCAACGCCACTTTCTTTTGCTCATGCGGCTCACCCTTTGCGAACCGCACATTGATGGGTTTGCTCGCTCTACACGTTGGCAAACTCCAACTCCTTTGTGAGCTTCGGGCTCATGAAAGAGTGCGTTGACTCTTTGTGAATCCATGAGACATTTCTCCCATTAATTTTGGCCTCAAGGTGCAAAAGACTTGGCCTTGGCTTAAGGCTACGAGCTTTGGCCACAAAACCACCATCTAACATTCTATCCGCGGCAACAACATGATTTATCTTGGTACCACAAGGCCACCTTCTAACATTCATCCACGGCACAAACATGAATTGCCTTGGTACCACAATACCACATTCTAACATTCCGTCCACAGCCCAAACATGAATTGCCTTGGTACCATAATGTCCCCTTCTAACATTCCATCCGTGGCACAAACATGATTTGTTTTGGTACCACAAATCCACCTTCTTACATTCGGTCCATGATACGAACATGATTTGCCTTGCTACCACAAGGCTACCTTCTTTGTTCCAAACGTTGGGTGGTTTTCCTCCTTAGGTGCCACCCTTGTTGGAAGTTGTACCTTTGGCTTGCCTTTTGTGTTGGTTTGATGGTCCAACTTCTTGCATTCTTTGCCTTGGGACATATTTTGGCTCAAACCACTTTGTTGTGAGGCACCACCCGACTTCCTTTCGGGTCCATCGGCTTCAATGCTCTGGGCAATCTTGATGGTCCCCGCCACATCCTTGAAAAACTTTGGAAATTTGAACAAGGTGTCCACCACCCTTTTTTGCTACCCACCTACAAAAATGCATTTTTTAGAAAAATCGTCCATCTTAGGTGTAGCATTCATTTGGACGTTCAAATTATGCACATAGGCTTTAAGAGAACCCGTGTGCCTCATTTCCACCAAGTTCATCCCCTCATTCATTTCTTGGTAATCCGACGTGAACCCCTCAATTATCAACTCAACTCCATGAAGTCAAGCTTGCCACCACCTCAGGCTCTTGCATTTTCTTGCTAATCCACCATTCAGTGCATGATTTTTCAAAAAAATAAACCGCTTTGGAAACCTTGTTATGCTCCTCGGACTTTTAAACATCATAATAGTTGTCCATTTCCAACACAAATTGTCATAACTCCTAGCTCACACCTCCGATTGAGGTGATCTTGAGCATTCTAGAATCGGCACACCATAAGCTATGCATAGCCTATGGCTTTACCCTCGTGCCTCTTAGTTTCCATGGGTGGGAGGCATTCCCAATGCCCGAGGTTTCACCCACACTAGGATCACTTGGGCCCTCTCACCAATAGTGCCACAAGTCTCGGGTGTCACTTCGGGGTCTCGTTTGTGTCCATGGTGTTTCGGGCACTCCTCATAGAGAGGTACATGACAATTGGTTACCGATTAAACGGTGAGTCCCGAATGCAAGTGTGGGAAGGTTGGTCCCCCCTATGAACTTAAGGGTCCGTGGTATGGAGAATTAATCATTCGCATGGTGGAATGCGAAGGGTTAGCGCTCGTAACCTTTGCTAGAATATAAAAATGGCCACGAAAATTAAGGGGAGCTAGCAAGGGCTGCAACAATACGCCTTGTTCCATCCGATTACAATCGAAATAACAAACTGTTTTCCCAATGAAACCTTGTTATTCGATGTCCAATCCTATCTTTTTCCATCTCCAATATAGACAAGGGAAAGGTCCCCTACTAAAGCTTATCCAATATCTGCCCATATATTTGCAATAGCTTGAGGTCGATCAGTCTCATCATTCGAGCCATGTATTAGAACCTCAGCAGTAAAGCCAGAAAACAAAGTGAGGTAGGCAACTACATGCCAACCTAGATCCGTCTCTTGCATGAGAATCCATTTGCATCCAAGTTGGTAATATTGGCACGGTGTACCACCTCAAAGTCGTACTCCTGGAGCAATAAAGTCCACACGGTGAGCTTGTCAGTAAGCTTATCCGACTCCATGAGCCACTGTAAACATTGATGATCACTAAAGTAAAGCGTTGACCATAGATATATGGCCGAAAATGGGCAATAGCCCACATTGCTACCAATGTTTCTCTTTCATAGGACAAATATTTGGCCTCCGCATTGTTGTTGCTTTGCAAAGCATAAGCAATAACATACTCCTAGCCAGAGTTATGCTTCTGAGTGAAGACTGCTTCCAAATCCAATGAACTTTAGTCCGTATGCTGGAAAGATTTGGAGACATGAAGACGTCGAAGCATTGGAGCCGCATCCAATTTTTGCTTCAATGTCTCGAATGCCTGTTGCTCCTTACGACCCCAAGTCCAAGGTTGGTCCTTGCTCGTAAAAACGGTAAGAAACTTGGCAATCAAGTTAGAGTTCTTGATGAATTGTCGGTAGTAATTTGCCAAGCCCAAGAAAGCACGAAGTCTGGCACATCGACCGGTGCCGAGATCTTCTGCAAGGGTCCACCTTAGCTTGCTACACCCCAAGACCTCTTTGAACAATTGTATGACCTAGATATGCTAGTCGGTCATGGAAATACTTACATTTGCCATGGTGCAAGCGCAGTTCCCATCGTTGCAACTGTTCAAAAACGTCTTGCAAATGCCTCATATGCTCTTATGGTGTCATGTTGAAAATGATCACATCATCAATGTAACACCGAGCAAAGGGCAAATTAAAGAGGACTTGATCCATAATTTTCTGAAACTCAACGGGTGCATTCCTAAAACCAAATGGAAGAAACTTCCAATGGTACAATTGATCCTTCCCATCCCGATCAACTCCCCATAATGTAATTTTTACTTGATTTCCCACAATTAATGGGAGCTAGTGATAGTCGGATCTCAAATCCATGGTCCTAAAAACTTGAGAAAATTTGATGGCATCGAACAACTCCTCCGGGATTGGCATGAAATACTGATTCGATTTGGTCTTCCGGTTAACTTGACGATAATCCCTGCACATCCATTTCTCCATCTGATTGCCAAAGATATCATTATTTGATGGCATAACTATAGCACAAATATACCTCCTATTGGAGAGTTCAATCAGCCTTGCTGCTAAACGCAATGAGCTTGGATGTCAATCCTTTCAAAGACACTGAGCCTATAAGGTTTCCAAAAAATAAGATAGTTGTCCTCCAATTGAATGTGGATGAATTTTCCTTTATTTCAAGGTCTTGAAGGCTAACAATAAAACACCTACGGTATGAACGAATGAATGTTCATATTTCCATGTCTTAGCACCAGTGAGATGAAGGACTTAATCCCAATGACCAATCATGAAACTTTGTAGTCTTCCTCTCCACTAAAGAGGGACCACCTGATGCTGGCACAAACTCTAACTACTATTAAGAGAAGGGGCCATTAATCATGCCCCCAAGTTGAGTGCCAACAATAAGTCTGGCCTCTCTTCATCACTACCAACATGTGATGATGAAGATACCACCGGAGGTAGAGAATCAAATAAAACCATTCAAGAACGAACCGTTTGCATTTGTTTTTCTATTAAAGTTGTTTTTCATTGGTAATAATTTCTCCAAGGACTTGATTATTTCTCAAGTATTCAAAGTATGGTGTTCTCCAGTTTGTCGCGTAATTTTCTTCCGTGGTCAATTTATCTTCTGATATTGAATCTAATACTAGGGTGTCGCTCTCTTGTTCATGTATTTGCCCTTCATTTCTTTGTAAACATATTAGACATGCTTCACAATAATTTGTTATGTCTTTTTTCCTTGTTGGCCACCAATAAAATCCAGTTAATATGGGGAACCAAGTATTTTCAAAAGTTTGATGATGTCCTTCTTGTTCATGCACTTCCACAATGATCTCTTCAACAATCTGTCCCCCTATGCATATTTTTGATTTTCCGCTTAGACTAATTTGTGTTAATTTTTCTCCGTCCATGATGTAGGGTTTACTAGCCCATTTAATGCGTGTTTGTTCCTCTTCCGTTGTTCCCATTGTTAACAACTTTCCATACTTGAGACACGAGGGGTCACTTAGTGCATTTTAAAAATGACGTGCGACATAATATAGGGAGGATTAAATTCGTTTGATATAAAATTTATAAAATAATTCCAAATAATGAAGGGTCCATTAAAAGTTAACAATCCCATTACAAGTAAGATAGATAGGTATAAAATATGGGCCATTCCTTTTTTGTAAAAATAATATAGGGGCTGAAAATAAGGATCCTAGGATGTATGTTTAGTAGAATCAATTTTGTACGCATGCCTCACGAGGGATGGATGAAAAATGACTCATTGTTTATCCAAAAATGGATGAAATTGTAAGCCTAACCCTAACTCTCTTCCCAACACCTCTCGGTGGCTTTTCTCCCTTCTCTTGGTGGCCTCTCAATTTTCATTTTTCTTGTGTGAGAGAGAGAGATCATTTTGCAAACAATCAAGCAAACTTGCACAACTACTTGCTTAGAGTTCATTTCAAACACACTCCTCACAAATAAATGACTTAGTTTCTCGTTTCTTGCTTCATGTGAAAAAATCGGGTAAGGAAAAAACTGAACTTTCTAAAAGCTTCTAGAGGCATTGTTGTTTGTTGGGTGGAATTTATGATAGTAATAAGCTGAGTAAGCTGCGGTAGGTGACTAAGTTAGCAGGAAGAAGAGTGTCTTTGTTTTTCTTTGGAGGTTTAACTTTGTGATATTATATAGTAAAAAATGGTAACTAAATTTGATGATTTGTTGTTTTTATAAAACATACCGTTTCTAACTAGAATGACGCAGAATTGAGCTAAAAAATTTACTACAAAAAATGAAGATGACGAAAATTTTAAAAAAATATACAAAAGATACTATCAATGGTTATGTATATGCAGAAAAAATATCATAAATTTTAAAATTATCTATGGCATGTAATATAGGGGTAGCAAACTTTGTTCGCACGTGGTGTTCAACTTGACAATGGAGTGATCTCCCCGAGTCGGGGCCTTTTAGCATTATACCGTTTTTAGTATGTCATGTTGCGTGCCATGGTAGCAAAATGCGTGCAATAATTCCATGTGTTTCTCACAATGTCATGTTCACTACTCACCTACATGATATTGTTCTTCGACATAGTTTACTATTTGAAGTATTTTTCTAAACCAAACAAAATGTCGTTGAGTGTGACACATTTAGACACTGGAAATGTTTGTTGTGGGTGTTGTTATGGAATATGTTGAGAACCATTGTAGTGGGGGAATGTCGTGTGTTTATTGTTTGGTGTATTACATGATACGATGTTGGGCATACCCATGCCCAATGACATTTTGAAACATACGTCTTGGCATGGATTTTTGTTGATTGTATTGATGCAATGTCAATGGGTGTTTAGCTGCCTCTCCAAGTCCACAATGATGTCCAAGGGGGACATATATGTAGTGCACATGAGTTGTTTTCACAATTCATTTAGTTGTGCTCCCCATTGATTGTGTTATTGGTTAGTAATTTATTTGTAATACATTTCATTGTTTTTAGGTATTTTGTGTTTCTTTGTCCTTATTTTTGCCCTCGCATTTTTGTTAACATGCACTTTATTTTATTGCTTTCCAAACACGGTGGACATGTTCTTCACATGAGCTTCTTACAAATTGTGGTAAGGGAGGGTCCTTTTCACATGGCGTACTTTTGCAAATTTGTGGTTGAATTCCACAAAGATATATCCATTTGGAGAACTCTTGACATTATTCTAGAATCTGGGGTGGTTCGTTGTTGACAGCCTTGAGCACAACATTCACTTTTGTGGAGATCTTGTCATCTTTGGTAGTGAGACCACAACCAAGGGTGTGGGTTGATTCATATCTCGTTGGGTTGGGGTGTTTGATTAGCGATAGACTAGAGAGCAAATGTCACCAACACATATCTTCTTCCCATTCTTTTGTTGACATACCACGTGATAGTGATATGTGGTCATCGATATTTGATTCTATTTTGCCATCATTGTTAGTACGTTATCGTAGATTATCGATCACAATTCAAATTGCAAGCCATGGTGTCTTGCGACATAAGTTTTTTTTGGACATGGACTATGTTTCTAAACCGTATTCTTGTTGAAATCACACATTCTCGACCATACCCTCCCAGGTCAAGACTAAACCCCGTTGTGTTATCTACATTTTGCCCACATTCTTGGTGTGCACCCAATTTACGAGTTCACTTTACATGGGACATGTATGTGTGGCATCATGTATACATGATGTACATTTCGACCGGACTAGTATTTTGCACATTTACAATATAGTTGGTTTTGTTTGACTTTAGCAATTTTTTTTGTAATCATTCGTTTTCTTATTTTTGTTTTTTGTGTTGTCATATATTTTTATGACCTTGTGGTAATTGGCACCTTTCAAAGAAAACCATTTGATGTATGTTAATGAAATGGAGTTGTAAAATTTATAAAATATACTTAATAAAAGCCATGTACATTACATTATTTTAGAATTCCATAATTTCTTTATATGATATTTGATGCTCATATCCGACCACTCCATTATCATGTACGTTTCATGTAGTCTCGCCAATCCCAGCTGGCAAAATGAGAGGGGCACGTGGATGTATAGCACGGTCCGAAGGTACGTAAAGTGGACCCATTTGACGAGGATGTTCGTTTATAATGCGAATGCTGAACGGATGTCTAGACAACGCTATGGCATATGGAGGGAGGTGAACCATCAAATATTTGGAGAACAGTGTAAGGAGGTGTGGGATTTCTTGTGGGGTGCACCGAGGGAATTTGATCGCGGGCATATGCTAATGTGGCTATGCCAAATGGTCTATGCGGAGGTAATTTTGGGAGTGGATATCGACTGGTCCACCATACCCCGCACGAGCACGGACTTGAGGGCGGCACGCCGGATCGCGGTCATACCAAGTGCCGTGCTAGGCCGGAACGCTGGCCGTCCGATTCCATTGGCATGGCAAACTCCAATGAATCCTTCGACGGTCCGATCTTATTTTGATTTCTTTGCGGGACCAAATCATCAAATTGTGGGGACTCCACCGGCCGCCGACTCAAACATGGACGAACACAACATTGTCGTAGGGTTGCCTGTTGAACCACCTAGCCGGCGACAAAGGGTCCACATGACACCGCCACATGGTACCCGGTTGGTTTGTCCTCCATCTTCGCCCGTTGACGTGGAGATGGCATCGGCGGCACCAACCCCACCACCGGTAGTTGCCGACAACGACGTTGTGGAGGCGTTGAGGGCGGAGTTGGCAAAATGCAAATTGGACCACAAACAGGAATTGGAGATGGTCCGACGTGCACACGCCAAGGAGGTCCAAGGGTTGAAGGCCGAGATTGGACATTTGACCAACCTTGAACTTGCGAGGGCTGATGCGCCACAAATGCCACAAACAATGTCTGCTAGTGATGGACAAGAGCGGGAGCCGTCGCCCACAACAAACTTGGAGGCAATGAGGGTTGATTACGACTGGGTCATTAGGAGGAACCGGTTGTTGGAGGACAACTACATGGGCATGGTCACAGCCACTATCATGTACGCCACGCGCGAGAGGGCATTGATGGATGAGCTGACCCACTATAGGGACCACGGCGAACAATGGCCCAACCGACGGCTTCTTTTCACCTCGTGGCCGCCATTGGATTTCATGTATCCTGAGAACCTCCCGGTCGATGACGCCAATTATCCTAGTATTGTGTGGACCAAGAGACCCAAGGATGAATTCCAATGGGATACCGCAGTATCATCCCGCATCATGATACCCCTAGCCAAACCAGCCTTGTTGTGGCCATGCGTCCCCGATTGGATCAAGGACATGAGCATGTGCCCCATTTGTTCCAATCCTTGGGGACCCGAAGGTGCATGGATCATTGGGTCGTGCGGTCACATGGTCCACCCGAATTGTTTGTTGTCACACATGTTGCAAACACGCCGTTGTCCTTCGTGCAAAGCCCCTCTGCATCGAAGGTTGTACGAGGAATTCGGAGTGCAATGGGGAATGCCTCCCGATTTTGAGTACACAATAATCCATGGTGTGCCGCCCGCAGAATACGGCGATCCTCCTGCTTATAGCTGGCGGGCACGGAGGTATGTGAAGGACCTCCGAGGCTACCTGAAAAACTTCACGAATGAAATGTACACAAGGATTGCTCATGTGTTTTACCCCGGCTCCTCTCCTCAGGCCGTAGGGTTGAGGGCATTTTTGTACCATGTTGTGGGTGGGCATGCCGGAGAGATGGGTGAATACGTCCCAGGTCCTCACCCCCAACGATACGTGTATGACTCCAACGGCAATGTGACAGTGGGGGTATTGCCACGGGAACTGGTCCCGAGCGAGGAAACAACTTGGGATGTGGAACACGTGTTGGACACAACAAGTTTTGAGTTCGATATGGAGAGGCGCGAGGCTGTTACACAAGAGGCTAGCTTCAATGAGATCGACGTCCAAATCCGGATGAATGAGTGGAAATACGTCAATGACCTTTTGGCCATCCGTGACGGGGCCTCTAGCCCCACCATGCAAGACATTATCCGCCATTTGAATGCCGCGAGGGGGTTGCACATTGGAGACCGCACGCGCACTCGTGCACAAGTTGCCCTGGAGGTTGAGGCGTAAGAACTATGGGCCATCACCGAGAGCAAGCGTGAGGTGAGGCGCCGGACACTACGGCCACGAAATCTAAACGGTGCAAGCTCAAGCCGCGGACCCCCCTTCCATTGGATAGTGATTCGGAGCCGGATTAGGAATGTTGGCTAGTGTTTGTGAGATAGGCGTTGGACTAGGAGGCATTATTTGATATTCAATTGTACATAATGCGGGAAATGCCATGATTTTGGAAATGTTTATAAGTGAATTCTTGTTCACTATCAATTTTGGGAGTAATGTGCAAGTGTCGTACAATGATCATTTCTTATGTTTGCCCACACAATCGGTTGCCACCAACATTTAATTAAACCATGGACTTTGCATCTACATGCATTTGCACTTGAATCAAACACGTATCGATGCAAATAACTGTGACAATGATTCCATGTGGCATGATTATAAGTTCACACCAAGCGGAAAACATCATCGCAATATTGCCGGGAATTCATATATTGCGCATTTCCAACTTAACAATATACGTAAGTATATGTGCAAGTACAAACTTGATACTACACTCTCACCATATTCGTGTGCAAATCTTACATTGACGACCTAAGTGTGTACTCTCTATACACCCGGTATTCCTTTTGGTGCGCGATGCACCGGTTGAACCCCCAATGAATTGCGTCATGCACCGAATGTTTTATGGTTTGGTAGAACGGTCCCATAGTTTTTCCGAAAATATAATTGATTTTTCCCCTTCGTGAGAACGTCGCTAAGGTCCTCAAACAAGTGCCATGGGAAAAGGTTTTCTTTGTAACCGATGCGGCATGCGGGCCTTTCTTGGGCGTCCAAGTATCCGCGGTGGTGACAATCAACTTGTCTCCTAGGCAGTCGAACCCAATAGAATTCAGTGAACCCTTGAATTGGACGTAAAACACTGCGCAAATCGTCTTCATTTCGAGTGTTATCTGCAACCACCTCGGGTGTAAATTCGTCCGGTTCGTCCGGCAAGCCCCATGCGTCTCGGGGATTGTAATACATACTTCTTGACGAACCACCCGCATCCCGTATCTTGCCACTCCCAGCCATCGCAATCCTATGGATTGCCCACACCATAGTTGATCTTGGGCAATGTATGCGACGCATATAAGGTCCTCAAAATCACTACGAGGCAAGGTGGCCTCATGGTGGGTAGCACACTTGATTTTATAGGGATATCGCAATGTGGGACCTCGAGTGGCATCCAATGAGTTGGCAGGTTGGGTTAGGCAGTGTCTAATTAGTGTTCTAAATTAAGCTGCAAGGTAGTCGACTGCCGTGTAGCAGTCAACCATCCACAGTCGACTGCCTTGTAGTAGTCGATTTGCATAATCGACTACTGCACAGCAGTCGACTGTGGATGGTCGACTGCTTCCTAGCAGTCGATTATGCAAATCGACTGTTATAAGGCAGTCGATTATATCAGTCGACTGCTAGGCAGCAGTCGATTGATAAATGCCCAACAGTCGACTGTGGATGGTCGACTGCTACACAACAATCAACTAATAAAATCGACTGCTTCCTAGCAGTCGACTAAGAGGGTCGACTGCCTTCCATCTTAGTCGACTGTTAGGAAGCAGTCGATTTTATCAGTCGAATGTTGTGTAGCAGTCGACCATCCACAATCGACTGCTTCTTAGCAGTCAAATATGCAAATCGACTACTGCCCAACAGTCAAAATTAGGCGTTAGGGTTTGGAAAGAGTGTTAGCTTAGTCAAATTGTGGGGGAGCACATATTGCCGAAGATCGTTGAGCCTTTTTTGGAACCATATCACCGAGGAGACTATGTACGGGGGTGTGAAGTGAGGGCCAAATTTTTTACTCTCATATGTATTTATAAATACATGGGAGTTAACAAAGCTTGGCGTGAACATTTTAGTATGGGAGAAGTGTACAACGCGTTGCGTTTGTCGCTTTGGGACGTAGGCATACCAATTGGGCATCAATTTACGGGCGTGAGAGGGACTTTGGAGCTCGACGAATTGTTGAGAGCGTTCCGAGTTAACCTCTTTATTTTCAGTCATACGCAACGCATTGCCATCCCAATTTGATGGGAAGTTTAGCATGCTCGGCTCAACAATATTTGGATCATGGAACTTGAATACTTGCAAGAGAAGCTTGTGGAAAATGGAGAATATTGGATTCAAGTCGATGGACGTTCTTCCGAATACCGTCGATGCACCAACTTTTGGATTTGTCCTTCGGAGCGACTATTGCCATGATAATTTTACTATGTAGATGTTGCGGTTTGTGTTCTATATAGTTCGCCGATTTAATCCTAGCAAACACCGTGTATATGTGTTTAGGCCTAGTGGATATAATCGCACTATGTGAAAGATATGATCCGCAATGTGAATTAAAAGTAGATCGCTATATAAATAAATGACAACTTCCTTATTAGCCACACCCGTGTGCAATATGTATGTCTAACATGTATGGGTGTACGTGCAAATTGCAATATGTATGTGTATGTGCAATATATATGTGGGTTCCCGGTACACCGTATGTTCTATATGTATGCGCTATATATATGGATGTATGTGCAATATATATATATATATATATATATATATTTGGGGGTATTTGCAATATATATATGTGTGTGTGTGTGGACATTAATTCCATCCTCGCCCATGACATAGGGCCTATTGGCATTACAAATCAATTCCATGTGTCCTACTCCTAACCTTAGTGCACATTGGACATTCATTTCATCCTCCCACATGACATAGGGCCTATTGGCATTCAAATCAATTCCATGTGTCCTACTCCTAACCTTAGTGCACATTGGACATTCATTTCATCCTCCCACATCATATATGTAAGCTCAATTTCTAGTCAACATCCAACATACAAATTTGAAATTCACATTATTTTTTCAACAAACATACCAAAAAATAGATATTACAAAAACTGATCACCAATACAACTAAACCCATTGAACACCATAGGACATTTGACATTACTATAAATCCATAATGCATCCATAATGCCGTCAGTCTGTGGACGTGTAAGTGGTGTGGCCCTGGTAGTCCTCCATTCTCGCACATCCCTTTGCCGTTTTTTTTTACCTCTCATGGTCCGACCAAAGTTTGTCAATGCATGATTTTTTTCACAAATTTTTGATAACAAGTTCTTGACAACTTGTATGGTATCGTATGCAATGGTCGGTTTCGGCAGTCACTTGCCGAAATAATTAATTTTTAATAGGGCGTGACTTCGGCACCTTTTTTTTCCTTGTTTCCAAATTTCGACAGGTCACTCAATATATATTTGGCTTTTTGGCATCTCTCCTTGCTTTTTAGGGTTTCCCACTTGCACGTTTAGCGTCGGCCATTTGAAGTACTGGTATTTTAAAACTTCTACTCTTCAGTTGAATCCTTTGGAAACAGATGTTTGTTTTGTGTTTTTTACGGCATGAAATGGTATTTGCGTATGCAGTTGTGTGCATTGTGTACAAGATGCTAATCCTGAACGTTATATTGGCACAATTCAGTGTTCTTGTAAACTAGTAACTTATAGAGCTATGTCTCTTGTAGATGCCATCCGGGATAGGGCTTTGAGGTGCAAGTGTACAAAAACAAGAATATTGCCACCTTCTTTGTGTTTGAAGAGGAGGAAAGTTTTGGCGAACACTTTAGAAGTGGAAAGTGATAGAAATGAACATTGAGATTTATAGTTGCAGGTGTCTTTTGCTTAGGGTTTTGAAGATGGCTTCTAAGCAAATGCCTCTGACAAAATTTATAAAACGAGTCAATGAAGAAGAAAAATATTTGGCGTTGGAAAAAATTGCAGTAAAACGTGCAGAAGATGAAAAATATGTGTGCCAACATGCTGCTCCTATCAAACCAAAAAATCCAGTTGGAAGAGCTCGTCGACCTCGATGTCCTCAAGCAACACTCCTCTCTGCGGCACCAAGTGATCCACCACCACTTCAACCCCAGCGCAAGATATAGAAAATGAGAGGTCAATATACTAATTGGTTTCGAGCAAAGACTTGGCCTCTTATCAAAGTTGCCATGAAACAACATCGACATATTGGTGACACTTTGCACTATCTTCAAGTTACTCACAGGTATACAAATCGTTTTCCATTCTACTTGATGAATGATGCACTCAATAAATTTTTGTTTTATTTGCATTAGAGGTTGTTGGAATTTCATCAGTAGACAAAACCGCTTGAGAAATTTGATTTCTTTAGGGAATTTGTAAGATACCAATATGCCTACAAAATATAATTTAAATTCTTTGATTTTCTAAATACTTGGATTTAGTGACCCTTCAAATTCATCATGTCTTGGACATACAAATCTCAAATTATTTTGATGTGTCTTTGTATCTCAAATTGTTTTGTAATCTGTTTAATGTTGTAATTATCATTTACACAGAATTGGACGTTGTGCATTGATTGTTTTTTTAGGAAACCTGGTTCAAGTGAAGGGTTTTTTGATAAACTTTCGCGAGGATCCATGTACGAATGGTTCGCTTCCAATGGAAAACTGAAAACCAAATTTTTGGAACTTGTCCAGAGGAGAAGCCAGTTCACTCCTATGGCTCAAAATCAAGGTCCTATTTCTTCAAGACTTGATGTCATCACCGGAATTTGTGATTTGCTTTGAAAATGAGGGATGCAGGGCAATCTTTAGGTGCTGGAATTGTGCAACGCATTATTGTGGGCTACATTTCAGCTCGTGCTCCAGAGCTTTTGGGGAAATTCAAAGTTACATTGGAGTGGACTTGACACTTCATGAAGACACAATTGATTTGGTCTTACCGTCGAGCTACAACTGCTTGCGGGAAGCTTCCACAAGATTGGGAAGATCTAGGAAAACGCATGGCTTATAGACTTGCTTATTTGATAAAAGCATATGACATACCTCCTGCCCTGATTGTTAACACTGATCAAACATGTATGTACATTCTTCATATTTTATTTTCAAGGTAGTTTTGTTTTATATATTAATAATATTTTCATGAATTGTGTAAGAATGTCTTTGTTGTTCAAATTGCTATGATTGATGCAAACAACATTGACATACATGTGTTCTTCTCAAATTTTGAGTATAATGTAATTTTTCATGGCTAATTTATAGGCATACATTTAGTTCCCATGGCAAAAAAATGTACATGGGAGAGAAAAGGTATGAAGGATGTGAAGGTAATCGGAATGGAAGATAAGCGGCAAATGACTGTTTGTGTTTCATTGGCGGCTGATGGTTATTTGCTTCCCTTTCAAATCATTTTTACAGGTAAGATTAATCGGTGCTTATCCAAAACTACATCTGCAACAGAGTGTTTGGATTCTAGTTTTCACGTCTCAATGACAGAGAATCATTAGTCGAATTTGGAGACTTGCAAAGAATTTGTACAAAAGATTCTTATTCCATATTACATGCGCGTCTCACACACAATGGGTTTACCAACAAATCAAAAATTTGTTTGGCTCATTGACTGCTGGTAAATGCACAAATTGGAGGCCTTTCTTTCATGGATGAAGAAAGAATTTCCTTCAATTTGTGTATTATTTGTACTTGCCAATTGTACCTCTAAGTTTCAACCTGCAGATGTGGTTATACAAAGGCCATGGAAATGTGCATTCTCCAAATGCTTCAAGCAATGGACTGCTACTTGTATTCAAGAGCAGTTTGAATGTCTAGCGGAAGAGGCCAACCCTAATGGCCCTTCTATGGTCAAACTTGATTTACGTATAGGTACTTTACGTGATTGCATATGTGAGTGGCTTTTAGAAGCTTGGAAATCTATGGGATGTCATTCATAGATGATTAAAAGAGGTTGGGTTAAATGCAGATTGTTCAGATCATTTGATAGAGCATTCCAAGCTGAAGCCATGGAGGCCAATTCAAAATCATCTCTTTTTGTAGGTGGAGACAACATTTGCAAAGAACTTGAAGAGCTTGATGAAGATTGGGATGATTTGTTTGATGATGTTGATGTTTTAGAGATGATGGTGAAGTTGACTATGTGATTTTAAAAAAAAACTAGTGCTAGGTAGTAAACTTAATTTGGGCTTGATGCTTATCATGTTTTGTAGGATCAAAGGTTTTTTTTCACCTTTGATATAGTTTATGTACTCATATTTGTAAATGGTTTTCAATAATAAATAGTCATATTTATGAATTTGTTTTTAGGAAAAACCTTTCATTTACAAAAGGATTTATGAAGCAATTTGGTATTTTCAACTTTGTTGAAACTTAAAAGTATGAATCATAATTTATAAACAATCATTCATGTACAAGGGGTAGTATGAAATAAACTTTGCATTCCTATAAAGTTTTAAAATATAAACTTAATTTAACATCCAAATTTTAGAATTGATAAAAAAGGTTGATTTACATAAGTGATTGTTTTCAAGTATTGAAACTTAATACCATAGCCAAGATGGTGTAGGTCAAGTTAATTATTTTACATGCATATTTCAATGCATGATTGTAAATTTGTAATATTGTTGAATGTTGTTCCATTTGTGTCATGTTTTTATTCAAAATTCTTTACATTTACAATAGAAGTACCTTATTTGATTTAATACTTGTAAACTTTGACATAATTACAAAAAAATTGAAATATTAGGCAAAATTGCTAAACAATTTTCTCAAATATTCAACAATTTCTAAATGATATTTAAAGAATTTAGGAAATTTCAATTTCAATTTCAATTAATTTTTGCCGAATCCGACCCGTGCGTAGGGTATCTATGACAAATCTTGCTTATTATTTTCATTTGTCTAAGAGTTTTTGTCCAATTTTCACGATCACAGACAACGGCCAAGTACTTTTGTGAGTCAATGTATATTAATCTGGTCTATGAATAAAGGAGAAAAAAATAAAAGGCAACCTACACCTGCAACTACCACCAACCATATGGTCTTCTGGTTATTAACCCAGCTTCACCATTAAGGATTACAAGTACTGCCCACTTAATGTATATAAAAGGGTCCCATCGGTCATCACTTTGACCTCACCCGCACGATGCCTATCACAACTCAAAATGAGGCAATGCTGGCAATTCCCAACAACACAGCTTACCACGGGATAAAGTACCACAATAAAATACGAAAAACAATACAATTGCAATATTGCATTTTCTTCTCCAAACAACACTTAAATTACAATTGAAATTGACCGCGTACACCCGGCACCCATCTGCGATTGGTGGTCAAAAGTGAGAGATCCCTATTACCATGGAAAACAATTTGCAAATAAGTACATCTCTCATCCCTCAGTACAACCTAAGAACTCCCTCTTTATTGAAATTTTTAGGATATATGTTTCTAATCATAATTCAATCTTAACAATTATTCTTTTAGGTTGAACGGCGATTTCACATGCCAAACAATTCTCAGAGCCAATCCCTCGACAATCTCGTGCACCACAATTCCTAAATGAATTCCAATGCCGGCCAACTTGCCCCTAATAATTCAAATATGTGGTTACTTAAGTTTTTTTTAACCAAAAGAAGAGGAAAACACCCTCAGTACCTCTTAAAATTTTGACTTGAAAGAAGAGTAAGCCAACCACAAGCTCGCCACAATCCCACATCCTTTGCCCGTTCTCAGTTGCCCCCACGATGCTCCACCCTTGCTCTGGATCCCAAATACCTCAATTTCTCATAAGGTCTTCGAGTTCCCAGATTTTGTTGTTGATTAATGAACATATCATTGGCAAATGTTTTCACAAAAGTTTGTCATTTGCAAATCTAAGAATTTCACCCCGACAATGAAATACAAGTACCCCCAACCAAAGGTGGGGGGGCGCTGTAGCGGCATGCGGCAAGGGGGGCTACTGGCCCAGCCCTGACCATCAACTGGCTAGTTGCCGCCATCGGAAAAGGAGGCGGAGGTCAAGGAAGGGCCGGCCAAGGGTTCTGGCTCCTGGAATCGATTCCTCTTCCCTTCATGTTCTTCTATTTTGAATCAATTCTCTTTCAATAAAAATCAAGAATTATTTTTCAAAACTCAAGCGACCAATTGACAATAAATTATGTGAATAATTCAATAATTCCTCACCATGATTCACCGTGATGTGCCATTCACAAGCAAATTTTTTTTCTTCTTGTTGCTCCACCAATCCGCGGTGTTCTTCGCTTCGTCGTTCTTTGTCTTTATGTTCTCCCTTGCATGTTATATTTCAGTAACAAAGAAAAAAATGAAGTACTCTTGCCAAGAGCGAAGGAAGAGAGCCAAACCTCAGTAAAGACTTTAATTCTTTCTTCAAATGCATACAATGAGTCCACCTCGGAAGAATCCAAAAGTGTAAATAAAAGGAGAAGAACTCAAGATTTTATTGCAACAACATGCAATCTTCACCTCACACAAGTTCTCTCCACACATTCACTCGTAAGGCTTGACTTGGCAAAAATGCCAAGCCAAGGAGGAGGCTCCTCATTTAGGAGCATCTGTCCAAGTCCTAGGATTCATCCATCCAATGCAAAATGGATGAAACCCCTCGGATGTTGTGTGGATGCCGACGCCGCATACCGTGACAACTATGGGACCCGGATGATAACCTCCACCAAAGTGACCCTGTTGTATTTGAGGTTGATTTGATCATAGAGTTGGAAGAAAAAAACCAAAACCCCCTTTCTTTGGTGAATTTTTCATGCAAGACTTGGTATGGACAGACCACGTGATGCATGGGAAAGGAAAATACAAAACATCCATGTTGGCCATCAGTAAATTCATGGAGAGGTGCGGGACACTCACCCCAAAATGGAGTCGATACCCTCATTAGCTATACTCGTAGTCGGCACACCAATTCTTAAGTTGCCATCCTCTATGGTGTGACATTGTGTTTCCATTGGGATGTGACTCCCACAATGCATCTTTAAATTTGGCATAGTCCCAAAGGTGTTGTTCTTAGGTGGTCCATTAACAACCTTGGGTCTCTTCTCCAAATACCCAACCTACACTAGATCCACCTACTTTGAGATTCACTTGGATTGCCCCTCTTTTGGGGTCTCCCACGTTAGGCTCCACTAGCCTAAATCAACATTTTGACACAACTAGGCCGGACCTCAACATTTCCACTAAGTTATCTCGGTTGCAACTCTGATATGATTTTTTATTGTTAACCTACACCTCGATCGCACATAGGTGATTCCAAGTCCTACTTGACTCAGTTCCCACTTTACTCTTTCGAGACATAAGCTCATAACTCCCATCCGCCAACTCTCCTTAGCTTGTGGATTGCATTTTTATGAGCACACGCCATTACCTTGCCCCGCTCAAACAAGCCCATGACTAAGAAGTTTTTAATTTTATCCAAAGCTCTTCCAAGCCATTGCCACCAATTATTCGACTTATCCAATCTAATTTGGTATGTCTATTCCCCTCTTCCATGAACCAAACATTAATACAAGATTAGGACCTCATCTCATATTCTTCTCTTTGCACCACTAAAGTTGAATTTTATTGCCTCGGGCCAAAGAACAACTACATGTTGTGGATGGCATTGCCTCCAAGCTAAGTGTGCCACCATCATTTTTTTCCTACTAAAAGAGATTGATGTCCTCATCAATGCCTACGCTTCTTTTTATTGGAACTTCTAGCCCTAGGTTCTTCCAAGCGCTCCACTAATTCCTTGGCATTCACCATGTTTGTTGCCGCTATCTAAGTGGTTTTTTTCCATTATATCCTCATCATTTCACCAAGTACCTATTTCTTTAATTTTTGCTTGGGGTTCCTACACTTGAAGATGCCCTCTACCTGATATTCCAAATGATCTCCTACAAGGTCGGGAAGTGGCCTAATCACTTGCTTGTGATCGGACCACAAGGTGTTTTCCTTAAATGGTTTTAATAATGACACATGAAATGGCAAATGCACTTTGATCTCGGGTGATAACTCTAATTTATACATGTCCTTGAACACTCATTCCACGATGGGAAACGAAACTCCAACTTTGGATATGAACTTTGGAGTGAGGCCTTCAGGAAAGGTGAAGTTTTGTTCACATTCAACAACACCTTTTGGGCCACCGCAAAATCCACTCTGTGTCTTCCGGCATTGATTTGTTCTTCGTAGCATTTTCAGGCTTTCTCTGTCGCAACCCTTGCTAGTCCCCCTTAACTATCTTGGTTATTTTTCAGTTTTAGCAAGGGTCACAAGCGATAACCCTTCACATTTTGTCATACAAATGGTTAGCTCCCCATACCGTAGGCCTCTTACCTCATAGGAAGGGGACAAACCTTCCTACACTTGCATTCAAGAGTTTTCCCTTAGTTGGTACCCAATGGTTAGATGTGGACTTCTATGTATGGAAGTCCAATCTTTAAATGATCATCGCTTTGCTGGAATAACACTACATCAAACCCAAACCACACTAGGCAACTATGCCCCCACATTAGGCCAATGCCCGTGGAGGCCGTGCCATTTGGTCTCGGGTGGGTTCAGCTGGCCATGCCGCCTGACCCATATAAGCCTCTAGGACTTTGGATAGGGGCCCTACCCCACTGTGAAAAAACATTTTGTCTCTCTACAAGGGTTGGGGCCAAGTAGACATTTTCTTTTAGCCGTTGGGGTTGGGCGCCCTCAGCAACTTCATACCTCCATACCTTTGTCATGCGATCTTTGATTTTAACAAATGACCACTCTATTGTCATTTGCGCCTCACGTAGATGCCAATAGACTATTCTCTTGTCTCGGTTGGGCAAGTATTGAGGAAATTATGGCTATTTTAACCTCTACAATCCCTGGAGCCACTCCAAGGTCACTGTTGTTCCAAGGCACTATCCCAGGACAATGCCCCCACTTTGATTGCCATGTATCCTAGCTCACACCTATGATTTAGGTGTTTTTAAGCATTCTAGAATCTAGATTCCACAAGCTATTAATAGCTTGTGGCCTTACCTTTGTAAATACTGGTCTTACATTTTGGGGACCCCTTGTGCCCATGGTGTTTCGGGCATTCCTCGTGGAGATGTGCACAACATTGTCCAACAACAAAAATGGTCATGTCCAAGAGTTGTTCATGCTTCTTGGCCAAGTCCTCACCATCTTGGTTGAATTCTAGTGTTAAATGTACCCCCTCAAGAGCTAGGTTATTAGGTTGGAGCGCATCCACTCCAAAAACCACCACAAAAGACAACTCCATAGTCGCCAAGTGCGTGGCTACATTATACCTAAACTCCATTCGTCCCACATAGTCTGCCAAATTTCCTTGGTATGCACTCACCAAGTTCTTCAAATATTGGTTCGAAACTCCATTCACATCCTCCATTTGCCCATCAATTTGGGAATGTAAGGCCATGTTAAACCATAGTTTTGTTCGAACCTTCTTAAAGAAGTGCTTCCAAAATGCACTTGTGAACTTGGATCTCGATCCGACACAATCACTCTTGGCAACCCATGGTGCCTCCACCATGCATTGAGAAATGGCTATGTAGTCTCCACCATGGTTGCGGTTCCCACAATCCGCACCATATGTTGCAATGTATAATTTAGTTGCAATGTAGCCACGCACTTGGCGACCAAGGGGTCGTCTTTCATTGTGGCTTATGGAGTGCGCTCCAACCTACTAACCTAGATCTAGTTTTTGCTCTTAAATATGCCCTAGAGCTATCAATTCACTCAAACCACATTTTTTTAACCTCAAATGAGTCCACTTCCTTTCTAAAGTGACTAAAAGCATTCTAATCACTCAAGTCAAATCTTTCATGTTACAAACAAATCCACTTGCTCCCAAATGTGTATTAGTATTTTTAATCATTCAAGTTACATTTTATTTCACTCAAATATATGTATTTTCTCTCAAATGTCCCATTTGCATTTTTTAATCACTCAAGTTTGATGTTCTTGATCTCAAATCACATTCAATACATTCACATAAGCCTTTCCACACCCAAAGCACTCAAACAACATTTTTTTCAACTCAAAACACCTTGAATGGTTTCAAATGAACACTTCTATATTCAAGCCTCACAAATAAGCCATTTAACACACAAAACACTCAAGTCATATGCTTTTGAAGTCTAAACACCTCCAAACCTCTCAAGTCATATGCTCTTGCATCAAACATACATTTAAGCAAAGGCAAAACAACAAATAAAAACTTACAACAACCAGATGCGCTATCAGACACTTCCAACACTTCGAAATTCCAAAGCGTCAACTCCTGAAGATCCACTCCGCAACCTCAAAGTAGTAAAATCTCTATGCTTGCATGCGTGTGCACATAACCTATTGGAAGTATTCCCCTCAATCTTCTCAAGTTTCCTTAGGTCGATGGGAGGCATGTTATGATATGCGATCCGATGGGAAGGTGGCGATTTAGCCCACTTGGTGGCCTCTCCTTAATTCATCTCTTTCATGATTTCCTAACACTTGATGGCTTCATTCCCGTCAATTAGATTTCATACCTTGTTTCAGTACCAACTTAAGACTTCAATTCCAAGGTTTATTTGAGTGTATCACGTCTTCAATCATTAATATTCTTATGTGAATCCAATAATTTTTCCTTAAGTCACATAAGTCTTTGAATTTGAAAAATCTTTTACTTTCTTTAGTTCTTAAGAGTCTCCAAATTTCATATATTTTCTTTTGCTAAATCCTTTGTCTTTCCACCTTGCTTGAACATCGTAAGTCTTTTCTCTCCAATATTATAAGTTTATCGCGGGTATTAATAAGGACCTAATGCACCGCGGGTGCCTAATTTTCAATAAGGGGTCCGAATGCACCACGGGTGCCTAACCCTAATATTAGGTTGCTAATACACCGTGGGTGCCTATCGTAAAGGATCCAATGCACCACGAGTGCCTAACCCTAATATTAGGTCGCTAATGCACCGTAGGTGCCTATCGTAAAGGATCCAAATGCACCACGGGTGCCTAACCCTAATATTAGGTTGCTAATGCACCGCGGGTGCCTATCATAAAGCTTTGCAAGGCTAGGTGGTTTTGGACACTCATGTGGAGTCTTTGGGGCAAATGAAGTGTATTATGGCCCTCAACTTGGCCTCTTTAGATAGCTTTTAACATCTAGGTATTTGCATATTTTTGTAAATGTTAAATGTATCTAAAATTAGCATTGCATATCACTTTAATTTAAATTTATAATTTTAATTATATTTCTATGAATCTACCTTAATTGAAATGTCTTACCTAGCTACATACCCTTTGGTATCCTATTGGTTAATTATTCATTTGAAATTCATTCATTCCTTTAATTCAGCCACATGCCCTATAAATACGGGCGGCCTGCCTTTTTAATTCTTGACTCGGCCTTCATTTCCATTGGTCTCGGGCCATTCTTAAACCAGTCTTCGTTCCCACCGGTCGCATGCACGTTCCCGTGCTGGTTCGTGTTCCCTCTGGCCGCACACACATTCCCAAGTTGGTCCGCGTTCCCTCCGTCCGCACGCACGGTCTCGAACTGGTCCGCATTCCCACTGGGGCTGGGCCGTGCCCAAGTCACGGCCTCAGTTGTTTTGTTTCTCTTGTCTCCTGTTGTGGTTAGCTTGTTTCAACTTCTTGTGCTCGACCTTCCCCTTGGCTTCGATGGTTGCGAGTTCTACATTTACTCCTTCCCCTCAAGGTCTCCATGCTTTGTTGTCCCTTTTTGTGTGCAATCACCTGAGCTCGGGGCTGGAACAGTAAGGTGCCGCTATTCATGGCTCAGCATTGTCTGTTGGTCTTCGAGCATTCCATTCACAAAGTCCTTTAGTTGGCTCAAAGTTGGCTCCAAGGTGGGGTTTGGGTGTTTGTTGGTGAGCACCTGGTACTGCCAAACTGCTTCGAAACAGATGGTGGTGTCTTCCGTGGCTAGGGTAGCCGTAGCCTGATTGAAGCATTTCATTTTCCTTCGTTGGAACTCTTTGATCATGTGGTATTGACAATGTGAGTAGGATTTTACAACTGGGAGTGGTTCCCTAGGAATTCCAACCATGTTGTGGTGTTGCCTTAATAGTTTTACACACCTCAAAATGTATATTTTAATGTAGAAAGGGGGATAACATGAGAGCATCTCCATCACACTTAGAGGTGTCTTGAGTTTTCCCAAACACCACATGAATACCAATGTGTCCCTGGGCGTAGCATTTGCATGGCTCCAAATCTCTTGTACCTGGGTTAATTCCAGATTGCACCCTGCTTTGAATAAAAGAATGTTGTTGAGTATTAGATTCAATCTGCCATACACTCGATGGTATTGCATAATTGATTCAAAAGGTTTGGTTTGCTTCATAATCTGATGATAGATCTTTGTCTTGGGATGTATGGCTGCCTAAGGAATGCACTATAAGAAATCTGCATTTTTGATGTCATTTTAAAAATACGTTTCTTGCTTTGCGAGACGTCAGTATGTTTGGCAGTTAATGTGCACAATACTTTGAATTCAATTGGATGTTGCCTAAAATGTGTGAGTGCACGTTTCAAAATGTGTCGATGTTAACATGGACATGTGTGTTGCTGGGACGAAGCTAGTTTGCGTGCCTAGAGCAGTGAGCCTAGAGCGGTGAACGGAGAGCATAGAGCAGAAAAAAGAATAAATTAATCAACATTTATTGGGAGTTTACCAAAAATAGAAATAAAAAGTATTTCCCCCCAAATTTAGTAATTATTTGGACCTATTACCGTTGAATAAGGGTGTTCCTATGACCGTGGGAATGAAATTTTTCATGCACTTTTGACCACTATTATTGTAGGATGGCAGCAAAATGTGAACAAAAATGTACATACCTTTGAAATTTTCAATGTCAATGATGATTCAATGAGTAATAAAAAATGTATAACAACAACGTCATGGTGGCCCTTTTAGTCTCACCACTTTTCCATTCAATCAAAAAAAAGAATTGTACAATGTAACCCTCGGGTTCAATTGCATCTCTAAGTTGTTGGTTGCTTTAGTAGCACCATCTGAATAATACGCTTAATTTTGTTGAAGCTGAAACTAGGAGTGTGCATAAAAACATCTATCTCACTATCCAATCCACAAACTACGTGAAATATGTAGTACAAATGCTTACAATTTGTCCATTGCCCACGCTTTCCCAAGGCTTTGCCCGACATATCTTTGAAGAAGGGGCATGAACAACTAGGAAACTGGCCAATCATAAGTAAGTATTGTGAAATTTTGAGACCATTCCGGGACTCAAAGGTGATGATGCAATCCAAGGCAGGATTTGGTACCATAGAAACCTTCAGAATATGCCCAATGACAGTAAGAGTAGATGCGCAGGAATTGGCATGCTTCGTTGAAGGTGCGTTTGGATTCCGCCTGATGTTCTTCCCGAATCTGCGTTTTGGAAAGTCGTTAGAGAACTCTGGGGTAGGGTACTCTGACAGGTCCACCAATGATCCGTCTTCCTTGAACAACTTCCTTGGAGAGAGCTCCAGACGTGGTGCCAATCGAAAACCAGCGTTCTCCAAGTCTAGCATCTCCTTCTGTGTGAGATTGGTGCCAATCTTAACAGGCCAAATTTCTGGAACTGCAGGGTTGGAAACCACCCACTTACGATGAGTACTGTGAGCCCAAATTGGTGCCCACATGTGGTTTTAACCTCTTGAGTTCATCAAAACTTGACTTCTGCATTCCTTCAATTATTCAAAATTATAAAAAGAGTGAGGTTTTAGGTTTAGATCAAAGTTAAGTTTGAATGTGTGAGTGGGTGTGGTATTGGGTTTGAGGCTTGGGAAATTAGTGTGTTGTTAACCAATTGATAAGTTGGGACTTTGGTGAAATTGGTTAGGAATTAGAGGGTTAATTAGGGTGATCTTGGTGTGGCCAAATCAATTGTTCATTCTAGGGCATGTGGGGGTCAAGCATTGGAGCTCCCGACCCTCCTATAAGGATTGGGTCTCGGATTTCTCGGGGCAGGGGGTACCAGCTCTGGATGCCCAAAAGGGAGGAGGCCCCTGGAAGCGAGAGGGCAGAGGATGAGGATTCGAGGGAGAGCCAGGGCAGGGAAAACTGGGTTTTGTTCTGGAAAAATGTGAGTTCGGAGCGCTAGCTCGGAGGTTGGGGTTTTGAGGAGAGAATGCGAGATCAGGGCGCTAGCTCGGAGGAAATCCCTAGCTCAGAGGCTGGGTTTTGACTGGAAGAATGCGAGATCAGGGCGCTAGCTCTAAGGCTGGGCGTCTGGAGGGAGAATGCGAAATCAGAGTGCTAGTTCGAAATCTGGTTTGCTGCTGGGGGCGGTGAGACCCGAGAGCTGAGCTCAGGGGCAGGGCTTAGGCTGTGACCATGGACAGTGCACACTTTGATCCGATTTTTGACTCTCAAAACCAAAGCTCTAGCAAGGCAGGAGGTAGTGGGTAGGAAGTGATTAGTGGTACAACCAGTTGACTTTTAATCAACCTCTAAATGTAAGAGGAAGTGCTTCCAAAGAGTCATGATCTAGACTAAGTAGTTGAATGGCATGTATATAGTGTAGGAGATTAGAATGGGGAGAAAATATTGGTGTGGTTGTGTGTGAAGAATATCACAGATGCATGAGTATTTTTCAATGCTAATGCCTTATGGGTTTAAATAAAAGAGTGTATTTTGTATTTGAATTCCTGGGCGTATGATTATGGAATTTCCGAGGTTGAGGGTCACACATACATGTGAGCCATAGACTTCCACTCGGATCACAGACACAAAAGGGTGGGGGTTTGTGGCTGACATAAATGGTGCGTCCGCCGGGAGCGAAGCGGAATTAGGAGACCAAGACTTGGAGGCACAAACTTGATAGAGAGGAAGGAGCACATGGTGTGTGGTAAGCATCTCACTTTGTTTTGATCTTTGTCATTTGGTTAGGGTAGTTGAATTCCATTTCTTTTTCTTGGAATGAATTGCATTTTCATTTATGCATTTTGTTTTGAGGAGGGAGCGCGGCTTAAGGTAATGACCTAAACCCTCTTGGGATTAGCATAATGACATGACATTAATCTCGCGATCATTAGTTCACTAAATTTTAGAGGGATAATCAATTTTAGGAAGAGTCAACTTTGACACTCACCTTGGAGTGAGTATCCAAGTTGAGGGATTTTGAATTTGATGTTTTAAACTAGAATTGTTAGTTGAGAATTGTTGTGGTCAATGTCACATTGAGTCACGGTCGAGGGTGAATGCTAACTTGCAAGGGGAAGCGAATTGCTGAGGTATGACATTCTTCAAAATGAAATTGCTAATTAATTGAGGAAGGATTTTAATAATTGCCTTTGTCGTTATCCGTTGTAGAGGGTAATTCCCTAGTCATCGCATTGTGTTGGAGACGAGAGGGTGATGCCTCGGTCTTTGATGCGGTGCATGGCGAAGGTCAGCCCTTCACTCTCGGTATTGTGGTGAATGACAATTTGATGGAAGAGTGCGGAGGTGATTCTCCGGCTTGACTGAGAATTGACATGAGCATGCCTATCCCCTGTTTGGGATTTTTCACCTAAGTTGGCCTACAGGTTCTCTTTCCTCACCTCCTAAAATATTAATGCACATTCAGAAAAGTGAAAATATTAAAAAAATGAAGGTAGCAAGGGGTATGCGTGGTCAAGTGAGGGTTGATCGAGTGTGCATGAATGCAAGGTAAGACTCGATCACAAACCTAAATTGGAATTAGGATTAGGAAAGAGGACACGTAGAAAGAAGTTGTCTAAGATTAGTGAAGTTGTAAGAGAGGTAGAAATTAGTAGAGAGAGTTGCTTGAATGTGGAGCCTATTGGTAGTCCAGTATTAGAAAATCTAGAGGTAGATGTTCAACGTGAGGAGGAGGCTCCTACCTCTAAGTTGAGTGGCGAGACATCATCAGAGACGGATATAGTTAGAAAGGAAATCTCTGTAGAAAGTGATAGGAGAATAGAAATAGACACACCTGTCACCATGGCTCAGTCGGGAGGAGGTCCACCCCCCAATCCACCCATTGATCCATTGGTGAGGCCGAGAGGGTTATCCATTGTGGTTCCACAAAACTTGGCGGCGGTGGACATGCCATCCTACCTCCCTAAGTTTTATGGAACTAAGGATGAGGATCCCTCTAAGCATATGGAGAGATACATAGAGAGGTTGGCTAGCTCTCTTTGTCACCAATCCGGGGTATTAGTTGGTGTGGTTTCCCACCACTTTAGAGGGTGAAGCCTATGAATGGTATAGAGATCATGCAGAGGGTCATTTCATTGGATGGGAGCAGATGCAGAGGGAGTTTTTGAACGAGTTTAGGCCAGAGGTTGGTCAGAGTACTGCTTTGAGGGCGCTAGCATCATTAAAGCAAGGAAGGAAAGAGGAGATTTCTGCATACATTAGAAGATTTGATTTGGTGTGTACAAAGTTTGTGGGCACGATGCTCAATGATGACACACTGAAACAATTCTTCATTCAAGGATTTCTTAAGGCGGGTACCATTAGAGGTGTATTGGAGAGGAGTCCTCAGACCCTAGCGGATGCTAAGGCTGCAGCTAGAGAGATAGAACAATTGGATAGAGAATATGAAAGGTTGTGGAGAAGGGAGGATGAGTCAATTCCTCAATTCATCCCCATTCGTTCGAGAGAAGGGGAGGGAGAGCTAGGAAGACAAGGAAGTCAAGTCCCTTATGCTTTCATTGACACAGGCCCAAGGCCTCTAGCAACGAGGGAACCTGCACCACTCTTAGCATTGCCAACTCCCAAAGTTGATCCTAACCTTGAGGAGGTGGAGAGAAGGTTAGGTGCTAGTCAGTTGGGATTTCAGGAGGCTATGATTAAGCAAATGTAAAGTCTCACGGATTAGATGTCATTGATGATTAGGAGTCAACAGCCTGGCCCTCCTCCTCCAGTTGAGTCGGGTAAGCATGCCTCGGGATTGTGGTGTGTTCAGTATGGCCAGCCTGGACATACCATGCAATTTTGTCGAGTTGGGCAGAATCGTGAGCAAAGAAACAACGGTGGCCCACCTCCACAAAATCAAAGAGACTAAGGTCAGAATCAGTATGGTCAGGGTAATTATAGGGTACCTCCCCTTAGAGGACAAGGTGGTCAGAATGGGGAGAGAAGGGAGTTCCATCCTTTTTGTGGGAGATGACATGCACCGGGTCAGTGTTGGTCCGAGGGACAAAGTTATGGTTGTAGTAATTGTGGGGAAAATCATCCCTCGGACGAGTGTCGTCAACCTAATAAAGTCATTAGCATGCCTAACCCAATAGTCAACCCACAACAACAAGCTAGAGACAACATGAGAGGGGCTAGGCCACAAGGGGGACCTCCTAATGAGCTTAGGCCACCAAATTTGTACTATGACTATGGGAATGCGAGGCAGACATTCCACCCTCCTATGGGATTACAGACAACAAATGGCTACATTCCTATTCAGAATAGGCTAAGTGGTCCACAGCAGTTCGACACTAGGAGGCCAGCTCCTCCTACCGATCCGGGTCCATCTAATTCTCAGGATGTCAAGTTCATGGATGGTGTCACAGAGCCACAACATGATGAGTCTATTACTTACCAAATGGGTGTTGGAGACGAGCAAGGTCAATGGCCTCCACACACCAACGCCATCACCTACGAGTTGAGGAGTTTGGATGATGAGGTCACTCATGAAGCCCCGACATTAGCGGCACCACTAGGGCTATGAAGTAGAGAAGGATGTGGTGGGATAGGAGGAATACTCCTCGGATGAAGGTCCTAACCTTTCAGATTTGGATAGAGTAGCTAGGAGATCCACTAGGGAATTAGAGAAGGAGAATGAGATTATTCACGATAGGAAGAGGCCAAATATCATTCATGATTTGCATGATAGTGAGATGGGAGAATGGGAAGGACCTAGCATTCATTTGGATGAGTTTGATAGAGTAGGGAAGACAAAGATTGATAAGCCGGAGGGATATGATTTGTGGGCCGATCTTAGCTCACTGAAGGCGGATATTACTTTTGGTCAATTGTTGGAGATATCACCCATGGCTCGTAAAACTCTCAAGGAAGGGATGCCGGTGACTAGGAGGACTAGGAAGGTGAAGACTAGAGTGGCCGCTAGAGTTCAATTACGAGGAGGGGGACGTGATGTGAAGGCAATAGAGATAGAAGTTATGGTGGTGGACAAGATGGTTCCCAATGTGCTAGTTGATGGAGGTAGTGGGTTGAACATCTTGCCGGAGCACACCATGAAGAGATTGGGTCTTAGTTTTACGGGTCCATCATCTTTCATAAATCAACATGGCAAATCAAACTCCGGCGGTACCTTTGCGAATGATTAAGGATTGTAGGATTAGCACAGGAGGGGAGGAGTATGTTGTCACTTTCCATGTCATCAAGATGCATTCTAACAAGGATACATTTCCCATCTTGTTAGGTAGGCGTTGGTTGAGGATGTCGAATGCGGTAGTAGATTGGGGAGGAGTCAAGCCGTCCATTATTTCTCGCCCTAAAGACAATAGAATCACGGTTTCCATAGGATCACTAGGAGGTTGGGTGAGAGAGCAAACTCTTCATCATCGGATGATGAAGAGGAAGGGAAAGAGGAAGGTGAAGATGGATACAAGAAGAATGAGACATTGGTGGGAGTTGTCCATTCAGGCGGACGAGGGACCATTATAGATTCGGGGTCAGGCAATTTGGGCCCTAGCTTCTATTTTCTGGGCGATAATGGGGAGTATGCACAGTGGTTGAGAGACTACCCCAAGTCAGAGTATGATATCATGATGATGTCCCATCATGCATGTTTTAGTGATGAGAAAGTTAGTTCGAGGGAGGTGGAATATTCTTTGTTGGAGCCATATGAGGTGCTTACCGAGGAGGAATGGATTAGAGGAGGATTGACATCTTGGGTAGATAGTGTGGATGAGAGCGACTTGAATGTCGTACATGTGGATGGGACCCAGGATGAGGAGGCTATCATTGAGGCTACAAGGTTGGAGGAACCTTTGCACTTCAGGACCACGTCAACGGGCATAGTAGCGGGTCAAGATGTCAAGGATTATCCTAAGGTATCTCCGGATTGGTATAGAAACAAGGATGAGCAAACACATGTGTCGGAGGCAGATTGGAAGTATGTGAATGTGAGTGTCACCAAAAATTCTCCACCCTTCGATTTCGTCCTAGCCCGAATGGAAAAGTTTATAATGACATGTAGAGACTTCTCTCTTTGTAACCCAATATATAATTCCAATCTACCCTTGGAATATACACAACTTGATTAACACCACACTATGTAGTTTTACATTCTTTAATATCGGGCAAGGTTATATCTTTAGCCTTTTCTAATGTTCACCCGGCCGCTTTGGCCACGCATGCCTTCAAAGATATCCCTCTTGTGAATCGAGTCCTTGCCGTCGACTCCATACTACTACATGAGTTCTCGCTTATTGATTCCGTGCTATCACATGTCATCGTGGTTGATTCCGTATTGGTACATGACACTTCGCTTGTGGATTCCATGAGCACATAGGCTTTAAATACAAGTATTAAAAAATACTTATATACTTATCCTTGCCCTTCTTTCTCTAAGTTCTTCTTGATGTAAATCTCTATCAATGTCTTCCTACTAAACTTCAGAATAGTATAACTCCCACCCAACTTATGTTCTTCAAGTGAAATTTGGTACACTTGTTAAGTACCTTATCAAAAATCTCCACACCAAATTTTGGCACAAACAAAGTTCATATGCAAAAGTTATGCATGAAATTCTAATTCTAACTACTTAGTATGAATGCTGTGATAAAGCATCCGGTCATTAAAACTCTAATAACTTCCAACTCCTACGTCCAATCAGTCTAAAATTTTGACACAAGATAGATATATAAGTTCAAAAGGTAGTGTCAAATTTTGGTATCCATATCTATAACCCTCTAAGAGATACATATTTTCAAACCTTGCTGCTTTGTTCCTAGACACCCTCCCCTTCAACTTTTAATAACTCTTTCATCCCAATGACTAAAGCTCTCAAATTTTTACCACAACTCCCATGCTTTATAATAAACAATCCCTCAAATTTTCATACCCATTGAACACTCTGATCATTCATAATTGACAAATCTGTCACTATAAAGTTCTGCTCAAGTTCATAACTAATAAAACACTACAAGTAATGCACCTAGTACAATCTAGTCACTCTAAATGCCACAAGTTTAAACAAGTTTGAACTCTCTCACTTCAATATGAATCTCAATGCAACAAGTTGAAGTTTACAATCAAACTCCAAATTCCTTAAATCCAATCTACTTCTAACAAGAGGTCAATCCCTCTTCAAGGCTAAATAGCCTTGGCTCTTCACCTAAGAACTAAGCACACACATGTGCTCCTATCTTGCTTCCCACACACCCACACTTATAACCCGTGGGGTGCTTAAGGAGCACGAAGGAAAGAGAGGATGAGTGAGGGAAGAATGAGGGATTATATAGTGAGTTGAGAGGGAGAGAGGGCATGAGATAAGGATAGGGTGAGAGGATTAGAGCCTCCAATCACAACCCCTTAACCTTCTCCTTCTAAGTAGGGACTCATCCCATCCACAAGGCTCTCGATAAGCCTTCGAAATCTCCTCCTACTTTGTAGGCTCTCATCTAATCTCCTAAGCCTTCCATCCCTCAAATGATCAACAAAGATCCTAATTCAAACATTTAACTAACCTTGGCTTTCTACCTACCACACTTTACCAAGGTATGTCCTCATACTACTTAAATCCACTCCACATAAGCCTAATGCTTCAAACTTAGCTTTCTTCAAGCTTCACTCTTTTTATATTTTTGTGAATAATCATAAATCAACAAAACGCTACTTGTAATGTTTTACAAGTGTTAACAACACATGTGGACATCAATTTGGGCTCACAGTGAGAATGAAGAATGGGAAGGTTAGACAAATGAAAATGGGGTTTAAGTTGGGGGAGAAAGAAATCAAGGAATATGGTGATTTGGTAGATGAGTTTAGTGATACCTTTGTTTGGTCATATGAAGAGCTTAGGGGGATCCCTAGAGAGATGGTGGAGCATCGCATTCCTTTGATTCCGGGCGCTAGGCCAATTAGATAAAAAAAAAAATGAACCCACAGTTACAATTATTGGTTAAGGCGGAGTTAGAGATATTGTTGAAAGCCGGGTTTATTAAGCCGGTGGAAATTATGGATTGGGTCTCTCCAATGGTTTTGGTGAAGAAAAAGAATGGGAAGTTGAGGGTGTGCGTGGATTATAAGAAGTTAAATGCGTGCACACAAAATGACCACTTTCCGTTATCATTCATCACACTATTGTTAGAGGAGGTAGGTGATCATGCGAGGTATACTTTCATGGATGGATATACGGGCTACAACCAAATTTCTATTGCCTTTCAAGACATCCACAAGACGGCTTTCACTACTCCTTGGGGGACTTTCGTTTGGGTAGTTATGCCATTTGGATTATGTAACGCGCTGGCCACATTTCAAAGATTGGTCATGTATATCTTCACCGACTTATTGTTCAAGTCCATGACCGTCTTAGTGGATGAGTTTAGCACTCAGAGTAATGCTAGCGACCATTTACAGTGTGTTAGGGAAGCTTTGATTAGGTGTAGGAAGATGCAGCTAGCTTTAAATCCGGATAAGACTTTCTTGGGTGTGAGTAGGGGAGTGTTACTTGGGTATGTGGTTAGTGAGAAAGGAAAGGAACCGAATCCGGAAAAGATTGAGGTCATAAGTGGGTTGGCAACTCCAACCAATGCTAAGGGGATCGTTAAGTTGCTAGGTCATGTGGGGTGGTACCGGGAATTAATCCCGGATTACGCTAAGATTGCGGTTCCTATCACTCAGTTGCTCAAGAAATATTGTAGGTTTGAGTGGACTGAGGCATGCCAAAGGGCATTTGAAGAATTGAGGGATAAGTTGAGCACTTATGCGGTGTTGAGGCCACCCGATTGGGATAAGCCATTCCATGTGTTTTGTGATGCTAGCAATGTAGCAGTTGGTAGTGCATTGTATCAGTCAACAGGAGAGAAGGGCAAGGACCAGCCCATTGCTTATGCTAGTAAGCAACTGACATCGGCCGGGAGGAATTATTCTACTACGGAGAGGGAGTGTCTGGCTATGATGTTCTCGGTCAAAAAATTTAGGCATTATCTCATGTGCAACCCGGTTGTGTTTTTTGTGGATCACATGGCCATCAAATACTTGGTCAACAAAGCGGAGCTAAGTGGAAGGCTAGCTAGGTGGGTTTTGTTGTTAGAGGAATTTGACTACACGGTTCAATACAAACCTGGTCGTATGCATTTACAAGCTGACCATTTGTCTAGGTTGTCAGAAGACGTAGGCATTAGTCCAGTAGATGATAGGTTAGTTGATGACAATCTTTTTGTTGTTACCGCGCAACCCGAGTGATATGCTGGTATAGTGGAGTTTTTGACAACTCAACAGTTGCCAATGGAGTGGACCAAGGAGGATAGAAGAAAAAGTTAGAGTTAATAGTAGGCACTTTGCAGTGATAGGCCATAGGTTGTTTAGGTGGGGAGCTGATGGATTGTTGAGGAGATGTGTGTCAGAGGCAGAAGTGCCCATCATCTTAGCCGCATGTCACGATAGTGCGTGTGGGGGGCATTTCTCTGGGCAATTAACAGGTCAAAAGATCCTTAAAGCATGTTACTTTTGGCCAACCTTGTTTAAGGATGCGCATGATTATGTTAAGTGTTGTGACGCTTGCCAGAGGTATGCGAGGAACGACCTCCGAATGGAAATGCCCTTTCATGTGACATTGTCCTTAGTGCCTTTCGAAAAATGGGGAATTGATTATGTGGGAGAAGTGCACCCCCATTCTTCGAAAGGCATGGCTTACATTGTTGTTGCTACCGAGTACCTGACCAAGTGGGCGGAGGCCAAAGTAGTCAAGACGGACACAACGTCCCACGCAGCCACATTCATGTACGAGAACATCATCTCGAGGTGTGGTTGTCCAAGGATTCTAGTGAGTGACCGGGGAACTCATTTCTTGAATTCCTTAATTCAAGAAATGACCGACAAGTTCCAAATCGACCACAGGAAAACCACTCCTTACCACCCGCAGACTAATGGTCAGACAGAGCGCGTCAACGGAATATGGGTGAATATCTTTCGCAAGACGATTCTTGATTCTAAAAGGGATTGGGATGTTAAGTTGTCAGCGGCATTATGGGCGTATCGAACGACCTTCAAAGTGACAACTCAAGCCACCCCGTTTTCATTGGTGTACGGATTGGAGGCCACTCTCCCCATGGAGTTTGAGGTTGCGTCATTGCGGGTGGCAGTCAATTCTCGACCCATAGATAGCCAGTCCTTAAGAAATAGATTGACAACTCTTGAGGAACTTGATGAGAGGAGGCGTGTGGGGGCTCAGCACATTGAAGCCATTTAAAGATGAAGGAAGATCACCTTCGACAAACATCACAAGAAGAGGGTCCTACGGCCAGGTATAATGGTGTTGATTCAAGATGCTCGGAAACTCGAATTCCCGGGTAAGTTTGATGCAGTTTGGTTGGGCCCATACCTCATTCGGGAGGCATTTCCTAACAACTCCTTGCAACTGGAGACATTGAATGGGGAGAGTTTTCCAACGCGCACATCTGACAGTCGCTGTAAGGAGTACAGGGCATGAGGGCCACTTGCCTTCAAGCAAGAGATACTGGATCCATCCCCTGATGGTCGCCAATTATGTGAGTCCAAATTGGTGCCCACATGTGGTTTTAACTTCTTGAGTTCATCAAAACTTGACTTCTGCATTCCTTCAATTACTCAAAATTATAAAAAAAATGAGGTTTTAGGTTTAGATCAAAGTTAAGTTTGAATGTGTGAGTAGGTGTGGTGTTGGGTTTGAGGCTTGGGAAATTAGTGTGTTGTTAACCAATTGATATGTTGGGACTTTGGTGAAATTGGTTAGGAATTAGAGGGTTAATTAAGGTGATCTTGGTGTGGCCAAATCAATTGTTCATTCTAGGGCGTGTGGTGTTGAATACAACATTAGTTCAACCTTACATCAGTCTAACATCATAGACAAGCAAGTGAAGCAGAGGAAAAACACCGAAAAACTCAAAGGGAATGGCCGAAGGGGACACCTGGAGCGAGGAGCTCTCGGCCATGGCTATAGGGGCCTCTTCCCACGGAGGTACGAGGGAATCGCACGGTATTAGGTTCCTTTACCCACGACAATAGGTCCCCAACGGCTTAGTGAAGGAAAACTTAGAATTTAGAATTAAGGACTATTATATAGGAATGTAGGGACGTACTATGAAGAATTTAAGAGGTATATAGGCTATGTCTACATTCCAATAAGTATAATTTAGCTAAATATAAATCATTTTTATTCAATCAACCAATTATGTAAGATTTGGTTGATTCCTAAAAGAGATTTGTAATGTGGCCGCGGCAAGGATATAGTGAAATCCTAGAGATACGAACATTTAGAATGGTAGAACGGTTGTAACCGTTTATGATAGGTATCATCTACATATGTCGGAGATAGATGGTTATCTAGGGAAGTGGAGTTAACAACCACTCTAGATGTAGATTTTGAGTTAGGAAAAAAAGACTATATAAAGGGAGCAATTTTAAGAGACTACACCTCATTTCACCATAACGAAGTTATCTTAAATTTGAGCGTCAAAAACACTTAGTCTATTTTGTACCTTTCCTCTCGGAACACTTTTGCAATACAATTATCTTTTCCCACAAAAGAGTGTGATATCTCTCTCTCTCTCTCAACTATTGGATTTACAAGTTGTTAAGTGGTACTTGTGACTTGAGTGATCGAACAACCGAGAGAAGAGTAGAACTCTTTTGAGCAATAACTCAAAGAATAGTGTGAGGTTGAGAGACAAAGACTCAAGAAGACTCGAAGGATAAATGGAACTTTGAGAGATGTTGAAATTAAACCTCAACGCTTGAAGGATCATTTGAGAAATTATTGAAAGAAAGATTTATCAATTGAGAGATTAAGTGAGAATTGAGTAACTCCCCAAAAGGGAGTAAGAAGATTGAGCATGTGATACCTTTCAAAAGAGAAACTTATTATTATAAGATTGATTAACATTTATATGCATAAGATTGTGACTTGGTGATTGAGACTTTGATAAACTACTTACAACGATTGATACTCAAATTGGAACTTCTTTCTCTTAAAAGATCTTTGTGAGTTGTTGGATGTCATTATAAATTGAAAGATTAACCAATCGGAAAGTAATTGTCTCTCTTGAGCAAACATTCAAGAGAGAGTAATGTAAGAGTGATGTCAAGCTTTCAAGGATTTTGAAGTGTTAATGGACTTCTTCTCGTCATCAAGAAACACTTTGCATTAAAAATATATCATTATAAACAAAGAACTACATATGTTGTTTTGCTATATGTTATGGTGATGTGTGATTGAGTATAAGTGAGATTGATATATATATATACATATTATCATATGCATACTTGATACGACTAATATTATATTATTATATTATAAGTAGTAACACTTGAGCTAAAAGAAGAAAGACTCAAGAACATGCAAACTTCTTCATCACTATTATAAGTTATAAAAGTAACATACTTATAATGATATTAAAAGAGTATTGAGGAATGTGATTGAAGTTATTCAACTACGAAACTTATAACTACGAGCTTTAATTCTTTTGGAAACTTATACAAATATATGTATAAACATATGCATATGAGATATGTTTTGAATGATATGGATGGAACTTTAGAATATGGATACACCTCTTGAACTCTCTCTACCTTAGTTGTTTCATGATCAATGAGCCTTATATTGAGAGTGAAAATAATTGAGGAAGAGATCGGTTCACTCCAATTTATTATATTCAAATCATAAGGAGAAGAGGGGTTGTTAATTTAAGACCGAGCATGTTAATGAGGCACGGTAGTTCTCGAGCGAATATAAATTTTACGTGATGACCGCACCGTGAGTCCTCCTAGCTAGTTTGCGAAGGAACGACCCGTGGCGCGTCCATCATTTTTGGCGACCATGTTGGGGAATGATTGCCATTAACATGTCTCGGTGATTTCAATGTGAAGGGTTGATTTAATGTGTTTCGTTGATTGATTGCCATTAACGTGTTTCGGTGATTTGAATGTGAAAGAGTGATTTAATGTGTTTTGATGATTCTTGCCGTTAATATGTTTCGAAGATTTAAGTGAGAAAAGGGCGAGAGTGTGAATTCTTGCCATTAATGTATCTCGATGATTCTTGATGTTAACGTGTTCCGGTGATTTAAGTGTGAAAGAGACGAAAGTGGAGGTTCTTGGCGAATGCGTTAATTAAGCACATGGAGAACCACGCCAAGAAGATCGGACAACCACGACGTTATATCTACCAAATGGAACTTAGCACGTTCGGAGATAATACGCCTTACTAGTGAGAATGTCAAGTGAGAAGAGATATACGGAAGATGACCGGGAGATACGTGATACGTTGGATGAATTAAACTTCATCACTTTTTGCGAAACGATACTTAAGGAGATTGAAACTCAAAAGAGAATCCATCAAGAGGACATTCAAGAGTCCCGACTTTACAAATTGTGGCGAACAACGGGAGAAACTTCCAATGAACAACAAGCAAAATTGGAACATTAGACCAAAAGAGACTATAGCAAACGACCAAAAGGAACTAGTATCGAGTTGGCCATGGGAATATTCCGACTACATCAAAGAATCTAACAAAGCGGGAGAATGGATTAACACCAACCGATTCCTTGACTTAATGGTATGTATGAACCGAGTGTACAACGATCAAGCGTGGAGATCTTTTGAAGAAAGGCGAATTAGTTTCACGTACCGATCGGAGTTTGAGAAAAGAATCAAGGACTTACCCGAAGAATTACAAGCCATCATCTTTTCTAAAGTATGGAACAAAGGCAAGGATACATTGTGGGAATGCATGCCGGGAACAACAAATCAAAGTGGATACCATTATAATCTAGAAGGATTCCTTTACGACTTATACTACACACGAGTAATGGTACCGGCTACGATTAATGAGTCCTTGGTTTGAGAACATCCATTGCCACGATAACTTACGAGAAAGGTTATAAGAAGGGTCCCAAGAAAAACAATTAATCGGACCACTTGAAGCCTCACATATCGAAAGAAGAATTTTACAAAGAATTGAGAAAACAAATGTGAAGGGATCATACGTGATTGATGATCTAGTGAAGGACGTAGACACTAAAGGACTCGTGAGTCATTGGCCTTGGGAGTACCCGAAGTTTAGTTGGAACAAAGAGGTACTAACTCAATGGGAAGGAGTAAGGAGGTTCCACGACTTAATGTGGAACATGAACAAAGTATATAAGAAGAAGGCAACCAAAAACTTCATCAAAAAGCAAATCGGATTTACTTATCGTTCTGAGTTTGAGAGGAGAATCTACGAACTACCGGAAGAACCACAAGCAAAGATATTTTCAAAAGTGTGGAATCACGAGAGAATTGGAATCGGGAAGTGGGCGAAAGACGCTACAAGTCATAGAGGGTACCACTACCCAAAAAAGGGATTATTATACAACTTGTACTTTGAAAGGCTAATGATCAAACTTTACAACGGACTAGGGAGATTGAAGAATAGTGAGCGAGGAATGACCAAGTTAAAAGATTGAAAAAATATATCAAAGGAGAATCCATTTGGGGGAGAAAGAGAAAACTAGATCGAATCAAGAAGAGAGAGTATTTCCTAAGAGCCGTACTAGTGAAAGGATGAATATAGATGCACATAGTTGAAGCCGGGAGGGCCACTAGGGTGATCTAAGATCATGCTAAGTAGTGTTAATGTACGACAAAGAGGAAGAGAAAAATTGAGTCAAGAAGAATAGTGTGTCCTAAGAACCGTACTAGCGAAAGGATGAACATAGATGCACATAGTTGAACCCGGGAGGGCCACTAGGGTAATCTAAGATCATGCTAAGTAGTGTTAATGTACGACGAAGAGGAAGACACTAGGGAGCGAAGTCGTTCGCTGCCATCTAGGAGAGAGGCTGAGGCCAAACGAAAGCACATTAACCGTATGCAACATGGAATAAACCCCAATAGCGAGGAAGGAAGAACCGAGAGACAAAGAAAAGAGAGAGCGGAACGATACGAGAGACCGGTTAGACAAAAAACCGAAGGTCTTGATGTATCTAGGTCACCATCCCCACCACTAACAATCGATAACCTAGACCGACCATCACCCTACGAGTACGGAAGTAACGAGATAAATAGAAAAGAACAAAACGAGCAAAGAGACACAATCACTCCCTTAGGGACATTCGAAACATACACTAGAGAGGGTACACCTCGGAATATTAATTTTGATCAAGACACACAAGAAAGCCTAGTAGAGGACGAATATTCAACAACAACTCAAAGTGGAGAACCAACATCAAGACAAGTCAACCAAACTTTTGAAGAATTTTTACAACAAGTAAGAGTTAGTGGACAAAAATTTGACTATAGAGTACCAATTGTTACTAGCACAACAAGATCCGGAACAACGTCATTAGGAGCGAATCTCGGAGGAGATCATCTTAGCGATTTCGGAGGAAGAGGAAAAAGTGGAAACATAGCAATTCGGGAGGAGCGCCACCCGCGCCTAGAAGAGGGAAGATACCTCTTCCTACATACAAAGGAAAAGGAGATCTGGACACTTACATACAAGAGTATGTCAACATATGTCATGCCAATCAAGAAGGGACCGATGCGGAGAAACTAAGATTGTTTCCAGTGACTCTTAAAAAGAAGGCATTAGAATGGTACACTCAATTTTCTGCAAATCACTTTTGGAATTGGAACGACTTAAAGACAACTTTTATCCAACGGTTCCGATCAACCAAATCGGAAGGGGAGATCATCAACAACTTGTCACATGTAAAGCAAAAGAAAGATAAATTAGTGGAAGAATTTTATGAAAGAGTAATGGTAGCAGCCGCTAAAATTCAACCTGTGCTAGGAGAACAAATTAGAAAAACTTGGTTCATCAATGGACTAAGGAAAGAATACGAAAAGTATGTGAACATTTTACCAAGTGATACTTTGGAGGAAGCACTAGCTTCGGCACGAAAGATTGAGATGAGCAAAATGAAGAAGGAGATAATGAAAGAAGACGAATCAAGTGGATAATCAAGTAGCGATTCCGACGACGATATACGGAGAAAGAAGTAAAAGGGAAAGGCTAAGAAAGCCGATATCACTAAGGATGATCTAAAAGCTCTTAAACAAGAAATAGCAGAACTGGCCATCGGTACTCGGAAGTTTAAGACGGGAGTCACTTGCCGAAGATGCCATAACGAAGGCCATTATCCAAATGAATGCCAATTAAAGACTTGCTCGAATTGCAATAGTATTACCCACAATACAAATGAATGCATTTATGATGGAAGAAGAAGAGAAAGGAGATATGGAGTGAATCAAGTACAACCACAATTGAACAACAACTAGAGAAGGGCGGAGGCCGTACCTCCGAGGTTTAGAGATGAAGAGCAACCGCGGTTCGGGGAGAATCAGCGAGATATGAGATACCCCTATCAAGGGAGAGATAAGCAAAGGGATGAAGGATATTCTTATTACGGGCAGGAATACCAAAGAGGAGATCGGTACCTGTACGACTATTATCGGAGGGAAGCGACATACCCCTACCGAAGCCAATACTACCCAAGGGAAGAAGCATACCCCTATTCGGATGGCCCTAGAGGACCCATTAATCACGGGAGATTGGAATACCCCAAAGAGGTGATGGACAATATGAGCCAAAAGACCGCGCCGAGAATCGGGTACACTGGCCTACCACGACGGGAAGGCAACGCTGACAAGTGTTATTATTGTCATCAACCGGGTCATAGAAAACTAGAATGCTCATTGTTTAGAAAACATCAAGAAGAAGCAAATGATTATGCGAAGAAGCCCACAGTGGCGGCGAATGTAGTGACACCAAGTGTGTGTGTAATGACGAGAGCCCAAAGAGTGGCGGCAAAGGAAAACTCTAAGAAAGAGAGTGAATCGGAAGATGAAGATGAAAAAGATGATAGAAAGAGTGGAAACTCGGAGAATATCGATAGTGATGATGAAGATGATAAGGATACTATGGAGATTATGGAAGAAAAAGCGGGAGATACACCGCCAAGTAATGAATACAATCAAGGAAATACAACGGGAAGCGGGCGAAGATCTGCTAGAGCCAGAAGATCTTGCACCAGAGTACCAAATGTCAGCTAGGAGAAAAGCGACGAAAGGAGAACCACGATCGAGGGTAGAATAAATTATTCAAAAAATACTAGATTCGATGCAAGCAAACATAACGATTAGGCAACTTTTGGAGATAGCCCCTTATTGCAAAAGAAAAATTATGGAAGCAATTCACACGAATGGGCGAGATGAGAGGGAAGTCCCTCAAATATATCTCGTAGCCACGAACGAAAGACTTTGATAAAGAGATGGCGATGATCGTGGTATGGGCGAAGAATCGGCGAATACCTAACGTATTACTAGATGGAGGATCGGGAGTCAACATAATTACGGACACTTTGATGGAGAAATTGGGAATAGAAAAACAACTTGAAGTGGCACCATTTACAATTAAAATGGCGGATCAAAAGAAAGTAATGCCGCTTGGAATCATTAAGAATTTGGAAATCAATATTGGAGGATTGACCTTTAAGATTACCGTGACGGTGATTAAGATGGAGAATCAAGATAATAGTTACTCAATGCTACTTGGGCGACCGTGGCTCAAACAAGCACGTGCCAAATATGATTGGAGAAAAAACCATTTGACGTTATATCAAGATGGAATGGATGTATATATTGGTACTAATCGGAGACCGAGACTTTCGGATTCATCAAGACCAATTAATATTGAAGGTTTTGATTGGGAGTCCGGATTGACCGATGAAGAGGAACAAATAGTCTATCAAGTTTTTTCGAGCTTACACCATATAGCCGATGTGAAACCTGATGGATTGAGACAATTATATGAAACTGACTGCAATATGGTCATAACAAGCGTCGAAGTAGAAAACGTGGAGAATATTGACACTACGACAATACTCGAGGAAAAACCAAAAATGAATGTCAAAAAGAAAGGAAAACAAGTTCCTAAACTCAAAGAAGGAACTCCGAAGCAAAAGGAAGACATGAATGAAAGACCGGTTTATCCACCTCATTTTTATGCAATGAAGAAAGGAGAACAAGCAATCGACCAAACACCGGCATCCGAAGCAATTAAGGGAAAAACAATCGCGGGATGGACCATCGAAGATGAAGATATGATAAAGGAGATTAACCTTGGAACAACGGAGGATCCTAAAATGGTACGAATAGGAAGGGAACTTGATCCTACCTATGAAGAACAAGTGATCGAAATACTAAGAGAATACAAAGACATATTCGCATGGACGTATGAGGATATGAAGGGGATACCACCTCACATTTGCGAACACAAGATAGAACTCAAACCAAATACCAAGCCGATCAAGCAAAGTAGATATCGAATGAATCCGAATTATGTGGCGAAGGTGAAAGAGGAGATCGACAAGTTACTAAAAGCCGGATTCATATACCCGATAGATAGAGCGGAATGGCTCTCACCTATAGTAATAGTACCCAAAAAAATGGGAAGTTAAGAGTATGTGTAGATTATCGGAAACTGAACGGGATGACAAAATTTGACCCATTTCCATTGCCATTTATGGAGGAGATCCTTGAGATGGTAGCCGAACACGAAATGTTGTCACTATTAGACGGGTTTAGTGGTTATAATCAAGTAAAGATAGCGCCGGAGGATCAACCAAAAACATGTTTTATTACGGAATGGGGAGCTTATGCTACTAGAATGATGTCATTTGGACTAATGAGTGCGCCATCTACCTTCTAAAGAGGAGTGATGACGATCTTCGCGGAGTTTCTAAACGATTTTATGAAAGTATTTTTGGACAATTTTAGTATATATGGGACAAAGGCGGATCATATCAAGCACCTTAAGCTTTGTCTTCAACGATGTAGAGAATGTGGATTAAGCCTTAATCCGGAGAAGTGTATGATTTGCATGACCTCGGGGAGATTACTTGGTCACGTGGTTTGCAAAGAGGGACTATTGATAGATCCCAAAAAGATCTCCATGATACAAAACTTACCACCACCAACCAATGTCAAGAGCTTACGAGCCTTCTTAGGCTCGGTAACATACCATAGGCGATTTATATGGATGTTCGCGCAAATTACAAGACCTCTTTATGTTCTCCTCAAAAATGATGAAGCATTTGAGTGGACGACGGCGTGCCAACAAACATTTGAACTAGTCAAAAGACTTCTAACGACAACATCGATACTAATGGCTCCGAATTGGTCAATGGAATTTCATGTCCATTGTGACGCATCAAACATAGTCATCGGAGCGGTACTAGCGCAAAATGTGAACGGGAAGATCGACTTGCCTATATACTATGCGAGCCGGTTACTAAATCAAGCGGAGAAAAATTATAATACAACGAAACGGGAAGCATTAGCAATGGTATATTCGGTAAACAAATTCCGACACTACCTTTTGGCGAATCACTTTGTGTTCTATGTGGATCACCAAACCTTATTATATTTGATCAATAGACCAATAGTTTCAGGGAGAATCGCAAGATGGATGCTTCTTCTACAAGAATACGATTTTGAGATTATGTACATGCCCAGAAGACGACATGTGATGGCGGATCACCTCTCTCGAATCGATAATGGAGAACCACCCACCGGGGTAAATGACCAACTACCAGATGCTAACTTGTTTAATATGGAGATACTAAAGGAGAACTACATTGAAGAAAAGGAAGAATGGAGTAGAGAAAATGAGAAGAGTAAAGAAGACGTGACGCCATGCCTAGAAAGGTACATGGTATATGTTCAACCAACGGAAGATTGGAGAAAACCGTTCAAAAAATATATCAAGTATGGAAAAACAATTGGAATGACGGAAGAGGAACAAACACGGATAAGACGGGCTAGTGAACCCTACATTATGGAAGGGGAGAAATTAATGCGAATTAGTCCAAGCGGAGAATCAAAAACATGTATAGCGGGAGAAATTATTGAGGAGATCATCGGGGAAGCGCATGAACAAGAAGGACAATATCAAACCTTCGAAAATACTTGGTTCACCATATTAAGCGGACCTTATTGGTGGCCAACAAAAAAAAAGACGTAACAAGTTATTACGAAGAATGTCCAGTTTGCTCTCAAAGAAATGAAGGGCGTATACACGAGCAAGAAAACGATACCTTAATACTAGACTCGGCATCGGAAGATGAATCAACCACGGGAGAAAACCACGCGACAGACTGGAGAACACCTTATTTTGAGTATTTGAGAAACGGACAAGTCCTAGGAGAAAATATTACCAAGGAGAAACAACTTCAATGGGCAAACAAATGCAAGCGGTTCATTCTCAATGGAGGAACCTTGATAAAATTACTACCCAATGGAGATACACGAATATGCGTAACACGAAGTCGAGGAGGAAAATTAATAGCGACAACCCACAACGGGAAGGACAAACACTTCACCTTATCCATGACTAAACAATTGATATTTTTTAGTCCTTATTGGTGGCTTACGATTGACAAAAACATCAAATATCATGCGGAGTATGAATGTGAAGAATGTATGCTAGAAACTGATTCGAAACAAGAAGAGATGAATCTAAAAGAGAAACCAACGACTACATTGAAGAAAATATCACCATCGGATTGGAGAAGACCCTACTTTGAATACTTAGTATTCGGAAGGGTAATCAGTGATAACTTAACGAGAGAAGAAAAAGAGCGGATCGCCAATAGAAGCCAATTCTTCATCATTACAAATGGGAAACTAATGAGAAAATTTGTCGCCAACGAGATACCCAAGGAATGCATCTCGGAGAATCGGATACTAGAGTTTTTAAAGGAACTTCATGGAGAACATCAAACAAGTGGAAAAATGCTAGAAAAAACGATACAAGGACCATTTTGGTGGCCCACCGTAGCTCGCGACATTCGAAGTTTTATCAAGCATTGTTCTATTTGTAATCAAACAAATGGTACTACTCCAATTCAACGAAAGAATGATTCAACCAAAATAGTGGAATATTTGATCCATGGGAGAACCGGAGATCAACAACTATTCGAACAAGAAAATGAAACGTATTTTATGGAAGAAAGAGAATTGCGGAAGGAAGTAAACCACGGAGAAAGTAAGATATGTATCGCGGGAGAACAAATCAAGCAGCTAATCAAAAGGGTACATGACCACAATGGTTGTCACATCAACCCAAACAACATAATATAACGAATACTCAACGGGCCTTATTGGTGGCCTACTATAGTACGAGATGCAAATGACTATATCAATGGAGAATGCCCAAAGTGTGAGAAAAATGCAACAACTAAAATACAATGCGAGGCGATTACCACCGATCCACAAGAAGATTGGAGAACTCCATTCATTGACTACCTATCACACGGGAGATTGAAGAAAGGCGGCCACTATGCTCTTGTGTGATCAATGTCAACGTGATTGGCACATGGCATGCTTGAGGCCACCCTTGACTTCTCTACCATCTGGACAGTGGAGTTGTCCTCGCTGTCGAGGATCTTCGGTACCTGGTGCTTCCACCAGTCGTACTCAATGATCCTATGTGGCTTTCACCATGTTTTGCTTGCCCAAGTGGAATATGAGGAGTTATGGCTTAGGGACGCGATCGAACGCAAGGCGGTAGAATTAATTCTCTAGAATCTAATGGCTAAACATCAAAGGCGATTAAGGATGGGGCTCACATTGCACCCAACCTACAGGTCCTTGGGATGACGTTCACCACTTTAGTTAGTAGCGGAGCCACCTTTCAATATCCATGCCCTTTGGATTGGTATTGGTCCTCGCTGCTTGGCGGGGCGCCATAGTCAGCTGAAGGGGGCATGTGAAGGTGTGTTGTGTATGTGTGTTTTTGCTATGTTTTAGTGTTATTTGTAAGTGGTGGTTGGTACTCGAGCTGCAGTGATACACGATCGTTATTTACACGACAGCTGTCACGATATATGACGTCAGTGACCACACCGCATCCGGAGGAATTTCATTCATTATATGGATGGATGAAACCCTTGGATTTGTGGAGATGCTCCTAGGTGAGGAGTCTCCTCCTTGGCTTGGCATTCTTGCCAAGTCAAGCCTTGTGAGGGGTAGAAGCACACTACGCCCTAGCCACTTGTGGCCCCTCCTTGAAGTATTTTTTAGTACTTTTTATATATAAAAATTCATACAAGTTGCTCCACAATCATTAGGATTAATTAATTTGAAAATCGGACAAATTGCCCACCTCAATTTTGGTATTCTCATGATTAAGGTTTCAATTTTTTTTAAATGCAATTCTTTGGCACTTATGACTTACGGAAAAAAATTACGTACTGGAAAGCATTTAAAGAAATGAAATGTGACAAAATCCATGAAATTAACAAACTTCATTGTCTTTTTTGCTATACTATACTCACAACAAAATTCAAGCGATTTGAATGTAATTTCAATCATTTTTGAAGTATTTTTTGAGAAAAAATAATACTACACATACTGTGACAATATTAATTTTTTGTACAATAATACTTGTTTCTCTTAGAATATGACATTATATAGAGGTTTAGCATAATACATCTCTTCTTTAGAATAAAGACTACAAGAATATACAAGAAAAACATGTAAACTCATTGTATATTTGACGTGGTTGATGTTCAAAAACACGATTTTAGCAAAACTGTGTTTGTGACGTATTAAATTGGGGACCGTAGTGTACTTTCACCCTCAGTGAATGTGTGGAGAGAGCTTGTGTGAGGTGAAGATTGCATGTTTTTGCATTAAATCTTGAGTTCTTCTCCCCTTACTTACACTCTTGGATTCTCCCGTGGTGGAGTGAAAGATAACTTGACTTGTTGTGTGCATTTGAAGAGAGAACTAGAGCTCTTAGTAGTCTTTGACTTTTTTTTTTCGTGAAGGTGTGTTGTATATGTGTGTCTTTGCTATATTTTAGTGTTATTTGTTAGTGGTGGTTGGTACTCGAGCTGCAGTAACACACGATCGTTATTTACACGACATATCCGTAAAGCATACATAAGAACAACAATACATTTGTTGGAGTTTAGTTTTGGAGCTCGATATTTTCTTGTTGTTGTCGTATATTATTGGATGCAATGTTTTCTACAAAGGTTGTGGTGGATTGAACCCAAACAAAATATCCATTATGATGTCGTAAAGGGCGATGTATGGAATACCACTCCGGCCATATTGGACCGCAAGCACTGGAAGAGTTATAGAATGAGTTTTTTTAATATTTGAACATTTGCTTTCAGAGTTTATACCATTTTCATATAATACTGATGATGTGTTTGTGAGGCCTCCCATATCCATTAAGAAGCAAGTGTCATTGATTGTATATCAATTAATTCAATATTTTTTTTATAAAGTCAATGATGATTTATATAGATGTGAAAAATCTACCATTAGAAAGTACATATGTATTGTTTATAGGATATTTTTTTCTCAAAATGGATTATTTGGAAGATATATCCACACACCTATATGACACAGAATAGTTGATACTATTTGTAAGTTTTGTAGTATTATCATATTTGCCCAATGTGGTAGGTATCATAAATGACATACATATTCTTTTGTCTTCTAGGCCCCAATGGGATCTAACTTCTATACCTTGTGATTTTTTCAATAGAAAAAAATTTCACAATGTATTTTTACAAGCGGTTCGCAATTTGGAAAGATTTTTTTAAATATATGTGTAGGGTAGCATGGGGGAGTACATCATGTTGTATAGTTTGCATGGTCTAAAATCTACTTGTAGTTGAAGAAACGAGACATTTTCCTAAACTAATTTTAGAAATTGGTGAAATTAAAGTTTGGCCATACTTGGATATTCAGCCTATTCTAGTCATTCATATATGCTAAAAATTTACAAGGCCAATGTCATTGATCCCAAATTCAATGACAATTTTTTTTGATGAGTTTATGAATTTAGATAGGACTTGTCATTGAACATGTATTTGGAGCCCTCAAGAATCGATGGAGGATTCTTTAAAATTTCAACATGGACATAAATATGGCTACCAAAGTAAATATTGCATGTTGTGTTCTTCATAATTTTTGAGAGATTTACTCCAAACGAGTTCCATTGCCGGATGACATAACTCAATGTCCGGATTTTTTTGTTGGAGTTCGTAGAGGTGCTATGAGATTGCGCGGTTGATGCGCGCCGTGGGTCGTTCCTTCGCAAATTAGCTAAGAAGACTCACGATGCGACATCACGTAAATTTATATTCGCTCGAGAACTACCGTGCCTCATTAACATGCTCGGTCTTAAAATTAGTAACCTCTCTTCTCCTTATGATTTGAATATAATTAATTGGAGTTAAACGATCTCCACCTCAATTATTTTCACTCTCAATGTAAGGTTCATTGATCGTGAGAACAACTAAGGTAGAGAGGGTTCAAGAGGTGTATCAATACTCTAAAGTTCCATCCATATCATTCAAAACATATCTCATATGTATATATTTATATGTATAGTAATATCATCAATATTTGATAGCAATAGGATTCTTCAACAACTTATATAAGTCTCCAAAAGAATTAAAGCTCGGAGTTATAAGTTCCGTAGTTGAATAACTTCAATCACATTCCTCAATATTCTTTTAATATCATTATAAGTATGCTATTTTTATAACTTATAATAGTGATGAAGAAGTTTGCATGTTCTTGAGCCTTTCTTCTTTTAGCTCAAATGTTACTACTTATGATATAATAATATAATATGAGTTGTATCAAGTATACATATAATATATATATATATATATATATATATCAATCTCACTTATACTCAATCGCACATTACCATAACATATAGCAAAACAACATATATAGTTCTTTGTTTATAATGATATACTTTTAATGCAAAGTGTTTTTTGATGACGAGGAGAAGTCCATTAACACTTCAAAATCCTTGAAACCTTGACATCATTCTTATATTACTCTCTCTCGTGAGTGTTTGCTCAAGAGAGACAATTACTTTCCGATTGGTTAATCTTTCAATTTATAATGACATCCAACAATTCACAAAGTTCTTTTAAGAGAAAGAAGTTCCAATTTGAGTAACAATCGTTGTAAGTAGTTTATCAAAGTCTCAATCACCAAGTCACAATCTTATACATATAAATGTTAATCAATCTTATAATAATAAGTTCCGTTTTTGAAAGGCATCACATGCTCAATCTTCTTACTCCCTTTTGGAGAGTTACTCAATTCTCATTTAATCGCTCAATTGATAAGTCTTTCTTTCAATAATCTCTCAAATGATCCTTCAAGCGTTGAGGTTTAATCTCAACATCTCTCAAAGTTCCATTTCTCTTTCGAGACTTCTTGAGTCTTTGTCTCTCAACCTCACACTATTCTTTTGAGTTCTTGCTCAAAGAGTTCTACTCTTCTCTCGGTTAGTTCAATCACTTAAGTCACAAGTACCACTTAACAACTTGTAAGTCCAATT